>BPLR01011609.1:0-541598 GCA_021605095.1 Caerostris extrusa | reverse complement strand
GTGGAGAACCAAAAGAACTAAATGTTCAAAATTTAGAGGGTGCCCAGTTCATGTGTTAATTACTAATCTCCATGTTCAAAATATGAAAGCTTCTGATATGTGGGATTTGGAAAGAATCGAAGTTACAGATGAAGTACAAACCTTTCCAAAGTAGAAGATCAGTTTGTTCAGAACAATTTTTGAAGCTTAGTAGATACGAAGATGGTAGATATTGCGTAAGTTTACCGTGGGTTCTAAAATTTCCTCCAAACATTGCCCTAATAGCATATTGCAGAAAAAAAGGCTATTTGCCACTACACGGAAATTAAAGAAATTGGATTGCTTTGACAAGTATGATAAGATATTTAAAGTGGGGGTGTTTGAGGATGTTGTGGAAATAATCCCAGAATCGGAAAAAGAGTGCAAAGGGACATTATTTATCACATCATCCAGTTTTCAAAGTAGATAGTTTAACTAGTAAAATTAGGCCAGTTTTTGATGCCTCTTGCAAATCGGATAATTCGCTTTCGCTAAATGATTGTTTGATAAAAGGTCCAAATCTCGTAGAAGAAATTCCTGCGATCTTAATGCGGTTTAGGAAAAGGCGATTGGCGTAACGTCCGGATATTAGGCGAGCCTTTTACAGATTGGCATAAGTCGAGAAGATCAAAATTACCTGAAATTTCTTTTTGTGGGAAAATAACAAAATTGTAGAATTCCGTCATAAAAGGGTTGTTTTTGGTGTTACCAGTAGCCCCTATCTGTTGGCAGCAGTGATCTCATTCCATCTTGAAAATGTACATGCGAAGTTTGAAATTGTGGCAGAAAAGCTTTTACATGCATTTTATGTCGACAACTGCGTCACTTCAGTTGATACGAATGTAGAGCTGGAAGTATTTATACAACAAGCAACTGCCATTATGGCGGACGCCAAAATGGAACTGCGTATGTGGACTTTTGGCCCAGAGCAAGAACTATCGTTACAGAATGTTGAGCCTATATCTCCAGTTTTAGGTCTTCAATGGGACCATATAGAAGATAGTTTATTTATACCATTCAAGTCTGAGCCAATAGCAGACTTATCAAAAAGAAAACTACTATCGATAGTACATTCCGTATTTGATCCTCTGGGCTTCGTCGTGCCAGTAATGGTACCTGCGAAATTAATACTCCAGGAAGCCTGGGCAACTGAAGCAAATTGGGACTTACCTTTGCCAGATGAACTACAATCTAGATTCTCAGCATGGTACCACGGACTGTCTTGTATTTCCCAGCTTAAATTTGAACGGCGTATAGGTTATGGAAAAAAAAGAGACTCCTGGTCATTACATATTTTCTGTGATGCCAGTAAAATGCTTACGCCACTGTTATATTTTTTAAGAAGTGAAAGTAGTGGTCAGGTTTATGTGAAATTTGTTGCTGCAAAATCACGCATATCTCCATTAAAGAAGGTGACTATTCCACGCTTGGAGTTATTAGCTTGTGTTTTAGGCTCACGCCTGGCTAAATACGTTGTCACTGCCTTATCTTTGAGAGAAGTCCCAACCTACTACTGGACTGATGCAACAGTAGCTCTTTGCTGGATTCAACGTGAAGAAAACTGGGAGTGTTCGTAAATAATAGAGTTAAAGAGATTCGAAGTCTGTCTAAGAAGGAATACTGGAGACACATCCCAGGGAAATTAAATCCAGCGGACATAGCATCTCGGGCTGTACACTCCAACATCTGTCGCAGTACGGTTGGTGGGAGGGACCTGAATTTTTGAAAGCCTCCCGGAGGCTTGGCCGAAGTCTGAATTTTCGCCAAACGAAGAATTAATTGCAGCAGAGATGAAAAAGAAAATAATTGTTGACTTAAGTGTAAAAATAGAGAAGCCCGAGTGGTTCGAACGTTTCTCCAGTTTTTCTAAAATTGTGAGAGTTTTTTGCTGGATGATACGTTTTGTAAATAAATTGAGAAAAACTTTCTTATGGTACTAAAACCCTAACAGTTGAAGAAAAACTAAGTCTGAGATCATTCTGTGGAGTATAGAGCAGAAAAAGCATTTTCAGGAGAAAGAAAATTCTGTGCATGGTCTGCAAGTGGTGCGAGGTGACGACGATGTTCTTCGTGTTAAAACTAGGATCATTGAACGAGATGATGATCTGTCCTTTTTATATCCAATCCTTCTTCCGTCCAAACACTACTTAACGGAGTGCTTGATAAGAGAATATCATTTAAAGTACTGTCATGCAGGTGTGCAGATATTGGCAGCCAAATTAAGACTGCAATACTGGATCTTTTCTTCCAAGAGAAATATAAGATCTTGCGTATCACGTTGTGTTGTATGCAAAAGATTCACTGCAAAAGCGTTGACTACTCCACCTATACAGTTGCCTCTTGACAGAGTAAGAGAATCGGCAATCTTTGAGATAACGGTATAGATCTTTGTGGTCCTTTACTTCTTAAACCGAGGGGAAAGCCTGGATTGTGTTATTTACTTGCGCCGTGTACAGGGCAATTCATCTTGAACCTCTTACGTCACTCAGCACAGAATCTTTCACGCAAGCCTTGAGAAGATTCATTGCCCGGCGAGGCCGTCCATCCACGGTGTACACGGACAATGCTACAAACTTTAGAGGAACGGACAATGCCTTGAAGAAAATTGATTGGCAGAAAATATCGGAAAACGAATGTTATCCGATCAAGTGGAAGTTCAATCCCCTACTGCTGCTTGGTGGGGGATGGTGGGAGCGGCTTATTCGTTCAGTCAAAAGCCTGCTCGTACGCATTCTAGGAAGATCATCTGTGAATTTTGAAGAGCTTCTGACAATCCTTTGTGATATTGAAGCATCAATAAACAGCCGCCCATTGACTTATATCTCAGATGATTCAGATGAACTCATTCCTTTGACTCCTTCCATGTTCTTGCAAGACATAAAACAAGTGGGGGTACCTGATTTAGATTCAGTCGACTCCAACAAACTGAATGTGCGCGTGAATTACTGTAACACTTTGCGTCGAGAACTGAGAAGTCGTTTCCGTAAGGAATACTTAGGCCAACTTGTGCAGAAGGCCAAAGCCACGTGCCAAGAACTTAAAGTCGGAGACATTGTTCTCATCGAACTGGAAAACAAAAAACGTGTCATGTGGCCTATGGGCAAAATTGAGAAAATCTACAGCAGTAGAGATGGTGCGTCCAGGGTAGTACGGGTGAGAACGAGTAGTGGTTGCTTGACGCGACCAATTCAAAAACTTTACCCGTTGGAGGTGTCAACTTCTGGAGATCCTGTACTCACCCTGACAACTGAAAACAGGTCCAGATATGGACGACTGTATAAATCATCTAAGAAATAATGTTTGAGACTGTAAATGGAAAGACTATTATTTCTTTGAATAAGTATTTGAAATTGTAATTTGTAATTGAACCCATTTTTTATATGCTGTAATTTTATTTAGTTCATAATATTTTGTTTTTATGTGTTTATCTTTGGCAAGCAGTGTTTAATTTAATTTTAATTTTTTATGTTAATAGATGTATATCCATAGCAAAATAGTTGTAAGAAAATTTAGAGTTTAATTTTGGCTCCCGCCTAAATTAAAGGTGGGAGGATGTTGTAACTTGTAATTATCCCATTGTGTGTGGGCAGGGTGTGTTTCCTTTTTTTTTTTTTTTTTTTTTTTTTGGATGAATCCAGGAGGGGTAGATGACGCTACCTCCCGTTCCCAAAGGTCCAAAGTATGGGTGGTGAAGGCCAAAGGTGAGGTCCAAAGTAAAGACCGGTCGGTTTGGTGGGGGTGATGGAAGACTTTTGCGGGCAGAAAGGAAGGCCCCGTGGAGGAGGGAGAGAGAGAGCTATCTGCGACAGTGCGTGAGCCGGTAGACATATTTTTTGCTGCGAGAATGGCTACATGGAGAATGTAAGTCCAACAAATGTTAGCTGCGAGCACCTTTGTTTAAAGATTTTGAGGCTACTGGTAAATCACTGCCTACACACACATGGGAATATTTCGTTTGAGGTATATATGATTATTATGATTATGATAATTAATATTATGATTATTATATATATGATTCTTTCTCTATAAACATTTTTTATTTATTCTGTTTTAAGTGCCATTGTAAAAATCCTAAATTTAATTGTAATTGTATATATTAGTATTCATTAAAAGTAAAAGTAAATTAGTTGTTTGTTTTCGTATTAATTTTAATTGTTGTTTTTTATTAATGTTAAATCATTTGGCCGTCCTGCGAGTATACGCAGACTAACGGCATCATTTCCAGTATACACCTGGCAGACTAACGGCATCATTTGTTCTTTTTGAAGTTGCCGACGTATCAGAAAAGTATTCTAATACCCGTGCGATGCTACTTTAAAATGAGCAGTACATTATAACTTGATCTTTATTGAATTAACCCGCAATTTAGCTATTCATTTAACTGATTGTAGTATACTAATGTAATAAAATTCTATTTTATGGTGGGTTACGAATAATTATCTTCCGTTAAGAAATCAGTTGGCCAGAACTCATATTCGGAGTCTGAAAATGCGAGAAATGTTATCTTATGGAGCAATCCTATGAAACTCGAGGCCCAAATTAAATATATTTAGCAAATTAAAAATTTTCATACATTAATTTTTAAATTCCTTATCATATAGTTAATAATTTGATTGCATACGAAATGGTCGACAAAATTACCATTTTTTTTTCATTTTTATTATTTATTTATTTATCATTATTATTTTTAATGTATCTAAAAGTTATGAAAGAGGAATATTAAATAATCACCAAAAGAAAAAAATGATTCTTTCATCAACTTAATCTAATCAAAGAGAAATTTTTTGGTTAAAAGGAAAATGTATCTCCATTCGAATAGAAATAACAAAAATTTAAATGTTCAGTTAGACCTCTCCTATGCAAAGTCACCATGGCTGTTACTCTGGCGCAAAGCGAGTAATGGGGTGAGCCTTGCTCAAGATTATCTCAATGCGTAGACATTTAATTCTTGCGAGGTTGACAGGGTTCAGAGATCAGAACTCTGTTCCTTTTCTATTCCCTTTTATTGCTACGTTGTGCTTTAAATTCATTCATGACCTTCCGACTAGTAACTAATTTAATGGTTTTTATTTTTTATTTTTCGTACGCTTTTTTTTACCCCTTTTTTTTTTTTCTTGCTAGGAAATAAAGGATTAGATATAAAAATTATAAAAATAAAAATAAAAATTATAAAAATTGAAAACCAAACAAAAATTATAAAAATTGAAAACCAAAGAAAAATTATAAAATTGAAAACCAAATAAAAACTATAAAAATTAAAAATCAATCACAGGTTCTGTGATGGGCCTTTGTGGGAACCTTGTATAATCATTTTACCTTTCAGATGCTCCTATTGGCTCTCACCGTTCAGCATGATTTCCAATCAGTGACTAGTAAACAAAGGGTTGGGAGTTTGTTTACGTTTTTAAAATAGTTTGTACATCGACAACTGGTCCCTAATTGTACCGAATTTAAAACTTAACTTTTAAATTCTTTTATTTTTTATCTTACTTTTTATAAATAGTATTTTTTTTTTTTTTTTTTTGAGTACCATACATTGAATTTTAGAAACTTTAATCTTAATATTTTTACTAACATTAATTAAGCAGCCATTAGAATTCTAAACTTATTTATTAATTAAGATGAGGAGGTTGTGGGGTATTTCCCCCTGTTGGTACTCCGTAATCGGTACGCCAGTTGCCAGTTGCCAGTCAGTTAGACCAATGAAATGTAATTATTAGAAGTTGCATTCGAATTAAAAATTTTTTGATTTCATGAAATTTAATATCTAATTTCACCTACTGACTTCAACTCTACCGATAGATGGTGAAATTCTTGAATTTACAATTAGAATTATGGGAAATCCGGTGTGATTCTATGTTAAACCAAAATATTTTGATGTAAAGATTTCAAAATTCTATGATTATTTATCAGCTGGCTTGACGTGACTATATGAAGAATATTGTATTACTTTCGACATACTTATATACTCAGTATCCTTGGAAATGGTTATATAATCAGAATCGTATTAGTTACAATACCAGCGCTCGACCCTGTGTCGGTCTGGCTCATCGATAACGCTTATCATAAAACGGTGCACTCTCCTTTTGCTATTATCATAGTCAAGTATAAGTTACAGATGCTCATGTTCATTGCACTGCACGTTAAGTGGTCGAAAAAGCAATCAAATAAAAATGCTTAAATAAGAGATAGTACTTGAACTGTCTGTGATTAGTTATTTCATAAGGGGCCTGATGGCCGAATGGCTAGCGCTCTGGCGTTCGGTACCACAGGTATCGGGTTCAAATCCCGGCTTTGCCCATGGGTGTTGTAGTGGTTCGGAATCCACTTTAAGCCGTAGGTCCCGGTCCTAATTGGATCGTAGAGCGCTGCGGGGGCATTGTTACTCCGC
This sequence comes from Caerostris extrusa, assembly GCA_021605095.1. Lineage (NCBI taxonomy): Eukaryota > Metazoa > Arthropoda > Arachnida > Araneae > Araneidae > Caerostris > Caerostris extrusa. The sequence continues at coordinate 535,189 of BPLR01011609.1, read as the reverse complement.
GTCCGTGGCTTACCATCAAGTTACACGCGCCCCCTGGGTAATGCAAAGTGAGTAACATCGGTGCAGATCTTATGGCGAAAGATCACGGTCTATTTGCCAGCTTCATTAGAAGAAAAAAAAAGTTATTTCATACAATGAAAAATTAAAGTTCAAAGTTTAATGTAATCAGTATTACATACATTATCAGTTTAAAAGTATGTTAAAAATAGAGTTTATTAAACAAAAAAACGATTTATTTATAATTATTTTCTGAATTTTAATTACTTATCATATAAAGGAAAATAAAAAACAGTCACTGTGTGGCGTTGGTATAACAAGCTACATCATCCACGGTACCTTCTTTTTGAAGAGATTACTTCAAATGGATGGAAGGATGGATGGGTGGACGGACGGTCGGATATGATATTTGTTCAAAAGTGTGTTAACATAAAAAAGTATAGTGGTCATATATATATATATAGGTCTAATATTCATGCTAAAACACGGTGAAATTTGAGTTGTTAAAACACACTGGAACATTTTAATGTACCTAATAAAAAACATATAAACTTTATTGTGAATAATTTTATAATCAGACATGTATTCGCTATATCTATAAAATAACATTACGTAGATAGAAAGAAGAAATAAATATTTTTCTGACAGATAAATATTTAAATTTTTCAGCAAATTTAGGTTGCTTCATGGTACATATTTTAATTTTTTAATAAAAATAGTAACTGCTGCAATGAGAAATGCTGCTAGATGTTAAATATTTCTGAATTGTGTTACTGTAACCATAGCTGTGTGAGTTTAATTACTTTTTCATGAGTTTCTTGAGAACATACCTCAAATTAACTTAAACCAAAATTTAATGTAGTTACAGTTAAGTATCATATACACTCAAAAGCCAAAACATTATGACCACCTGTCAATAACGAGTTGGCCCACCTTTGGCGCAACACAGCTTCAACCCGACTTGGCATGGATGCCACAAGTCCTTGGTAGATGGCCGGAGACAGATTGTACCAGATGTTTAAGCAACGGTCACGCAAATCCAAGATATTGCGAATTGGTGGTCTTTGAACTCTGAGCTGTCGTCCCAGGACATCCCAAATGTGTTCTATAAGATTGATATACGGTGAGTTAGGCGGCCAGGACATTAACTGGAATTAAGCATCATGTTCCTGGAACCACTCCAACACAATTTTAGCCTTGTGACAAGGGGCGTTGTCCTGTTGGAACATTCCATTTCCAGCTGGAAAAACAGAGGCCATGTAAGGGTGCAACTGGTCCGCAATGTTCAGATATTCTGTAGTATTCATGGTCTGCTCTACCACAACCACGGGTCCCAGAGACGCCCAACAGAACGTCCCCCAAAGCATAATACCGCCACCACCGGCCTGTGTATGACCTACTGTACATTGAGGAAGCAACTGTTCGCCTTGAAGACGTCGTATCCTGACACGGCCATCGGCGTGATGAATGACAAACCGTGATTCATCTGACCTGGCAACTCTCTCCCACTGATCCATGGACCAGTCACGATGTTCCCCGGCCCAGCGCAGGCGCAGTTGGCGATGACGCTTGGTCAGCAAAGGCACACGAGTGGGACGTTTGCTGCGTAGCCCCATATCCACCAGTGTCCGCTGAACAGTGTGCTCCGATACTATTTTACTTGGCCCTGCATTGTATTGGGCTGTCAGCTGAGCCACTGTCTAGCTCCGGTTTTTGCTTCACCATGCGAGACGGTCTCCGACGACCTTTTTCTTTGATAGCATGTGGACGTCCAACACCATGTCGTCTACTGCTGGTTTTACCGTCATTCATCCAGTTTGCATAAGTACTAACAACTATAGATCGCGAACAACCCACGAGTCGTGCAGTTTCAGAAATACTTGTTCCCAGCCTTCGAGACATTACAATCTGCCCTCTATCAAAGTCGCTTAGATTCGCAGCCTTTCCCATCACACACAGAAGTAAGTGAAAGAATGATTCTTCAGCACTCCCCAGCAGCAGTTAAATACCACTTCCACCTGATCACGTGCCTTCCACGTCATCCAGGCGAGTTCATTGCAAAATGTAGGGTTGGTCATAATGTTTTGGCTCTTGAGTGTAGTTACGGATACTGTAAGTAAAAGGATGGCTAATGATTTAATGGACAACAGATTTGTATTTGCCAACAACACAGATATTCATACTAAAAAAAAAAAGTATTATCAATACTTTGTTTTCGAATTTAACAAAAATATCCAATATTTCATTTATGATATGTGTTATGAAAATATACTAACGTTACCAGTCTATTTTGACCACTTGGTTACATAACAAAAAATATCAGGATATATTAATGTTAAAAACATCATTTTTAAACCAAAAAATAGATTATTGACTATACTAATGTTACAACGTTTGTTATTAGCCATGTTTTCGGTTTTATACGAAAAGTATTACTTTACTTTTATTTAAAACTTCTTACATGCAACTTTTTGGAGAAAAAACACTTCGAAAAAAGAAAGAAAAAGACGGAACTGAATGGAATAAAAAAAAAAAAGGAACTGAATGCGAAACTAAAAAAGGGACGTCTTAAATGAAGCGTCGCTGAAGATCCATCAAGTGACAAGTGGACGTTAATGTACCGTGAAGTACCTTTTTTTTCCTAAAATCTGTTATGCTTTTTCGGTGAAAACATCTTGAGTAGGATTTATTTATAGTAAAGTATTATGCCATACATAGATAAATCGATCTAAATTCAGTTTCAAAGTCAATCTAATAGAAACTATACTAACTTTTTATTGACATCTTTGTAAATTGTTTTTTATAATTTTGATATATATTGAAATAACACGTGGCAAAATACAAAAATACATTATGTTTTATTTGGCAATTAACCCCTTAACGGATTTTCCTGAGTATACTCGTATATCATGTTTGTATCACTTCGTATCTCATGTTTGTATCACTATGAACAAAAAAAAAAATCCTCATCCGTTAAGAGTTTAACATACATGCGTATTATTTGTACATGCCCAATGAATTAATATTTTTTTCAAACTGAAAGCTTAGTATAATGTTTAAAATATTGTATATATGATATATATATAAACAAATGTTAATTCAATCAGCTATAACTTTTAGTATTTATAATATTCCGGCTGCAATGCAGCGATTATACACAGTATCTCTGTCAATTTCCTTCATTAAATATTTGTAGAAGTAGACTGAAAGAGAGCACGTTAGGCTACATCACTATCATATTCATTATCATAACCAAGTTCAAGAGATCTCGTGTATGCGTCAAGAGTTAATATTATGAATCCATAAGCTGGAAAATCTTCCCAGGTGTACTTAATCAGGCGGTAGAAGTATTCTAATACCCAGATTTCACCATAACTTACGAAGATCGTTCAAAATTCTGGAGTCAAAATTGGTTAACCAATGCCATTTTGAAATACCATTCAGTTAAAATCACGATCATCAAAGGTTCATGTTGTGGAAATTTTATTCTGAATTCTGATTTTGCATATCCTTTTTGCATTGGCTTATCCTTTTTAAATTAAATTTTGTAAAAAATTTAAAATTGCCATTATCTATAATTTCTAGACTAGTCGCCGAGTACGCGCTCTGAACGAGCATTAAGCTTTACTTAGCAAGTAAATAAAACCGAATTATTATTATTCTGTGTCTTTTTATCCAACTTATTACAGCAACAATAAGCTATTCGCTGTCGCGGGCCGGATTGATGACACTGGCGGGCCGGATTTGGCCCTCGAGCCGTAGTTTGGAGATCCCTGCTCTAGAGTTTGATGTAAGAATTTGAATAAAAATATTAAGGGATGGTAGAAGATGCAAAATCTGATTCACTCTGAAATATTCAGTCTATTCGTAAGAGCCAAAATTAATGAGGACTTTCCAACTTTTCTAAAGACAACTCTGTAGATATTATCACGAAAAGTACTCGAGGCATGAATTATCAGGTAGGAGGACAGAGTGTTGGGAATAGCGAATTCAAATACTTGCCGAAAAATGCAATTTTAAGTCCTTCCACCTTTCTGGAACTATATGTGTTGACGTGTTGCAAGTTGATGGAACGCCCTAAATTCCCTAAAACAATCCATGCAGATTAAACATGCAATGCGATGCATGTCAGCCTTTTTGGAATTTGAAAAACCAGTCTCTCCAAAAATAGAAGTTACAAGAAAAATTGAAAGATTTTAAAATTATTTATAAAAATGATAAAACCTTTTTATCCTAAAGGTTAAGAATACTCAAAGGATTCTTGGAGGTTATTTTTAACCCAAAATATTGTCTTTTAAAATGTCAAAAAAATTATTTTTCAGAAAATGATTTTTCAAAGTAAATTATATATAATATTTTTTTTACCTGGTCTAATCATGTAACTAAATAAATAAAATGAAAAAATTTATCCGTAAAGAAAATCTGAAAATTTTATGAAATACATTTAATATATATTATAAAGAGGTACAAGTAAAAAGTCAAGGACGTAAATGTATTCTCTAAAAAACTACCAACCATTATATTTTTAAACGAAAGAATATAATCACTATTCGTTAACGAGCTGAAATAATATTTAATTTTAAAACAAAACTTTGTTGTTCTTGCCATGAAAAATGACTGTTTTTCGTCATATATATGCTTTGCAAAATGAAGAAAAAAAAGAAACAGACATTTCCGCTTGAAAAAAAAACTAATGGCACATTAAATGGACAATGAAAAGACGTAACTCTACCCCATTTACCTTTAATGTAAAGATACTTAACAACGCTTAATGACGATTTCCAGAGCTTTTAGAACCATGAAGGGAATAGTGAAAGTTTACTTTATCTGCAGCTGAAAGTGACTGCACAGAAAATGTGATGACTGAGCATTGTTGCAAGCATAATTATTTAAATGAGTGGATGGGTGCAGCTTTCCATTCGTTTGTTTATGAGAGCGTCAACCGTTTCCATCTGCCAAAAATAATCATGGGAGGCTTGTGAATGAATTACAAAGTTGCTTTATCAACATTTTATCAGGTACTAGTCATGCTCTATAACAGGAATGGCAGTCCTTAAGGTATAAAACTAGTTATTGTAATGAAAATCAATTAATTATTTTTCAAATTAATTTTTGTTTCTCTGTAAATATGATTATGTGAATCGAATGTGAATAGTATTTTATATTAAAGCATTCGTTTAAAACACAAATTACTTGCAATGAAGTGCTCAATATAAAATACCTTCGTTGACTTTATTTTATTTGTGGCACTGGAATAAGTTTTATTTAAGTTCACAACTTAAATATTGTAAAGTTTGTCAGGATTGTCCAAACAATTTGTGTGCTATACTTTTTTTTTTAACTATAAATACACAAAAACTGTTAAAATTTGTCAAATAAAGAAACGAACATCAATGCAATTAAAGGAGCAGTATATTGCATCAATGCAAATAAAGGAGCAGTATAATGCAGCAATGTAAATAAATGACCAGTATAATGTATCAATGCAAATATATTGCATATACACTGGTGTCCAAAAGTTAAGCATAAATCGTAAAATGCGAAAAACATGGAGTAAATATTCGTAAAATTATTCCAAATTTCTTGCGCATATTAAATAGGTGAAGAAGAAACATTGGGTTTATGTAAAACTTTTCAGTCGACTACGTCCTGCGCGAAACACCTGCGCATGTCGGAACGCAGAGAAACCGATTCACGCAGCATAGGCAGTTCAGACAAGTTTCGTGCAACTGCTGTGCGAAGGAACGTTGTTAACCATCAAACAAGGTGAATGATGGCACAAAGACTCCAATTGGACATGTTTGCGAAAGGAAGAATCGTTGGAATGCTGGAATCCAGACGATCACAAACCGAAGTGTCTCGAATTTTGAATATGGACCAGTCTGTGATCTCAAGACTGCGGCAGAGGTTTCAAAGAACGGGAGATGTTACCCGACAACCAATATCAGGTCTACCAAGTGTCACAACACCTAGCCAAGACCGATATCTGGTAATAAGTGCGCGACGTCAGAGGGGCAGTACTGTCAGAGCACTGGGTTCGACGCTCACAGTCGCCACAGGAATAAGAATTTCGAGACAAACTATTTACAGGAGACTCAATCATGCTGGCCTGTATGCCAGAAGACCAGCAGTTTGCATTCCCCCTCACGTCTGCGCATAAACGCGTTCGTTTGAACTGGAGTTTGAAACACCAACATTGGAGTGTGGGAGAGTGGGCCCGGGCTCAGTGAGTCCCGGTTTTGTCTGAGTAGTGATTCTCGTCGGGTAACGATATGGAGAGAACGTGGAACACGTTTTGAACGAAGAAACATAACGGAAAGACATCATTTTCCATCAAGGGGAGTAATGGTATGGGCAGGGATCATGATGGACGGTCGCACAGACCTCCATTTCTTTGACACGGGGTCTGTGACTGGTCAAAGATACAGAGACGAAGTTCTTGAGCCTTATGTTCGCTTGTTTCGAGGTGCTGTCGGTCCTGACGTCATATTCACGGATCATAATGCGCCATGTCACCGATCAGTGCTGGTTGATGACTTCCTTGAAACGAAAAACATCCAGCGCATGTCGTGGCCTGCGAACTCCCCTGATTTAAATCCTATCGAGCATGTATGGGATATGCTCGGGAGACAAATTGCAGCCCTTTCGCACCCACCAAGCTCCGTTACAGAACTGAAGAGAGCTCTCCAAGAAGCTTGGAACCGTTTGAGCCCACAACTCATTCATCATCTCATAGCAAGTATGGTAAATCGCTGTGCAGCGTGCCTGGCTGTCAGAGGTGATCACACGCCTTATTAAACTGCAGCATCAGTATTTTATTTAATGTTTTCTTTCATTTTTTTCTTTAAAGTGTGAACCCTTGCTATGCTCAGTTTTCTTTCAAACTGCTACTTTGGATAATAAAATTAATTATTATCGTTCTTTTGATTTGCTTTCTTATTTTATAACCATTTTACACTCGCATATCACGTTTCCCGCCATTCTGATTTACAGTTCCTTCTTTATTCACATAATTATCAATTATGCTTAACTTTTGAACACCAGTGTATATATTCTTTTGAAATATTTTGTTAATAGCGTCGCGAAAGCAAGTTGAGCAAAGTGACCTGTCCTCCCCCTCCCCCAAAAAAAAAAAAGAATAGCTAAAATGAATCAATAAGGACTTTTGCTTTAGGGTCTGTAAATTACAAATTCCTTTAATGTATCAGGCACACTATCAGATAACCGAGTTCTTACATCTTACATCCGGTTTGTATAGTTTGATTTTATTGCAGAATAATGTGAAAATTCTGTTTGTCAGATATATATTGTTTTAAAATGAAATTCAACGTGAATTTCTAGTTTTGACTGAATTAAGATACTTATTATTTTAATGCATTTAACAGAAAATTACAGCAAAAATATTTCAATTAATGAGTTAATAAGAATTCTTTGTATCTTTGTTATAAATCAGTGTCATTAACTAAATTAATTTTTATAATCACTTGCGGTAATTACTATTGGCTTAGCTGTAATTTCTCATAAATTCTGAACTTAAAACTTTCCCTCAGAGAGATTAGTAAAGGAATTGACAATTCGTAACAATGTAATATTCATTTTGAATACAATTCACTCTTTCAATATGTAACTTAGCACTGTAACAAAATGAATCAGTGCGAAACACTAAATAATTTAAATTTAAATTTACTAACAACAGTTTATAGTTACAATTGCACAATATGACAATAATGCAATTGCAAATAGGACAAATAAATATAAAGTATTTACATCGAAACATTATAAATATCCAACAACATGGCTGACGGAAGACAGATCTCTGGTAATTGTGGAGGCTTTCTCACAAGCCAAAACGTTTGTTAAAAGATGCCAGTTAGTTAAAAATTACAGTTACAATTATATTGAAGCGTTACAGTAAAGTGTTTAAAATTATGTCAGGCAACTAAATTACCAGAATGTCATATTTTCTCTAGGAATATCTAAGGACTTTGTGAGGAACATAGCTAGGAAAAGAACTTAGTTATGAAATAAAAAAAATGATTTCTTGGATATTAAAGATCCTATTCAAGGTCAGAATATCCAAATTATTGCTTCATAAGTACATTAATTTAACAGGTTAACATATTTGATACTTTTTTTTTCGTAATAAGAGAACTGAATATTTTTGTTAATCCTCCATTATGAAAAAAAAAAAAAAAAAAAAAATACTTAACAATTAATCAACACGATATGTACACGATGCAGCATTTAAAGTGTTACAAATTGGAAACTTTAATAAGCGAAACTTAACTTTCACAAAAAATATAAGTACTAAAAGAGAGATTAAGTCTACTAAGTTACAAATTTTTAAAAGGCAAACACTTCTTTTCTGGTTATGGCACCTTAATTGTGCATTATTCATGAAGTTTTGTTAAATTGTGTCCTTGGTTTGGTTAAATTGCGAACAATTTTGTTTTAAGTGCTAATTAAGCGTTTAAAATTACGTTTCAAAACTTTCGTGGGTGATTCGTCTACGAAGTATTCTTAAGAGTAGTTATAAATTATAACAAAATTGTTCTTCTCTTTCTTGAACTCGGGAATAATAGTTAAGGTGACAAACTTTTAAAGCTTAACTTTCTGTCTGTTTTTAAGAATGATGAAATCTGTTACAGTGCATGTTATATTTTTAATAAAAATGCTAAAAAGAATAATAAAAAATAGCCATCGTCCAATTTTTTTTATCCTAAGGCAAAATAAATAAATATGATGATGGATTTTGTAACATGTTATGTATTTATATGTAAACACATTTAATTTTATTCAATCTATTTTATTCTGTAGACGAAGAAAATATAGCTGTGTCGAAATTCAACATCCTATATTTTATTCTGGTGGTTTTAAATAATATTTTAACACAAAATAAATAATAATAATTCAGAAATAACTCTACACGAATGTGTTTTAAATATACCTTTTTTTAACTCATAATTACATCTTCCCAGACAAAAAAAAAAAAAAAAAGTCTAATATGATTCTTTTCCTCGAGTTTTCGGATGTGGGGATTTTAATGAACTTTACAAAAGTAATAACTAATAGTTCATTGTAAAAACTACCTAATTAATACATTTAACGATAACTAACAATTAGTTATTTCTTAAATAATTAGTTATTTCTTAAAAAATAATTAAATAATTAATAATAATTCCTTTACTCTAAAAGCATTTTAAGAGAAAAAAGGTCTTCGTTAATTAGAGAATGAATGATCTTGCAACAAAAAATGCAAAACTTAACATCCAAAGAATGACAAAGAATCTTTTAGAAGAATTTGGCAGAAAAATTATTCTTCACCCTCCATATTGTCCAACACCTCTTATCGATGAGTTGTTGGAGCAAGATCATCAACAACAAAACAGCTTCATCCTTTTGGAAGCTTACAGAATCATGTTTTGTCACTTTGTCTTAATGAGAAATGTTTCTAGATTATTTTGTTGAAGGCAAATCCAAAACAATTTTACGAAAAAGGCATCCATCGTAGAAAACACTGCCTATGTCATGGTTAAATAAAAATATTTTTCATTTTATTGATGTATAAAAAATGAACAGAGCTTTCATAGCAAATTGGCAAAAAAATAAATAAATAAATAACAAGTTTTCTTAATTTAGGATAAATTTTGGTAAAAAAAATTATTATTGGTTTCGGTTAGGCTTAGGTTAAATTTTCAGAATCAAGAAATCGTAATTTGTAAACAGCAAATTCCGTTGTTTCTCTTGAAAGGGGAGCCTACAACTTTCCAGACTTAAATCAAAACAACTATTACGTTGAATCAAAATTGTGAGCAAGAAGACGAACACTGTTGATTAAATTAAATTTGAAATCAATTCTTATATTTTTTACTTTTTTTTAAAGAAAAAAAGAAAATTAATAACTACAATTCCTTGTTAATTCCGCATGGCTTTAATTATATGGATTATCCATTCAAAATATACAGAGTTGAATTTTGAGCTGAACTTAGTTCTTTTTTAATATAAAACAACTGTATTTCTTAGAAGAAAAATTTAAATGTTGAGCATAATAAAATGTTTAGATATTATGCAATTTCATGGAATTGCCTCATTCAATATTTCAAAACAATTAGAAATAATAGTTTGTAAATATTTTAATTAATATTTGTTTAAAATTTTACCAAACACTTTTTCAAAAAAACAACAAATATATATATAAAATAATAACAGTAAAATAATAATAATAACTAAATAATAATCTCACAATATAAATAAAAAGTTGCAAAAAATTTAAAGTAAAGTAGTAAAAGCAAAAAGTCTAAAAAATGTGTGAATGCAACTGAATTCAAATAAATAATAAATAATTGCATCTTATTTCAGTATAAAATAAAGCAAAATATAAATAACAAAGTACTAATTACCACTCTAAAATATTTATTATTTCAAATAGTTTGTATTATTGTATGCAAGTATATGACATTTATATTCTTAAGCTGCAAATTGTATCGACTTTTTTTACTGAAAATCAAAAAATAAAAAATTTTTATAACAGTCAAATGAATAAAATATTTTTAAGCACAAAAACGAAGAAAAAATAATAATGCGTATAAAGACAAATATTTCATTGTTTAATTTTGAGAAAAAATATTTATTTTATGCAATAACTTAATAAAATATTTGCAAATGTTTTTTCCAATTATTATTAGAAAATCTAGGTCACTTTTTCATATGAAACTGTTAAACTTCGAAAAATTCAAACAATCATTATTTTTTTTTTTTTTTTTTATAATTATCTTCTGTTTTGTTAATCCGTTACGATCATTTACTTTTCATTTCATTTTCGTTCATTAATTTTCAGGTTGAAGAACAAAAAAAATATTTTATTTTCTCTAATAAGAATGTATTTTAATATCAGCTTGAATAATAGCATTTTAGAATAAATATTTTTAATTGTAGCCGAATATTTTAAATTACAATTTTTAAAAATCACTTGTGTAATTTTTAAGTAAATGGTGCTGCCATCTACAAGGAATGAATAAAATTAAATATTCAAAACATAACGCCTACAAAATGTTTCTTCTTCTGTCAGTGAAATTCAATTAATGTAATTTTTTATATATGCATATAACTAACTATAATGTGCCTAGATGTAGAAAAAATGTCCAAGAATCAATCTACTTTTTGACTTAAAAAAATTTTCACATTAAAACAACGCAAAGAACATCAGATTTATCTATTTTTAATTCCGGATAAAATATAGGGTGAACACAAAATCTTGTCTTGATTACAAAAATTTATTGTGTAAAAACTATTATAATGTGTCATATGTTTATTTGAATACATTGTAAGTACTATTAAAAAGGGTTTAATAAGATCACGTACTTCAGAATTTTCCAATGTGTGTTCCTTGGTAGTTTGAAGTGTATCAAACACACCAAGGTTAAGGTTAAGCTGGTGTGTGTAAGGTTACACACACCAGCTTTTTGTTAAAATCTTTAGTTTTCAACGTTATCTACTGATGAGGTAAAGACCTTGTTATAGTCCTAAAAGAAAAAAATAGTAATATCACGAACTTGATGCATTCTTTCCAGTCCACCGACCCTTAAATTTCTTGTATAGGAACTCACAAACTAGACGGCACCAGTGAGCAGTGGCTCCATCTAGCTGATAAATAATCCATGGTTGAAATTTTGATAATTGATATGCAATTGTTTTTAAACTCAGATTATTTTCTTATATATTTATAAAATACTTATTTTAAAATGAACGAAATTTTTTAGTATTTTAATGATGGAAATTGATCCATATTTTCATATAATAATAAATAAATTTTAAAAATTATTATTGATTTACCAATTCCCTTTACAAAAAATTGTATGAAAAAAATATTAGGCGTATAATTAATCTTCCTTGCAATATGAAATATAGATGGCAACACGTTATTTTTGAAGAACAAACAGTATAACTAAAAAGTAGTATAGCTTCGTAATTCCAAATTGTATTAGGATTTATTCAATCATAATATTTCTCTATAAAAAATATAACCTACTTGTAATAAAGCTGATATTTATAGGTAATAAAGATACTTTTTGATGTTTATTTATTAAAAAATGTAAAGAAATATATTCTTACATTAAAAAATTTCGAGGAAATGAAATTTCATAATTGATTAATCTTTATTAATTTTTGCAAGTGGTTAATGTGCAAGTGGCAAATTAAACTTAAAAACTGTTTTTAATTTATTTATCCATTAATTATTTCATATCCCATATTAAGTTTTAGCAAATAATTTTTAACGAAATTAAATATAGAAAAATATTTAGTGTTTAATAATTTATGTATTTACATTATGACTGCATTTCTATGCATGTTATTATTTATACCCTTTTCAAGATAATAATTTTTGTTAGTTTTTTTAAAAATCACATTGGTCTATACATATACTCCATGAAGGAACTCCTGTAAATTATCAGGACAAGAATTTTGATCCATATATCAGATTATAAGCTAGTGTCATTGATAATGAATTCGATCTAGTGGCTTATATTGTTTTACCACACAGAGTAATAGTTGTTGATGAATGTTTTAAGGAACACGGTTTGAGCAGATGAAATGACCAGCTTGATCTTCGTATCTTAACCAATTAGAACAACCTTGCAGACAAGTGACTGTTTTAAGTTCTTCTCTGAGGCATATATTACTCCACGTAAGGTATTTGTTTCTAATTTAGATGGCCAACAATTTAATTGGTAGTTTAGAATGTTAATAATGAAATTTTACAAAATGTTAACATTTGTTTAACGTATTCATGTAATAGTATGAAAATCGAGAACCGATACATTGCATTAGATGAAAAGTAATATATATATATAGCGGGCGAAGAGTATATATAATGAATTAGAAGCACGACCATTTTTCATGCCAAAAAGCTGCTGCCTGTAATAGTTACATACAAATTGTATAACAAAGCTGTGAAAGAATTCGCAATGTGCAAGCCCTGATGGGCATCTCTTCAAAACCGCTAAAAATAAGGAAGAAATTGTTCAAGGTTCTAAGTACGCATTGCAGGGTGTGAAAACATGTTGTTCAGGAACGAATTAATTAAAGTGAACTATAACACCTGGAGGATAGCTTTATAGACGAATTCGTACCCTCCGTATAATATAAACCAGAATAATATATATATATATATATATATATATATATCATATTAAATTTGCCTTTCCACAGACTATATAACAAAAACTTATTATACTACATTTATAATTATTCTGAAATTCAGAGTCAGTAACACGATTCAAAATGAAAAAAAAAAAAATTCTTTTCAAATGAATTAGTCGAATACGAAATTTTTTGTTAAAAGATCTTAAAACTGACAAAACTTCTATTTCAAGGGAATGAAATATATTTTAAAAACATGCTCTTATTATTTTTTTTTTGCTAAATTATATTTGCAGTGGAAATTTGCGGAATTCAGAAAGACTATATTAAAAAATGAAACACTTTGTTTTTCATTTAAATAATGAAGTTTATTATAATTCATGACTAATAAGTAACGAAATAGATACATCCTGATAATTCATAAAACCAAAAAGTTTTTAAGAGAAAAGAAACTGTTTGTCAAACCTTCCTTTGATTTATTTTGAATTTTGTTTGTGTGGGATTGAAGGGCAATTAATTTACAAATGTATTTGATTTTTATTTTTTGTTCGACTTATAATGATATTCATATTGCATTTCAATAACAATGAAGGTATGAAACTAACATGTTTGTGTTTATTTTGTGATGTAATCTGAAATGCAGTTGTTACTTTTTCGTAAATTTCAATATATTCTAATTTAAAAAAATTGTGATTGATTTTCATACACTGTGTAACTAACGATGGTTTACAAAATATCCATTAATGTTTAAGCCTAGTTTAGATGCAGCGCCGTTTATCCTTATTTGCATGAAAGAATAACAGCCCAAGGGCAGTGCGTTGCTCATTATCATGGCCAAGGTCACACTTTTCCAGTGGCATCCTGGATTAAATCCCACTAAAAGTGGGAGAGCTGCAAGGGTGGGCCGAAGGTGAGGCTTCTTCAAGGCTGAATTAAAGTAGGCCGAACAATGATGGCGAATTCTTAATGCATTAGGAGGTAAGCACATGGAATTCAGCAGACAAAAAAAATTGCGAGGTAATTTTTAGGCAACCAATTTTTGTTCGTCGTAAATCCTTCAAGCATTTCAATAATAGTCAATTTTCTTCTAATAAATTGATTTGTTTCAAGAGAATGTAAAAAAAAAAAATATTTTTGCCATTAATAATGGCTTGCAGCTGTTGTATTCTTTCTCACTCCTATTTGGACAAGAAAAACTACAAAAATAAAAATAAAACTTTGAATAATGTAAGGATAAATAATAATTGGATTATGCCTACCTAGAGAGTGTTGTCCATATTTCAAAATTTATAATCAAGAAGAAATTTTTTGAAGAGGAATAAAAGCAGACATGTTTAAAGAGCTTTTTGTTCTTGCTCACAATTGCCTATTGAAAGTGAAGTTATATGAATCAATAATGGCTGATGCCTTTCAGTATTAAAATAAAAGATGATGTTGAAAAGAAAGACAAAGCACAGTCTGATGAAATTAAATGAAATAATTAAGATTATTTATGGTGGGCTAAAGTGGACAAGTTGAACAGCTATTGAGCTAGACATTTATGGATTCACGCTTGTTAAGTTTGAATACAATGAAGCACATTTTTTTTTTTTTTTTTGATTCGCAAGTCACTTTCTATAATTTTTTTTTTTTTTTTTTATTTTTTGGGTTTATTGAAAGAGAGTGTTTTTTATCGGATATCGTGTGTAACCCGTTTTTCAAATGTTTGTTCTAAGGTTGGTAGCTGGTGTGGTTAAATGGCGTGAGGAATTTTTTGGTTTAAGATTTAGCATACTGATACACAATAAAATTTTGAAATCTCACCTATATTTTGAGATATGTTTATAACCCTTTTAAATAAAATTATTAACCTTTCTTTGGGCCCGAAATGGGTTGATGATCAATGCATTAGGCTTAGAAGAAGAAGGACCGAGAAAGTTTAATTTCAAATCCAAGACGATCATCAAATCGAATGATCCTGAGTAAGGTTAAGTTAAATTTCATGTCGTTCGTTAAATTTCTAGATCAGAAAGTCTCTAGATAGGGTTTAAGTTTATGGGATAATATTTAAAATGTGTGAGGCCTTTTTTTTTTTTTTTTTTTTTTTTTTTGATGCAATCCCAATTTAATGCATATTTTTTTTAATGCATTGCAAACTACACTATCTGGAAGAAAGTGGCGGGACACCCCTCGAAAAGTAGAAAAGTCGACAATACAGCTGATACATGCGCAATAATATGTATCACGTGTCAGCCATATCTTATAAATACTCTGTGGAGTCGACTAGAGTTGTTTTTTGTCAAGATGCCGCCACGGGAAGAGTTGTCTGAGTTCGAGAAAGGTGTGTCGGTTGGATTGCATCTTGCCAAGGTGTCAATTAGGGAGATATCCCGTCTCCGTAACTGCTCAAAATCAACTCTAGCACATGTTGTGTGTCGCTACAAGACTGAGGGACACTGTCAGAACAAACCCCGAAGTGGACGACCTACAGTTCTCACCAGCAGGGACCGGTGGGTGCTTGGCAGGGAGATTGGAAGTAACCGTCAAACATCCATGGATAACATCGCTAATGAGTTTAGACAAGCCATGGGTGTGGCCGTTTCGACCAAGACTCTTCGTATCGAGGCCCATAAGTTAGGTTACACTGGACGTTCGGCGGCCCATAAGCCTTTGATTACGAAAACCAACAAGAAAGCGCGCCTTCGATGGGCCAAAGACCCCGTACTTGGACTCTGGATGACTGGAAACGCGTCCTTTGGAGTGACGAGTCACGATTTACCCTTTTCCGTTCCGATGGACGTGTTTGGGTATGGCGTTTACCAGGAGAACGCCTTTTTGCCCGAGTGTGTCGTCTCAACTGTAAAGTTTGGTGGACGAGGATTGATGGTATGAGCCTGTTTCTCCTGGTATGGGGCTGGCCCACTGGTGAAGGTTGATGGTGCGATGAATGCCGATAGATACAGTGATATTCTCGACAATCATGTCCTTCCTACCTTGTGGGCAACGTACGGTATGGATGATTGCTGGCCAACGCAACATGCCATGTTGCAAGGAGGACTCTTGATTGGTATTTGAACAACAATGTTAAACGCATGAAGTGGCCGGCGCAGAGCCCTGATCTTAACCCAATTGAACATCTCTGGGACGAATTGGACCGTTGGTTGAGGGCCTGCACCCCACTCCCCAAAAACAAGCCTGAACTATGGAACTTCCTGTTAAACATTTGGTAGGAAATTCCTCTTGCCACTATGGCTAATTTAGTGGAAAGCATGCCCAGAAGGGTTGCAGCTGTAATCGCAGCCAAAAAGAGGCCCTACCTCCTATTAATTTTAATAAATATGGGTTTATGTCGTTATAGTGTCGTGTCCCGTCACTTTCTTCGACATAATGTATATATTTTATAGCTACTTATGAAGTTTCCAAGATATTTTTTTAATGCAATTTCTCCTGTGAGATCCCTATCCCTCGCAAAAAACATCTTTGATTGTATTTCACATTTACATTTAAAAAAAAAAAATGTATATCATATCTCAAGAAAAATTTAATATTTAAAATTCTTAATTCAAAATTTATTTTTATGCTGGGAAATTTCAAATTCCATACTTTGTGAGTATGAATCATGTCAATTCTTATTGAATTTGTGATGCTGTTTACTATCAGAAAATAAATTTTAAACAATGAATGATCTAGTTCGACATATACGTGTTTTTTGAAACTTAGAAGGGTTAAGTTTCAAAAGACACGTGTATGTGAAATGAATAGCCACGATTCATACAATACCAATAGTTCTTTTTCGAGGTCACTGATGGGATTTCTGAAAATCAGAGATAACCAAATATAATATTGATATCTTGTTTTCAATTACAATCCTGCAAATCGTTCCCGAAATATATTACCATTTAATCATCTGATGCAACTATTTAACTCTATGTAATGCTGTGAAATCGACGCAATGTTATAAATTTTTCTTGAAAACGAAGGTTTGTTTCAAAATAAAAGTTGAATCATTTTCTCGAAAGCGAATAAATCAATATCAGGAGAAATCGATGCGCAGAATTCGATCGAAAGGATGTAAAAAATATGAAATGTAAATCTATGGATAGTTCATCAATTCTTTATGTCCTTGTTTTCAAAAATGAGGTACATTGATCAAAATGAGCTTCATCCCGTAGCCCAAGGGTAAAAGCTCATTTTGATAAGTGTATCCCAACTCCAAGCCCAATATCAACTATTACAACGTATGTAAAGTGTCTCACATTCGATAGCCCAACTGCTTTTTTAGGAATTTTCCGGGTATTCATAGCTCGTTGGTGTGATATTGCCCAACATAAATAGTACACTGTCCAACAAACAACGATGTTCAACAAAAAAAGGAAATAGTATTAAAATCAATCAAGTAAAAAAAATTGTTTAAATATTTGTTTCCCTCAAAATTTATTAAATTAAACTTATAATTAATTAAAAAAATTTTAAAATTCAACGAGGAAAAAATGAAAAATTAATTAATTAAAAAATATTGAGTTGCCCATGCTGTGAATTTCAAGTTTTAAAAAAAAAATTTGAAAATAATTGGATCTTCACGGAAATAATAAATAGTTTACAAATAAGTAAACTATTTTTAAGAAAGTTGAATATATCTCCTAACGAATAAAAATGATATCCGTCATTTTAAAAATCATAATAATCATGAATATGATTTTTATAACTCTTAATCATGAATATGGTTTTTATTCGGTTTTTGAATTATCATGTTATAAAATTTTATTAGCATTTAAAATTACGAGTATTAATAATAATAAAAATCATAAATAGTCACTGATGATGATGATTTAAGATGATTTATATTTATGATATTAATGATTTATATTTATCTATTTGGTTTTATATACTTCTATATGCAGTCACCAAACAGCTTCCGTCGTCTCCTAGAATTGAACCAAAACGCTTTAAATTCCTCAGAAATGTTAATAAAAATAGAATAAATAGATTCACGTCTTTTCATTTAAAGGCAAAATCCCCTACTTGCCAGCATCTGGTACAATTTGTAGCAGTTTCACACATATACACACACACACACACACATAGGTATATATATACACACACACACACACACACACACACAAAAAATGAAAAGATGATATATATATATATATATATATATATACCCTTGGAAGAAAACAAAAGTGCGATTGTTCAAATGCATTGCCTTCTTGTGTTAAAGTGCAACTGTTTTCAGAGCATCGTGTATTATTGTTGCTGTACCATTGTATAGTACCACCTCGCTTCGACAAATGGTGTGCTTAATAGTAATTTTTAGGGTTTTCTCAAGTACATAAGAAAGGATTCAGGACAATTAGCAGGACAACTGTCTTGAAACAAAATAGACCCTTTTTTTTTCTCTAATCAAGGAAGGACGTTTAGAAAAATAATAGCTTTATATATTTATTTTTCCATTTAGGAAATTATAAAAAGAATAAGGATGTTTTATTTTATTTTATTAATCAAATCCTTTCAAACAATTTTCAGAGGACACCTTCACGAAAACGAAAATAAAGAAATAAAAGAGTGCAGATTTATCCTGACGGAAATAAAACAGAAAAGGAAAGAATAATTTGAAATGTATTCAAAAATTGTGGAATTCTGAATGAACTAAGTAGTAATCATTGTGTCACCCATTTCAGATGCTTTCTTTTCTAAACTGTCAATGAGGTGAATATTTTTGATTATAGTGCATTTAATTTCCTCATTTCCAACTTTTTAAAAAGGATATCGTAATAATGAAAAAAAAAGAATCGAGTGTCATGGTAAATGAAGCAACAGATTTTCGTGACTGGTTGTGACTGAGTACCTTATGTAATATTTTAAATATAATCATTATTTAAATGAATACTTATAAATTGGTAGAGCTCGATCTGGTGCACAACTGAAATTGCCTCATGGACTATCAAAATAATAATAATAATAATAATATAAAAACCTAAGTAAATAAAATTAAATAATTTTTTTTAATTATGAAGCCTTATAATGCAGCTTTCTGACTGTAACGCAATTTAGTATGCGAATACTTTTCAATTCCTCAAGCAAATGATTTAATATTTTAATTTTTATTTAGAAATGAATATCTTGAGATCCGGAACATTGCAACTAAGTTCTGTAAAAGAGCAGAAATTATGATCCTGTGTCTACGGCATGCAAATTTATTTGTAATAAGAAATGAAAATTATTCATTATTCTATTAAAAATCTACATTTTCCCAGTGAAAAAAAAAACCTAATGATATAGTAAAAAAAATTGCGGAGAATTACATAGTAAATATAGATAAGATATCTTGTGGCTTGAAATTTTAAAAATAATTATTGAAATCAATCATAGTAACACTGGCATTACACACAGAAATTAAGGTAATGAAAGATAACACCGAAATAAAAAAATTTGAATAGAATCAAAAAGCAATCCTATTGTGGAAGATGAATGTGTGGTCTGCTATTAATGAATTAATCTTTGGCTCTGTTTTTGTAAACAGATTCTTACATGTCAGGGATTCGCTGTTTGCAGTCGGTTTCTTTCTTTATCAAGTTTATAATTATACTGAAACCACGTTTCGATAAATATTAGGAAGTAATATAATTAAAAACTTCTGCTTTGCAACCATTAATCAAAATGAATTGTAGATATCGGTTTTTGCAGTTTTAAAACAATAGACGAATAGTAAGTCCATAGTTTTTCTAAATTTTCTAGTCTTCTCGAACATTCCATACACCCTATAAGGGTGTGTGTATCTCCCATTTTGGATACTTGTGCTCTAAAGCATAACATCTATTAGAATTTGATTTCGTTAACTTACATTGACTGTACAAATGCCTCACATATGGGTTGGTACAGAATAAGAGCAAATGTCACTATTTGAAAGAAAGTATACAATCGGCCTAAAAATAACAGAGTTGTAAAATTGAAGTATCTTTCGACACCTTCACAGCATGGCGGTTCGTTGACGATATTCTATGTCTGCTACATTATCCTTCTTTAAAGTGCACCACTGTCTATAACTCGACAATATAATTATTGTCTGGCCTCATACGGATATTATTTCATTTTTTAAGCCAAACACTGTTCTGTCCAAGATCAAATGACAAGAGCGAGAACCTCCGACTTATTTAGTATTTTGACAACTGGAGAGAGTTTATGAAAAAAAGTCTCCTACAAACCTGTGTCTATCCGGATAACAGTTTGCATAAGTCCAGATATACGCAAAAGGAATTTCATTGATTCGCTATTTGTAACTGTTTTTTCTACAATTAAACATTTGATTCCTCTGAATTTCTGAAGTTCTTTATTCTTTATTCATATACATCACATCTGATGATTTTTGTCTCAATCGGATATGTCCCTCATAATGAGTCGTGGTATATCTTTTTCTTAGAATATATGTCTAAATTTCTTAGTCACCTAATTGGAGTTGGTAATAAATTGGTGAAATGTTCTTTGGCAGAAGATTTTTCCATATTAGATTTGACCGAATGTATATAGGATAATTCATTGCCAAAATTTTAAGGAATGGCAGAACACATCTAAATTAGCTATTTCATCTTTTTATGCATAGTCTTAATGTAAAAGATGGACCACAAAGGGAGCGTTTGTATTATATCCATGCCTTGAATTACGATAATTGTCTATCTAGATGTGAAGTAAAAAGCTTGAATTTTGCCCATGAATATTAAATCATCCTGTAAATGAGTACGCTTACAAATATATATATATATGATTCCCAAGCAAACATTTTTCAGTCTTATAAATAAATTCCTTGCATAACTACCAGAACAAGGCAAAGGCCTTGTTGATTAATTCACCATACATAACTGTATCTTCTGAATAAAAGACCAGTATTTTTTTAATCTTCCATTGAAATATTTTCTTTTCAATTTAATATGCACTTTCTGAATTTAATAACGTTTTTCTTCTTTCCCCCCCCAACATTTTCCCATATTACAATTGTCCAATCAAGTTCATCGTGAGCTTTAAATCAAGTGAATCAAATTTTTAATGAACTTGATTAGAAACCGAGGTTCAAATAAATTCCATTTAATATTGTAGTTTAAGTTAAATTATTCAATTATTTTATGGACTGTATTCCAGTGGCTGAGGTTAGATTGCCAATGAAAGTGAGATTCAATATGTTCTAAAAAAACTTTCAATGATAAGTGACCTGCATTTGAATGTAATGTATGAAAAATTTCGAAAATTCCATCCAATTTATAGAGACGGCCTTTCACAATATCCACCAGGTTTACTTAACTTTCAAAAAGAGTAACTGAAATGCAGTCTCTAAGTGATAATCAAAATTAGCCATCCATTAGCCTTCTAGAATACATTAAGTCCTTCTATATTATTGTTCACGAGTAGAATCTTTCTTAAGAAAGTTTACTAACGGATAGAAATTGTGTCGGATTCTTATTAAACACATAGGAATATTTTTCAAAGATTTTTGTGATAAAGATTTGTTTCTTGTCTCTCGTTGATGAGCATCTCCGTTTATATGAAGGAAGAGTAGGAAAAATTTAATTTGTGGTTGGGTATTTCCTAAAACGTAAGAAATATAACACTCAGATGTAAAAAATTTTTGCCCTGAATTTATTATTTTTCATCTGGTGCCTATCTATTATTTTTTTTAATTAAATAAAATTCTTATTTTTTTTAATAATATATTTTTATTATGCACTTTCATATTATTAGTGCAAAAATTGTCTGCAAAAAATTAAAAAATGACGTCATAACACTTTGTACACTTTTATTTTCATTTGTAAGTTTTAATTCGTATTTAATATATTTTTTGTTCCTAACATTTTCCATTTATAAATATGTTATGGAGAGATTAGAAATTGCTTTAAAAATTCTCTTGAAATTAAAAGGGTAAGTTTCTGATGTTTTCATGGTTGGGTACTAATAATTTCATGGTTGGTATTCTAATAATTTGCTGTTCGTTTGAAATATATTACATAGGCTTAAATTGTTTTTCATTCTAAATTTATTTTTAATTATATTCCCTTTCTATCTTTCTGTTAGGAAATAAATAAATTATTCGTGTGTGTTACTTCTGGTATCAAATTTTTATGCTTTGATCACTTATGCAAATAAAGTCCATTTTTTTTTTAAATTAAAAAAAAAAATGTTATCGAGTTCTGGATATTTCTTAAATATTTAATTTGCATTTAAGTATTAATGTTATTAAATGCTTAAAAATATAACTTGATTAATTTATACTATTACTTTTAAATATTATTACTTTTAAGTATTAATGTCTTTATCTTTCGGAAATAACATTGATTTTTTTTATACTATTCATTAACATACGGCAATTTACAAGGAAACAGAAAAGATTGCTGGTTTCATTTGTTACACTTACCAAATTTTTTTTGTTTATTTTTTTAATTGTCTTTCAGTTTGTTTTTTAATTTATTTTGTATAAACTTTGGTGCGGCATAAATATATCACCAACCCAGATACGTTAGCAAAGAATTATATAAAGCAATGATTTTTATCATGAATGATAAAATTTAATTTTATTATGTTGCGCATATTTTCTCAATTGCAACTTTTGCAGATATTTTTTTAATTAAATTAGTTAAATTAAATAAAAATGTAACATTTCAATTAAGTCATGCAATGCTGGGTCGTATTAATTAGAAACTAAATAAAATTTAATGTAAAACTCTGTGAACAATAAAATTGCATTGCACATTTTTTAATAGATTGGAAGATAATAGTGTCGAAACTTCAGAAAACGATTGAATAAAATATTCAGATTTGCTGACTGGTAAAAACAGTAGTAAATCTACAGGTAATATAGTGTGCATTTGCCTTTGGCTCCGTAACAGTAAACCTAAATGCATATATATTTTTCAATGTAAAAGCATGAATTTTTATATTCAGCTTGCAAAACGTTTTTCAAACTAAATCATTTGCATTCACAAGGAAACGCCGTGGAAAAAAATCACACGTAAAATTAAACAGCATGTAATTCATTTGCTTTTTAATGAGATGAATTATCTGGTGGTTTGTTGAAGTAGAATTTCTTCCGTAAACATTACGCAATTATTTGCCGCTCTATCTCTCAGCATTTCATTTTATCAAATAAATGTGGTACATCATTTTTTTTTAAAACTGGAGCAGGATTTGACTTGGTGTTTTTGGTTTGTTTGCTCCATATTTGTCGCAACAGAATATGAGACAAGTGGATTAGAGATATAATAGCAATTGTTTAATATAAGGTATTAATCTATATTTGTATTTAATGAGCTTTTTAATAATGTTTGTAAAATTTAAAATAAATCATCTTCATTGGCTCAACAGTGCCATAGCGGGCCAAGGCCGTCTGCCTACTGCCAGATTTCGAGACAGGAGATGTTTTCTTTTTTATAGATAGATTGAAGAATTTTTTTATAGATGATCATAGATAATCAGAACGTCTGGATAAAGTTTGCGGGTTTTTCCAATACGACACGCAAATATAAGCCATCGCTAAAAGTCCTCTCAGAAAGCAATGATCTCCTCATCATCCGTTGGTAGTCTGTTCATGGCACGTATGGTTCACCGATGTTCAAATATTGGGAGAATGAAATTGTGTAAGCTTTTATATTGCATACCCATATACCTGGTACGTTTGTTGGCCACGTTACAATGGAAAAAACATTTTGGTAAGTTAACGTTATTGTCTAGTATCACCATATTTTGGGACGTGAACTTTGCAGGTGATTTGTATTCTCAAATCACCAGTTCTTACAGTTCTACTTAATTTGCTGTATTTACATCTTCTTCTTCATTGGCGCAACAGCTCTAGGATGGGCCAAGGCTGTCTTCGTAATGTTAGATTTCGTGACAGGAGATGTTTTCTTCTTAAAGAGGAAGAGTTGTCAGATCTACGCTCAACGCTTTACACTCATATTAGACCGGGAGCTACGGTTTAAAGTAGATTCCGAAAAACCAAACACACACCTATGGTACGTTTGGGGCTCGAACCTGAAACTTGCGGTACCGAGTGCTATTCACTCTGCCGTCAGGCCCTTAAGACAAATCAGTATTTTAATAAATATGTTACTTTTACTTTACAAGAATGTATGTTTTTCTTTACATAAATTTTGGAAATGAACCTGAATTTTGCACTGCTACCCTGTTTCATAAGACCTAATAATTAACCTAATACAGGATTTTTGGGGGGAAATCCAAGTTATATAAGATGATATGTCACAAATTTATCATTTCCAATTTTAGGAAAGATGACAGAAACACAAATTTTATTTTAACACTCTATGGGTTTCAAAATAATAGTTTCTTTGATCTTTTCTTTTCACTTTTTATACAATACATCATCAAAAAATTTGTCTACATCATTCTTATCCAGCTTAATAATGATAAATAAGGAATTTTACTTCATCATTCATAAATTTCTCAGCTTCATCATTAAAAATTAGATACATTTTATGGGCAGAAAATATTGTCGTTGAACTCAGTATTACTCAATCATATGTAACATTTAAAAATTCCCTATATTTCTTACTAGAGTAAAAATTGATGTACTTTTTAACCATTTTTAATAATCTTTATTAGTTTTAATTAAATGATGAGGTAACCCGTCTCATGGCCTTGTAGCCTTCGATTGTTTCAAATCGTCTGATATCGTTCCACTGCAGTTACTGCTTTCAGAAACGACACGACACAGAAGTGATTTTTAATACGCTTTTTTATATTAGTTTCACCTGTATGTTTGTTTGTAACTGACTCTTTGGGCTCGATTTTGCCCTACTTTAAGCGATCCGATTTCATTTAAACGTTGTAGACTTATCAAGGACCGACGACACTAAAATATTTCGATAAGTTTATTATCTCATCATGATTAGGATCGCCAGAATTAGAGATTTTATTTCAACTTATGAAGAGCAATTTAACCCATGTAGAATTAAAGTACCTAAGACATTTAAACATGCGTTGGACAGTGGCACAACGGATAACGCGCCTGACTACGGATCAGGAGATTGCCTGTTCGAATCCTGGTTGACTCGCCTATTCGCATTTAGTCTTTGTTTTACTCACAATTAAATTATTGTAAGAACTATAGTTCCAATCCTCCGTACTGGGACCTCATTTAAATATTATAGTTTAAAAAACACGCTTTTACAGTTAATGAAGCTAAAAAGTAAAAAATAGTTGTTAACATAAGAATAGAATGACTGACGAGAAAATGAATGTCACTGTTCTAAAAGCGTGGGTGCTTTGTATGACATTTTTAAACTAACTCTGCATTTCGGAATGAAACTAGTGAAAAATTATAACGATTGATATCGAGCACCCCACGCTTTTAGGACAATGACATTCATTTTTCTCGTCAGTGATTTTATTCTTATGTTAACAATTATTTTTTATTTTTAGTTTGATTAACTCTAAAAGCGTGTTTTTTAGTTTTTTAAACTATAATTTATTACAATATGTGTAAGTCTCTCATCATCCGTCAATCTGGCTGCCTAATAGGAGTTTTTTGGCTTTTGCCCTTACGTCAAAGAAAATTCCGGGCAGTTACTCGTAAAAACTTTTCGGAAATGTTCATCCTTCTTGTATCGACCATCAATTGGCTATTCAGAGTAAATACAACTGGAACATGATTGACGAAAAGAATATCGTTGTAGTTCTTATGTTATATTCAATTTATTTCTTGTTAGCAGCAGATAAGTACAAAATATTTTACCCATGCACATTGCTCCATATATTATTGATGGTAAATTATTCCGATATAAATCGATAAAAACCGCTTCTTTACTTGCAAATACTTAGTTTATGAATTCAAATTTAACGATAATGGTGAAATAGGCATTTAATTTATAAGTAAAAAAAATGAAATATTTAAATGGCGTTTATGGTTAATCTAAGTAATTAAGTATCGTTTATGGATAAACTACCGTAAGACATCCTGCATACGTTAAAAAATGATAATAAAAATATTGAAACAGAAATGATGATGTAATAGAAGGTGTTTCTTTGCAGTGATTAATGTCATGAAGCTATTACTTCGTATTTTTTGTGTTGCCAAATTTATATTGAACTAAGTTCTAAGTTCGTCATATTATTGACTGTGTTGTAACTTAGCGTGTATAAGTGTCTCGCATCGTCAGCTTGTATAATGAGAGTTTTTGTACCATGCGATATGAAAATGCGAGAAAGTTTCAACTTAAAATCCTCTTCTTCGTCATCCACTGGTGGTCTGTTTATGGTTAACATGAAACGACATGAGGTCCACTGATGCACAAAAAAATCGGTATCTAGGAGTAGAGCACACTAACTAGTCAGCCAAAGGATGTGGTTTGGATTACGCTGAAGGTGTGCGTTATAATCACTGCTTTAAAATCGAAACGCTTGAATAATCGAATTTGCGATAAGCAATTTTTCTTAAAAGTACAAAAAATACCCCAAAAATATTTTAATCCTTTCCATTTTGTGAATTAGAATAGCAAATTCCACATGATCTATTCTGATTAAAGTGGAATTTGTGATCAATTGAGTTCAAAATTAGAGAAAGTATTCTAGAAATCATTTCTTTTTTTTCAATTCCTACTATTAGTTCCCACTCTCCCTATATACATCTTGTTCAAATCTTCAATCGTTCATAAAATACTTTTGATTCCTTCACTCCAGTTCAAATACATTTTTTTGAACTTGTAGGGGATGACACTGGATGTTAATACAGTTCTTTCAAATATTAATTCAGTAATTAAATTTAATTAATTAATTTTAGATTTTTTTTTTTAGATTTAAGTTGCATATATCTACCAATAGAGGGCGCCCGATAAACTTAAAAAAATAAATGAAAATTATTTATAAAGGACTTTCTGTAATAGAGTGAAAAAAAAAAAAGCAGGAATTGACTTTTAAAAATGTTTTTTTATATTACTTGTTTTTATATTTTACTTAATTTTATTACTAATCGCCTTTCTTACGTATGCTTTTGCCTAACTTCTCAATAAATGAATTTTTGCCATCTTAATTTTTAAGGTGTAAAAAAGACTAAGAAAAACAGAAACTCGAAAAAAAGGACAAAAAACCTATTGGAAAAAATTCCGAGTCGGATAAAAATAAAAGCGAATAGGGGAAAGTGTTTTCGAAAAGTTGGAATCATCTCACGCTCCGGCAAGGAAGTACTTTGAATAGCAATTGTATCCTGTTTCGAGCTCTTTTCTTCGAAGTCCATTCTTTTTCGGCGAGGACCCGAACCGAACACCGCTCCCCGAAAAGAGGTATTTCGCACTCCGGATATTTTTCTCGGCTTTCGGTCATGAGGCAGGAAATTGTTTCTACTTTTTCGCACTTTATTTGCTTTACCCCATCTCAGCTCGTGTCACTCTCTTTGAGTTTAAAAAAAACAGTATTTTCTAAAAAGCTCAACAAAAGAATTTTAAGAATTCAAAAAATGAATAATAAAATGATATTGAATATTTATTTAATGTATAATATAGTACATTCTATTGGAAGAATTTCTAAAGAAATCAATAATTTTTAAGTAATTTTTACTTTTCTGTTAGTATCTATGGATGTTTCAGGCTGGAATGGACAACTTAACTGGTTCCCCTCTTGGACCAATGGTAATGAGAGCAGTACAATACAGTAATGCTTAATACAGTAATGCTTAAGTTCAAATCCGCTGGTGGCGTAAGTAGTTGTTACTGCTTTGAGAAACGAGCAGTCTTGATGGCAATTATGACAACATATGTATCAATATTAAACAACATTTATGACAACATGTTTATCAATATTAAACATTTTTAACAACGTATCTATAAATATTAAACGACATTTGTGATAACATGTGTATCAATATTAAACATTTGTGAACACATGTATATAAATATTAAACATTTGTGAACACATGTATATAAATATTAAACAACATTTGTGGCAACATGTGCATCACTATTAAACAACATTTGTGACAACATATGTATCAATATTAAACAACATTTGGGACGACTTGTGTATCAATATTAAACAGAGGGCTATTGTTACAACAAGCATCAATATTGAGTTCTTTTGAGAGCAAATATAAAAATGATACATAAATAATTCGGTAATCACTTTTGAAATCTTTTAAACGATTTACTAGTTTATTAATTTAGCAGTAATAAATTAGACTGTTTCAAAAAAAAGTAATATTTTTTTATAATATCGCTCTCATATCTGTTTATAACATTTGGCTGCACATCGTCCCTAGGAATTACGCCAACAGCTTATAAAATCCCCAAAATAGATATATAGAAGAAAAGATCAATATAAACTTGATTTACTCACTCTTTCTAAATTATTTGTCACTGATAATAACATTCTTAATTCTGAGCAATTTGGATTTAGGAAAACTCTTATCACAGAAAAATTGCTGCTGAAGTTTTTAAAAATGGGGAATGTACAGGTCAGGTATTCTTTATTCAAAAGGGGTTTCAAAGTATTTGAATGTGTGGTTCTCTTAATTTTCACTCTTAAATTTAAGCGATACATTCTTATCTCTATGATATAAAATTTACAGTTCGTTACACATATCTTACTTTCTAACGGCAAATGATCTCACGTCAAAGTGACAAAATTATATAACCAAGAATTCCATGCGTTATATAAAACTATATAAAATACCTAGATCAACTTTCTTCAACCAATTAAAGTTTAATAACTTTTATCGGCACAAATTTATAAGGCTAGAAAATTTATTCTCATTCTTCCATCAAAAAGCATATTCATCCTATAAACATCATTTAAACACAACTTTCCACTAAATCAACATTTCAACAACAGCAACTAAATCAACATCTTTCTATCCTGCATTTGTAAATGTTTCTTCCTAGTCATTTAATTGTGGGAATTAATAATAAACATCTCTTGAAAAGTTTTTTTATTATCGTTATTATAACTTTTATTAATTTGTCATTATGTTCAAAGTGTCCTTAAGTTACTTTCACAATATAACTCATATTATGAGCTGACTGTTTATTTTCAAGGGAGAGGAATCACTTCAGTTGCATACGAATATCTGATTAGAAGGAACTGTTTATCAACTGCCCAAACAGACCTTGGATGAAATGCGATTTCTTTATGATAGAAGTTTCTTCCCTTTTCGACGGACTTCATCCAACCGTCTCAAACATCTTTCAGTAACATTTACACGCATGATATTTTGCAACAGTAATTAATTCCATTGCATCATCGTTGCTTTTTAAAGCTTCACATTATGAACAGATACAATCTTCTTTAGACATTAACTCGTCATTAACAATGCAATAAATCGACGCTTCTTATGTAATGTGAACTAAAATATTTTAGAAGAGTGGAAACTCTAACGTACTACTGTGCCCAAAAAGTAAGACCAATTTATTTTTTTTTTTCGAAAACTATTTATTTATTCTTCCAAATTTATTAAAGTAATCCCCTCCGGACACAATGCACTTATGCCGTTCTCGCGCTCAACGCGCTTCAACGCGTTCTCTGCCTTCTTTGAACTGTTTATACCACTTGTAAACATTTCTTTCCGATATAGGAATGCTCACCGAATGCCTTCTGTAACATTCTGTGTGTTTCAGTAAACAAAATTGAATGCAAGTTCTTAACTCAATTAATTCAGGCATTTAAAAAAAAAAAAAACCAAACACCCAACACACACACGTAACCCAAACACTAATGAATATTTTGAAGCGAAATTTCGCACAGATGTCAGGGACAGTGCCAGTAACCAAAAAAAGAAAAAAATTGAAATTCCATAAACCTCGGGAATTTTAAATTGAAAATTGTTCTTACTTTTTGAACACAGTAGTAATTCACCTTATATTATTTAAAGATTAAATAACCTTCAGTACATTTTATATCGTTCAAAAAGTTATTTTAAAATAAAATAAAAAATATTTATAAATCGTTTTACGACCTGAACAAGAGGTTCTGGGACTGAAGCATTCAAATCGATCTAAAGCAATGTTTTTGTGGCAAGTCACCTTTCTGAGATTCTAATTCCCCCTGCCCCCCCATATAAAACATGCCAGAAAGAGCGTGATTGTCAATATTGGACAAAATGTGGGTGATATGCAGATAAATTAATCACCATGGAGTTTGTTTCTGCTTTTGTTTATTTGTTTCACTTTTGTATATCGAAGCAGCTACAGTTTCTGTAAACCTTCATAACACATCATTCTTAATGGTTTATTTTCGTATACTTTAATTTTTTTTTTGGTTTATTGATTATCCATGGTGACTCTTTAAAAGCACGTGTAAAAATAGAATTTTGGCCATAAACTTGTTTTCATGGGATATAGAACCAAATTCGCGCAGCACAAGACATGCATATATATATATTTTTTTTTTTTTTTTCAAAAATGTTGAAAGAAACTTCGTTCATATCAATTTTTCGTATAAAGTTTGCTTTCATAAATAGTACATATTAAGAATAAATTGTTCAAATGATTGAATTTGCTAGAATTATATTATTTGAAAGCATTCCTTTCAAAAATATTTTTTTTTAATTTTTTACAACAACAAAAAAAAAAAAAAAATGGTAGAAAATTTTTCCGTAGGAAAGCATTATATTCTATTATTACAATAACCAATATAATGAATACAGCAAGTGAACTATCAAATAAACACGTTTTCAACAAATAAATTTTCTTTTTAATGGGAATTCTAATAAACTCTCAGCTTGTAAAAACTGGCAGAATTGGAGTTTATTACCCAATGAAAAAATAGAGGCACATGAGGAAAGAAAATTAGATTTCATAAATCCTGTCGAAAAAATGCCCACTTGTTACGACAAAGAAAGTAAAACGCCCTTTTTAATTACAACACTCCTCTCTGCTGCTGTTGGTGGCATTTTGAAACCACCATGTCTACACCAAATTGTCGAGAGCTCTGTGTGACCTTGAACGACGGAGAGCAGGTGAAAGAAAAAAAAAGAGTCTGTTGCGAATGAAAAACAATTTCTCCATTCAAGGCTATTGTTTTGTTAAATATCATGTGTTTGTTTATGGAGTGTTGATGCAAATATGTAGCAAGATAAATGCCATGTGTTAAATTTATACAGCGCTGATGTTGATACGAATCTTAAATAGTTTTTATAAAGTCTTTTGTGAAAGAAGTAGCGTCGTCTGTTCCAATCTCATCTTATCTTATCTTAAAGCAGTATCAGTGTAATGCTTCATTGCAATTTTTTTATGTAGGAGTAATATAATTAATTAAAAATGATAAGAAAATAAATATAAATAATAATTTTTGATTTTTTCATTTATCTAATAATGAATTGTTAACAATGAATGCATATCTTAAGATAATCAAAATAAATGTAATTAATTATTTTTCATATAGATCCGAATTTTTAAATGTGTTTAATGTTAAATATGAACTGCTCGAATAAGACTAGAGAACAGCGCGTTCGATTTTAGAAATGGAAAATCTTGATTCAAAACTCGACAATAATGGCTGGGAGAGGGCACGATAAATCTGTATACCTAAAGTGGTCAAATATTTTTTTCCCTCAAAACGGGATCTCAACTAAATGAAGGCAATAGTATGCCTAATAATATGCCTTCATACTTTTCATTTATTAACGAATTCACATAAATGTGAAGATAAATAATTTATGTCATTGTATATCTTCCTATAGAACAAATTAGCTTAGCTGTTGATATCAAATAATTATGAAATTCTTGACAGAGTTTGTGTAAATTTACTTAATTCAACAGCAGTTCGTCCACAACTGACAGTTAAAAATCATTTTTCTCTGTATTCCCAAATACATAAAAGTTCATTAAGAATTTTATGAATGTCCGTCGTGCACTGCAGAACACTGAAGATTATACACAACAACACAAGAGTTCATATGTTTCAATTTATTGATGTGAAAGAGTTTTAATAATTCTACTCAATATACAATTTGGTGTATTGGGTAGAATTTTTACGGAATAGAAATATTATATTGTTAGGATTATTATTTAATTATCCTAATACGACTTATGAATGTAACGAATCTTTCTTAGGAATGTTTCAACTATGAGAGTTGCGTTTAGTTACTTTTTAGAATATAATGTTCTTAGAAATAAGTAAATATTCATGAGATATTTCTGCATCTTGCTTATAATTAATAAATCTCTTTTAAACCAATGTATGTGCATTGGACTGTTCTTCTCACATATATATTTTGGTTAAATTCGAGTATTCAAATATCTCTAATTTTTCAGAAGTCAATTTCTCTAAATATTCTTTCAAACCCAAAAACTGAATTTTATTACATTCTTTGTCAACATCACAACAGCCACTTTCTTGCAATTTTGAACAAGTTTGAAAACTTCTGACTGATACGTGTGAGAGACGTTGGTGCATATCATCATCGTCATACTACTAGGCGATACATTCGGAATTATTGCTTTTAGCGCCTTTTTTTTTTTTTAATTGTTACTGTGATTTGCTTCTCTTTTTGAAAACTGGACATTTTGACAGTTCTCGAACTCAAACTCCTAAAAACGGGACAATCTCTTTCCGGAATGTACAGTAGATGCAGTTTATCACGACTACCACCACTCGGGTTTTTGTTCATTTGTCTTCACCTTGTACATGTTTTTTTTTTGTTATTATTTTCAATTGTATTATTTTGACAACCCCAATTAAAAATGAATATTTTGATTTCACAGTGAATATTTTGTTGAACTAACTCACTTTTTTTATAGCGTCGCACTTACGTTTTCTTATTATTTATTTTGCGAATTGTTTTCAACCATTTGGCATGTATACACGACTTTTCAATGTTAAAAAATAGTAATTATCCTTGTGGTTAAATTATGAAAAACCTTGCGGCAATATTTTTTTCTTAATGCTTGCATACTTTTTTTCCTACGTCTGGAAAACATTTTATGGATTTTCTTATTGCAAAACTAGGTATGCCTTCTAGAATCAGCGACTGTTTTTAGCACTTATCTTTTTTAAGATTCAAAACTTCCCACCTATAAGAACTTTTTCCTGGTCTCGAATAACTCATTGAAAATTATTATATTATCACGAATTTTTTTTTTTGTGTTCCGCTTAGAAGTGATGAGACAATGGATTTTAAGAGTGCTACCTCTGCATAATGGAATAAAAGGCGTACCTGTAAAAGTTCCTCACGAACCGTACTTCATAATTTTTTAGTCTAATTGCGTCCTGCTCTACACGTTTTCTTCTACGCCCACCACTCCAAGAAGTTTGGAGTCGCCTTCCTTATGTAACACATGGGCGATGATAATGGACGCAAACTTGCAGAGAAAGATTTTTAAGAAATTAATTCTTTTTCTTTTCAGTTGAGAGAGTGGGATTTACATTGATGAATAGTGATATTTTTATTACCATAATATTAGAGATCATTTATCGAGTTTTATAGTACTAAGTAAAAGCCAAGGTAACTGTAATGGCAAACTGATGTAACTATACTACGATGTGAAAGTTTTTGTAAAGCTTGTCCAACTGTCACCAATCACCACTTTGGGACATAAAAAATAAACAAGAGAAAAATTATAAATAATATAATAATGTCATAAAAATGTCAGGTTTTCGCAAACAGAACGAATCACAGTAATTTTTTTTAAAGGCGCTAAAACTATAAATGATAGTGGCTAATTAAATTGAGAATGATGGCATTCGCTATATTTCTAAAACATTTATAAGTGAATTAAAATCCTGTATACTCGATAAAAAAAATTCTAAAAAAGCTAAAGTGATGTTCAAAGAATATATGAAAAGAATATAATTATATAAAGTGGAATAGTGGACTTTGTTCGTTGAAGAATTAGAAATATTGGAATTTGCAAATTTCGGCAATATATCCACGTAAGACGAAGTTCAAAATATAATAAATGTATTGATTAAAAAGATATTGAATTGTAACAAAGAAATATTCAATGAGTATTTTCTTATTTCTAGCTACATTATGCAGCAAAAAAAATCAATGTTTTAATTGAAGGCCACTGGGTGGAATTGTTAAAACATTTTTACATCAATAATTTGAATTATATGAATTTTTGCATAATTGAAGAATATAATTTATGTTGTCTCAGCACTAATGATCGCGTAGAAAGAAATGTTCAAGAAGTGTTCTTAAACAAGAAATGTTCAAGAAGAAGAGGACTCAAGAAGAGTTCTTAAAGCAATGTTCATAACCAAAATGAATTTTAAAAAAATCCTGCCAAGAATTTCCTTCTCATCTGCAGTTATACAGTCAAGGATACTTTAGCAAATTTGTTCTTCAGTCAAATACAAGACCACATAAAATATTCTCCCGCTTATTAATTAAAAAAAAACAACAACTATGAAGAAAGTATGTATATTAATAAAAAAACGTATATATTGCCCAAAATCAGTAAAGAGGGGAATAAAGTATTTCGAGGGGAAAATAAATGCTCTCGTTATTTATAACGCGTTGGGTTTTCGAAATAGGTATTGCAATTTTCTAATGGGGAGTTATCTCTTCTATGTAAATAATATAAAATAAACTAATCTTCAATAAATAGTTAACTCATTAGCTCTACATCCATAGAATAACAAATAGAATTCTTAGCAACAAAAAGTTACTGCTTTCGAAATTACTGAACCATCGAGTGGTAGGGAAGCTGGTTTCGATTCTGGTCAGGTGAAATCTAACAGAAAGTAATTGTGGCCGGAATGGACACATCCGATGGCTGGAAAATCCTACGATAAGATTTGGGAGGAGGGTGCGAACACTTTTATCTGCCTCCTTTAGGTATACAAGGCCACAATATTGGTAAAGAGAAGAAGGCTGAACTGCTACACATGTCTTTTTAGTGATAAAATCAAGCGGGTAAAAAGCTTCGGATAGCATATTGCTAAATAATTATCTATCCAATGCTTGGTTCAATTCACAATTATTATAGTACAAGAGGGCTGAAATTCGAATCCGCTGGCGGCATTGCTGTAATCACTACTATCAAAAACGGAAAACTCCATGGCGATTGTGTGTGCACAACAATAATCAGGCTGCTTGATACGACACGCAAATGTGGGGAAGTTGGTCCCAAAAGTCTACCCGAAAAGCAGTGTCCACAACTCAGCACCAACTCAACACAGTGGACTGTTCGTGGTATACATAAGGCCCATCGACTCTCCACTTTTCCAATTGGTATGAGTCTACATAGTCGTAGGTACGAGAGTGAGGTGCGGAGAAAAGATAAAGTACTATTATAGTACTAGAATTAACAGAAATTCCTGTGTCGAACAACAAAAAGCAGTCAGAATTTAGCTGTTAGTCACCAAAAGAATAATATAAAATAATTCACGAATCGAAACAGTCGAGTGTTCTCAATCATTTCGTAAAAATTGAATTTGAAAAATTCAAATGAGTTTACATAGCAATGCATGTTGTTTTGGTAAACAGCGAAATGATGTAATTTGTAAACCACAACTTGCATGCCATAAGGATTAGGCTCTTCTTTCGCTGTTTGAATTTTACTTGTGTTTTTCTTTCTTATATTCAATCCTTGAATTTTTTTCATATTGTAAGTAATAAAGCAAAATTAAAATATTTCTTATTTGTCAAAGTAAAATGTATGTTTTACCATACAATTATATTCGAATTTTTCAATTGTTTCGGAAATACTTTTAAGGGTATGCGCTTTGCCATTGTTAGTTACAATTTTTATCTGTTTGTAAGTAGAAATCAAATAAGTGGCCTCTCCTTTAAAAAAATTTGAGACAAAATTGAACTTTAAAGCAACATTCAACAGTTTATAAATGAAAAACAGTCAATGACAGATTAAAACATTGAAAGCGGCAAATTGCTTTAGTAAATGAGAATCAAAAATTCATTACTTCATTAATCCTAAAGAAATGTACCTTCGAGGCATGTATTTATATTTCCAGATAAAAAAAGTGTTTTTAAAATACAATTTTCTCACCAAAGTCTTCTACAATAATTCCAAAAAATATGTTTTAATTACTGATCATTATAAAGTCTAATAATCACACTATTTCACACAAATTTACTATATGCTTCATTTTTAGTATATTTAAATAATAATGGTGAGTAAAATAGTAATATTAATATTAAGTAATAATAGTAAGCAGCCATAATAATCGAGTAGTAATCATAAAGAATAATTTCAATGAATGTACTATCACTTGAATGTTGTTCGTACGACATATAACGTCTCATGAAACAACTATAAAATTATGAAAAAATTAATGCTCTTACTTTTGTATTTTTTAACATTTGGGGTTTATTTTCCGCTTGTGTATGCCATGCACAGGTGGCAAGGGTGGACATTGCTTTTCTAGAAGATTTTTAAGGGTACGTAAAATTTGGGTT
The DNA here is from genome assembly GCA_021605095.1 of Caerostris extrusa. Taxonomy (NCBI): domain Eukaryota; kingdom Metazoa; phylum Arthropoda; class Arachnida; order Araneae; family Araneidae; genus Caerostris; species Caerostris extrusa. Next base: position 498,726 of record BPLR01011609.1, on the reverse strand, counting down.
GATAAAAAACCCAGTTTTATATCCGGCATTGAGATGTATACGGCCAGTTTTATATCCGGCATTTTATATCCGGCATCCTCCTTCTTTCGATTCCTTTTGAATAGTGGCAAAATTTGTATATCCCATAGTTGCTTATAACGAATTTATTGTTTTTGTAATTAGTGTAATAATATTAAATCACAATGAACTTTGGCAATCCCATCAGATTCATTGTATTGCGTTCATCAAATGGTTTCAGTTTTCTCTTAGTTTCAATAATATAATTGAAGTATAATTACAAAATATAAATCTTTTTTTTCACAACAAATCAAATGAAGTATTTTTAAATTATAAGTAATTGCAATAAAAATGGATAAACTATAAAAATCAGAGTAATGTTATGAGAGTATGTTTCTAGGAAATATGTCTTAAAAAATTGGAATTTCGACAATTTTTTGTTATAGTTTTGAAATGACTATTCTGTTAAAACAGTTTTAGAGGAATTTTTTGGACTGAGACGCATTCGCTCGAAGCGTTTTGGCGTGGTTGTTTTTCGAATCACTTGAGACTGCAGAAGAATCTTGTTTTGGGATTTCCGCACGGAATCTCAAGGATTCGGTCCTCTTCAATCTTTTTATTCTTGTCTGGAAGAGAAAGTGCTTCTTTCAAGATCAGATGGAAAATTGAGATAAGACCCTTTGTTACATCTGAGAGATGTTCGAAAGAAGAAAAAGAGCAAATTTCAACAGGTAGACGAAAGGACGAAAGGTGGAGTTTGTTCCTAACGCTTATCAAATAAGGAAAACGCTCAAAGTTTCACAAAATAATAGCTTCATATTAATTCATTTTTAATTTCGTTTATTAATTACGAGCTAGCAGAAAAACACTTAAGTAATATATTTCACTTCGCAGCGTAAAATATGTTTTAAGAAGAGAATTATCTGTAAAAATTGCAAAATTATAGAAATCCAAAGGAAAAATATTCATCATTTATGAAATTTCATGTCGTTTCATAGGTTTACCAATTTAGAAAAATCTCATTTGCAAAGGTTTCCATCTAATACCAATCTATATTTTCAAATATTAGAACAACAAAAATATATAGAAATCCAACGGAAAAAATGTTCAACAAAATAAAAATAATATAACAAAAATAGTAAAATAATAAATAATAAAATTTTAACAATCCGGCATTGAGTTCATCCGACATTCATTGAGTTATGAATTAAGAACAGCCATACTTCAAAAATTTTCCATGCAATATCTACATATAGTTTTTTTTCCTTGTTATTATTATTTTTATTTTTATTCTACTTGTACTTGCTTGCTTTGCCATTGGAAATAAAAAAAAAAGTTTCGAAAGATAGAATAACAAAAAATTTAAAAAGAAAAACACTTTGTATTTCACGAATAACTGGTGGGAAGGGCTTTAAAAGCAAGGCCAGTAAACTTCTACCAACCTGCAGGATTGTTGATACGAGAAGCTTAAACAAGTTGCCACAATCATCATCTGCAGCAACGAATGCCACCAGCGGAATCGAACCGGAGCCCTAATGCATATTTTTTTATTATTATTACTTCAAGTAACTACTGAATCACAAGTAAGACAAACAAAGATATTTAAATCTAAATATAAAAAAAGGTTAAAATTGCTAAACGTAAATAATAAATAAATGTTGCCACCAACTATTAAGAAACATGCCACATCACAATTCCGTACATAATTCACAAAAGCACTTTCATAAAAAAATTTTTCCCTGAATAAAGCGTATTTATAGGATTAATCTCTAATAAGAAACATCTTGATGGTCAATTTTTTCAATTCCTTCTATTAGCTCACTCTCCATATATCTTGTTCAAATTCTCAATCGTTCATAAAATACTTTTTCTATTCTACTCAAGTAAGAATCATTTTTTGAAACTTAGGTGGATGACACTTGATGTTAATACAGTTTTCAAATATTAATTCTGTGATTAAATTTAATTAATTAATTTTAGTTTTTTTTTAGAATTAAGTTGCATATATCTACCAATAGATGGCGCCAGATCAACTATAAAAAATGAATGAAAACTATTTATAAAGGACTTTCTGCAATAGAGTGAAAAAAAAAGTAGGAATTGACTTAAATTTTTTTTTTTTTTTATATTACTTGTTTCTTTTTAGTTCAGAAAAGTTGTTTCTTTCTTTAGTTGTTTCTTTCTATGTATCAGAAGAGTTATTAGCTTTCTTGCAATATGAAACTGTAAAAATTTACTGTAAATGTATAGTATAATTTATGTAGAAAATTTATTGTACAGACTAATTAAGTTTAAATTAAAATCTCTAATATTGTTCATATATAAATTTTTTTTTATACAGTTTTGTGTCTATATACTCAAAATCAAATTAAAATATTCTTTTTCAGTATATCATAAAAACATTTATGATTAGAAATGGATGTTTAACGTGATTATTATTATTGATAAAAATATATCAAATTCTAAAACTTCTAAAATTAATTTTTTATTTTCAAAATATAATCTGAACAATTCTTTGGTAAAATGTTTACTTTATTAAAACAATTTTTTACTCGGCCATCGTAATTTATTTCAATAGAATCTGATTTAAGTGTCACTAGTATATTAAGATTTATTTTATTGCAAAAAAAATATCGGGATTTAAGTTTTAGGAGAATGTTAAATTTTGAAATAATACAGTTGTCCTTAAAAAACATTTGAGCTCAGGTAACTATTTTATAAAAAAAAAATCCAAGATATAACGTACATTGATTTTAAAATAACACAATTCAAGAAGACTTCTTCTTCAAGCTTCTGTTTTCTATCTTATATTTTACCATGAATAAAAAATTTAAAATTATAACAATTTAGATAATTTAATCGAAATTAATTCTAATACCAAAAACTTTATAATTAAAAAAAAAACTAAACCAGAATGGTTTAGTTTTTTTCATTAAAGTTTCTAAAATCATAAACCAGAATGGTTTACTAGTGCATTAGATTTTCAAGAAGTCTATTCGGGAGTATTATAAATCTGTAAGCTGTAATGTCTTTCCTTTGGGTTTGAAGGAGAGATGAAGTGAGTGTGACCTCATATATGTTCGCTCCAAATAATGATGAAAAATGTAAGCAACATCGCAACATAGAAATATAGTTTTCCAACAACATGGAAATATAATTTTAAAAATAATATTATTTAAAACGACATATAAAAACAGGCAAAAAAAATATTAAGAAAAAAAAATTCAATTCATTGTTCCTCCTTAAATGACCTTCAAATTACAATTCAGTGATGAAATTTTTTACTGATCATTATTTTCATTATTTGTTTGAAAAAATGCACATCTTTTGTTTATCAAAAAATGCATTGTTTGAGAAAATCACTGAAAGACTTGTTCACTAAATGTTATTTCTTCGGATATCTATTTAAAAACTTTCAATTATGAATGATTTTTTTTAATATTTCCTACAATGATACTAATGAACAAATGCTATTACGACAATACATTTATTTCTTCTTATATTGAATTTATCAAAAACAATGAAAAAGAATTGTTTCTCAAGGCTTGTAAAATATTTATTAAATTTCGCCAATCTATAACAGTCTCCTGAACGTAAAATTCATTTCACTAAGTTAACATCTTAATTTTTCATTTATTTAAATATTTTTCTGATTTTTTGTTTTTAATTTTCCTCCTTATCATCATCGGCGCAACAGGCTCATGGCGGACCATGACAGTACTGGAAGATTTTTCTTTTTACAATGTAGGGTTTCCAGCCTTACGCCCAGCGCTTTACAGCCATGTTAGACCGGGACCTACGGTTTTAAAGTGGATTCAAACCATTACAAACATCCATGGAACTGAGTGCCAGTCACTCGGACACCAGGCCCTTTAATTTTCCTGCATTTCTAAACTATTGGGATCGAATAATCCTTCCATTACGAATTCAAGTAATCGAAGCTAATGGAAGGTTCAACAAAGTCGCGCAGATCGCCAATGTGCTAGCAGTACTATAATTGCTAAATCAGGGGTTCTTAATTTTTCCTCAACCCCTTTTGATTGTCAAATGAAGGTCAAGGTTTGAACTTTCCGAATAATATTTTTAAATGGAAAATGACAAAGTGTGCCCCAGTCAAATCAACATCAAAATCTACAGAGAACGACTGTCGGCACCAATATATGAGAGATTTTCTTTTTTGAAGGTCACTTGGATAATATTTAAAATCCTGCAATGAACATTATTTATATTTCTATAAAACTAGTATTATTTTGAAAACAATGGGAAATCCGTTGGAATCAAATGGAATCCATTATTAATATAAGATTATTTAATTATTAGATACAATTTAATATTTTTTGCAATTTCTTACTATTAATAGATGGCGCGAATAATTTCTTATTAATAGATAATTCTGAAATTATACCGTAATATGATAAGTTAGGATAAAATTAATCCTACGCTTGGGCTAACATGAAAATTGAGAATACTTAAATATATAAAACCACGTTCAGAGCCAAAATATTTAAATAATAATTTAAGGAAATCTTTGGATGCTAACGGTAGATTAGGTTATAAATTATTAACAAACATGAAAATTAAGAAATATACATGTTTATTTTTTGTTAAAATGGGGCAAAAATTGACAAGTATGTTATTTGACTTTGCGTAAACACTCGAAATAAAATAGTGCGTCAAATATATCACATTGACTAGTATACATGTAAACACATATCCATCATTTAAGCATTGAATTATTAGAATGATACTACTCTAACATATAGCTGGTGACAGCTCATTGAGTAAAAAATATAAGGAAAAAAAGTAAAAGATTTTAACAAAAATACCAATAACCAATATTTAAATTAATGGAAAATGACATGTATGCATACATAATATCCTTCAAAACATAAAATATCATTAGATTGCGAAAATGATCAAAACTGACTGTTATCGTATGACGGTTATCGTTATGACTGTTATCGTATGGCGGTAAAGCAATAAATAATAGTTTTCAGAAATTCAATCTGAAGTTTTGAATGAATGAATAATGAATTCAGTATCCAAATAGATCGTGATGAAACAGCTATATCTCTTCTTCGAAAGACCCTAGAAACTGTTTTTCAAAGCTAAAACTCTAATCTTTAAAATAAAACAATAAAAACATTTTGATTTGTTTTTCAAATCTAGATTTGAATCTAGTGGGCTACATTAATATTAAAAATAGAATATTTAAGGAGATAAACTACATTTATTTCATTTTTCTTACATTTAATCGCGCCAAATCATTATTGAAGAACGAATGAAATAGATTCATCTTTCCATCAAATAATTAGAATTCATTTAAAGAGGCGTTCGATGTCTGCTGCATATCATATTGCGATTGCAGATGAAATCGCGTTGTTTACGACTGCGATTGTTGGAGTTCGTGTGAAAATAATCAGATAAAAAAGCAAAATTCAATATTCTCCAATTACATATCCAATGCATCAGAAGTGAGTTAACGCGAACTCTCATTTCATTATCTAAACAAGACCAGCAGCCTTATCTTAAAAACAACAAAACAAATTCACTTGAAGGTTTTTTTTTATAGCCTTCAAACTTTCAAATTCAATTGGAAAAAGAAATTCTTATCATTTGCAGTTTTGTGCCAAAGAGAGATTTTTAATGCTGAAGTGATTTTTTTATCTGAAGCTTAAAGTTAAAGTGTCTGTTTTCAGACGCGTTAGTAATAGTAAATTTTTAAACTATCTAGTGGTCTACAACTCAATGGACTTTTTATTCTAACAATAAAAAAAAAAAAACTGTTTATAGCGGATTCTCTAAAATGACAAATGGGAACGAACACCTGTCGGATTACAGAGAATGTCGAACTACAATAAAAAATGTAAACTGCATTATGCTATGTCTGAATTTTAAGGAGTAATTGATTTATATATATATATATATATATATATATATATGGTTATGGTTGTGTTTATATACGTTTTCCTAGCATAATATAAGAGTTGAGTATTAGAAAGTTAAAGAGACAATGTAGAATCGATTTAAGGTACAATTTGGAGGAAGGAGTTCAAGTTTTAACAGTAAAAAAAATCAAATTAAGTTTTTCAGCACTTACGTCAGATTAATGGGGGTGTCGAATTGCCAAGTGTTGAAATAAAGAGAGTCTACTATACAATTTAAAACAGGGATGCAAATGCATTTCATGGATTCTTTTCTTTCTGCCAATAACGTCCTTCGTCATTAGGTCTACTTTCTCTAATATTTTTACAAATATACTTAAAAAAGTTTTTCCAAATTGAAAGTTAAAATTATTTTTTTAACAAAATAATAAATGGGTTAAAAAATGTTTTCAATCAAAATTTTTTGAAATGATTCATCAAAATTTTAATAATGAATCGAAATTTTAGGAAATGGTTTCCTCATTTCCTAAAATTTCAATCAAGTAAAATTTCTAAACAAAACTCTTTATTGCACTATTTTTTTCATTATTTTATTTATTTTCAATAATTTATTTGGTAATTTACGTTTTATTTTTAATTAAAACGAACGAAATATTTTGAACAAGAAAAGTGAAATTAGTTATGTCGTAGTTTATCAGTTAGTTATTATTAACCAATGTAAAAAATATCTGTACAGTCACGTACTCCTACTAAAATGGAGCACACTTAATAATTTTCTTAAATGTGATTATATCTTTACAAACAAAAAGTAATCGCTGGAAACAGCGCGATGGAAATTAACTTATGTAGTTGATTAACAAAAATAGTTAGCAGGGTTTAATTAAAAATTTTTCCATTACGGGAAGTGAGATTTTTAGTTCCATCAAATCAATATGTTGAAATTAGTATTGTGATAATTCTTTGTGGTGATCTGATTAAAACCTTTGGAGTTATAGAATTCAAAAATTGAGTTTCTTAATGTTAAATGAAACTTTCGCTTAATGAACGATATTTCGAGTTCTAATTAATTTTTTTTTTAAATTTTTCCCACCAGTTGAAAAAAATTTGCTTCAATAGTAAGAATATAATTTTAATCAAAATTTTCCGAATATTTATTAAATATTAAATACCGTTATACATACTAAAATTTTAGGCTGCCGGCTTTCGAGTGTCATCAATCCATAAATTATATATATATATATATATATATATTATATATATATATATATATATAAATTATATTAAATATCAATTAAGAACTCGTTTTCTAAATTTAAAAAATAATTATAATAATATCAATTTTGCCGCAAATGAATTTACTCTGGAGAAAGTAGAAAGTTAACAAGAACATAATTTTATTTTTTAATATTTGGATTTTTTATTTAAGACAAGTATTATTTCACTTAAATAGTAATTGCAAAATAGAAAATAATATTCTTAACTTTTAATTTTTTTTTTTTTTTTTGTTCTCTTTTTGAAGTACATTTATTTTTTACCCTTTTTGACATTTTTTACCCTCGTTGTTTTTTTCATCAAATTATTTTATATGTAAAATAAACATTGTTTTCTATTTGAAATCTTATCAAATTATAATAAAATCCATAATTTAGATTATATTTACATTTGAAAATATTGAGAAAAAAATCATGAGCATTAAAATTCACAATTCAATAAAGGATTAGAGTTCAAAATTCAATATAATTTACTTGCTTATATACAGTGGGTAAAACAAGTATTAGCAATTAATTTAATTTATGCATATTGACAAATAAATAAAATGTTATGCAATCTTAGATGTCGGAGTTAAATACAAGACATCTTAGATATATAAAACTAGTAAAAATTTTTATTTTAATTTGCATTTTCTACAATTTTTTTCTTTCAAAAACGAAAATTCGCATGTCAAAAAGTATTGCCAAAGTTTTAACTGCTATGCAAATTTTGTTACATTGAAGTCACGTGTTTCGACTGATAAAAACTCTACCGGTATAAAGTCTGCAAAACTACTCCAAAAGTGTCTATGCATTATTTTGCTACTACTGCAGTAAAATGACTTCGAAATCGAAGGGTTGGACGTTAGTGTTAAAAACACGATTATTAGGCTCAGAAATGAAGGTTTAACTTATCGTGCTATAGGAGTGCAGTTCAATATAAGTTTATTTACTGTCAGAAGCGTTGTAAAAAAAGTTTAAGGAAACAGAATCAACGGAAAATAAGACTAGAAGTGGACAACCTCGAATATTTTCTACAAGAGAAGAACGTGTCATTATTAACAAGGTTAAGAAAAACCCTAAAATAAGTGCACCCCAGATAGCTAGAGATGTTGCTTTCACTTCGCAAAAGACTTTCTGCGTACAGACTATACAGAATGTTTTACAGAGAAGTTATTATGGAAGGGCAGCTAGAAAGAAACCATTCATCTCGGAAATAAATAGGAGAAAGAGTTAGATTTCGCAAAATTCCATTTTGATTTAACTGAAGAGTTTTGGAACACAGTTATTTTTTTCCGACGAATCAAAGCTTAACATTTTCGGCAGTGATGGATGTGTGGGAGGCCAAATACTGAATTGGAAAAACAACACTTAACTGCTACTGTAAAACATGGTGAAGGCAGCGTCTTAGTTTGGGGCTGTATGGCAGCTAATGGAATTGGCAACCTGCATTTTATTGAGGGTATTATGACAGCACGTACCTACATTGACATTTGCGCCATAACTTAAAAATCAGTGCCCAAAATCTTGGCTTGAACATCATTCGTTTTTCAACAAGACAATGACCCCAAGCATACAGCGAATCTCACCCGTGAATGGCTACTCTGAATGCTCCTCGCCAATTAAAAACCCCACCCTCAATCGCCTGACATCAATCAATTGAAAATTTATGGCACCTGCTGGATCTAGAAATCAAGAAACATAAAATTTCAAGTAAAAAGAGACGACCTCAAACGCTTACTCTTGCAAGAATGGCACAAAAATTCCCAACAGTACAACAAAGACCTTGGTTTCCTCTATGAGAAATAGATTACAAGCTGTTTTTAGATGCAGAAGGGTATGCATACAAGTACTAAACATATTCTGATTTTGTTTTCGCTCATAATTTTGTCAATTTCATAATTTTGCCAATACTTTTTTTTTTATCATGTAATTTTGGATTTTCTCGTAGATTTTGACTAAAAAAAAATATTTAAATGAAAATTTCGTTATATTTGTTTGTCTTTTCTCCTTCTGTAATCACTATGTTAAAATAAAAATTTGTAAAACATACTTTGTTAGCAAATATGATCATTTATAGGCAATTGCCAATACTTTTTTTATCCACTGTATTTTATTTTTGTGCCTTCTTCGATTATAAAAAGACTATTCATCATTAAGCAACTTTTTCATTTGATAAGAGAATGTATTTTATTAAAACTTTATCACATTTTCACAAGCAAATAATGTCTTTTATCTGCCACTGTTTACGTAGACAAATAACTGCTGATTTACATAGACGAAGAACTGATTTTTTGTGACACTTTGCTTCTCTTGCATATTTAGTGGCTTTTACACAAGGTTTTTTCTTTTACATAAGGTAGAATACTTTTATTCTTTGTTCGTTTTTAAATGATGATCTTTTACAAATTCGACATCAAATTTTTCTCCCATATTTCCATCGAATCAAATTTTTGCCTTCTAGAAAATCCATAAGGGCCATAAGAGCAAAATCCAGAAATCCATAATTAATAATAAAATCCATATATAATCGTCTGCAAATGGTCTTGACACCAGATAAATGTGACAGAGTATTAACAAGATATATTTATACACTTTGAGGAAGACTTTTTTTCAATCTTTCTTAAAATAAAAATTAATATTATTTTCTTCATTGCTCAAATCTGAATCTTTAGAATATATCTCCTTTTTCCGATTGTGTTTCATGCTTGCATTTAGAAATTTTAAGACTAATCTGCACTATCACCTAATTCACTATACGTGAGAACACTCGCACGAAAATCGTTCAGTCTCATTTTATTGTGCTGCTACGCTGTCAATGTTAAACTGTAGGTCCCGGTCTGTTTAGCCCTCGTGTGCACAAGAAAACCAAACTGAACCAAAACTACGCTGTCAACGTTAAATATTCTTTAAAATGATGGCACACGAGCGGGTTCAAAATGACCACAACACATATATCAGAATGTAACTCACACTTTTAACTTTCTTTTTGCTGTTTTCTCCTCCTATGTGATTACACAGGAAGGTACAGGAAGTTTCATCCACAAATTCAGAGAATTCCTAGAAATTTCACCGAATGTACAAGCAATGAGGGGTCATATTGCGTGTTCTTGCTGGTTAAATGAACAATTTTAATTATTTTTATCATTTATTAAACGTTGGCATTCACGTGCTGTATGTTTGTTAGTGGTTGGGAACCCACTTTAAACCATAGGTCCCAGTTTAATAACACTATAGTTGGGTGTAAGGCTGACAACCCTACGTTATAAAAAATAACCATTTTCTGTCTCTAAATCTGCCAGACTCTCTGTCTTGATTGGGAACATTTGAAAATTTTGGGAACCACTTTTGGAACAGTGGAACTGTTGCATCAATGAAGAAGATTTAGAACTGGTCCACTTGTCTTAAAAAGAGAAAATGTATTTCCACACAGTGTAACTCTTAAGAATAATATTTGAAATAAGGTTCAAATCGACGCTTGAATGCGTCTTTTTCAATCAAGGTTACCATTTTTTACATTCAATAAAATGTTACACGAACAATTCCTGAAGTAAGAAATCGGCGAACACTTTAATTTTACATACAAATCACCAACGAGAATTTTCTATAAACTGTCTTTATCCGAAGTTTTTTCCCAACATTTTATAATTTATCAATAGACTAATCTAAATAATAAAAAGTAACAAAAAGCTAACAATCTTTTGGATCTAAGAGCAATATCGTTAATCGTTGAAAAAATAAAGAAAAGTTACTTTGAAAATTGTATTAATAACTCTTTAAACTCAAACAAACAAAGGTTTTTCATCAGCTAATCTTCCATTTTATTGATATTTATTGATTTTGTAGCAAATCTTACGATCGTTAATAAATACGATCGTTACATTTCCTTATAGTTTCTATGGAGAAAATGTAAACACAAGTTATTTAGTTATTAAAAGAAAAATAATCTTTTAAAAATTTTTACAATGTACGTTTCGCGTTAAATTTTTCTTCCCTTAATTATATTTTAGGAAATATGATAGAAACATTGTTGTTAAATCGATAATGTTTTAAATTAGAGAATGCTTTCTTTAAAATTAATCTACTCTAATAAATTAACTGTAAAAGTAAATTTGTGCCCTATGAGCTGTATGTTAATGACGAAATTAGTTTGTGTGAGTATATTTATTAAGTGCCTGATGGCCTTAGTGACTTGCTCGGTGCCACAGGTTTCGGGTTGCCATGGATGTTTGTAGTGGTTCGAAATCCATTTTAAACCATAGGTCCCGGTTCAATATCACTAAAAGAGCATTCGGTGTAGGCTGACAATCCTGCCCTTTAAAAAAAGTAACCATCTTTGGTCTCGAGATCTGCCAGTAGGCAGACGGTCTTGACTCACCGTGGGACTGTTGCATCAATGAAGAAGAAGTATATTGATTATAACAAATTATACAAAAGCATCTTTATGACTTTTAAAAGATCTATTAGAAATTTGGAAAACGTTCACATTTTTAAAAACGTCGAGAAAAAAGAAAACACATTTACTCATCAAAGATATGTTGAATCTTATAAGTCGTTTTCACCCATTACAAAAATTATGTATTTCGTTGGCGTTGATATCCCAATCCATAAAGAATCTTCAACCATCAAGACATCAAAACTTTCCTCAATTTGCCAAAAGCTGCAACCTTCATTTGGATAATATACCTTTTTCACGTTATAAGAACATTTATATTTGGTGACATTTACATGGTAAAAAATTAGCATGTATGAACAGTTATCCAGAAAACTACCGGAGTTAATTGCTTTTTATTTTGGACTATTTTGAAGATGAAAAGAAAAAGTCTTTCCACTCTCCTTTACCGTGTTTATTTCTTAGGAAGCAGTTTGAATAAAAATATCACTCCTTTGTGGATCAACATTGGAGCAACGATCACTTTAGCAATTCCGATTCTGTCTTGCTTATGCGTTAATTTGGTGTTTGAAGAAAACTACTGCAAATTAATGATGAACTACTTAGGTTTCGGCATTCTTTACGTACCTGATAATTATAATTGTATTGTTATGACGATATGTATATTAGTTAAGTGTTCTGCTGTATACATCTTGACTACTGCATGCTCCGTGCTGTACATCATAATTTGCTGTTTCTTAAGAAGACTTCTCGATTCTTACTCAATGGAAGTTGTGAAAATACTAAGACGACAGAACATTGACCTAAAGACCGATGTTTTCTTGAAATACTTGGCAACTTCTGAATCTACAGTTAGGATCCTGAAGTCTCTAGAAAGAGTTATGTCTTTTCCCATTTTTCTGATTGCCATTACTGACTGTGCGAATATGTTTAATGGATTTCTCTGGTTAGATCCATTTAAGCAAATCGAAAACAGAAGCAGTTATAACAAGTATTCTCTCTCGACTTTATTCATGTCTCTGAGAGCAGTGGTATCTTTCCTCTGCGTCTCTTTGGCGGCTTCTGGCGTTCATGAATCCATTAAGAGCTCCTGGAAGTGCAAAAGCAGATTCTGAAACGTCTTCTAGCTTCGGGGATTGAAAGAAACAGTAAAGATATGCTCTTGCTGTTCGTTTCCAGCAGTAGTTCTCCTTTTTGTCTCACAGGTTGGGGATTTTTCCATTTCACTAAAGGATTTGTTCTGACGGCCATCGGAAGCATCTTGACCTACTCTTTATTGATCTTGCAAATTGATTAGAAACACATTTGTAGCTTTGTAAGTAAACAACTATGTTACAATGTATTAAAACTGAAATTTTGTGTAAACTTTACCTTATCTGGAATGGTCAAAGACAATTTAAACCAACAGATTTTTAATATATGTGCATATATATAAGCTATTAATTTGTTTTGTAATTAAAATGAGAAAAATTATAATTAACATTATCATTCGTGTTAACAATTCTAAATATTTTTATTTATTGATTTAATGTTTTTTACCATCAATACGAACTTATAAAAATTCGTTTCATTATAAAAATAGAAATGGAAAGGAAATGTTCGGAGACGTCTAAGTGTTTTACTTTAAAAACACGAATTAAAAATTGATTTTTTTCAGCATGCATATTGGAAAGCTTCAAAAATATTTTAACTTATTCATTATTAATACAATTGTAAATCACATCAGTAAACGTACATTTTTCATCACACGAATATTTTTTAGTACGAATATTTTTTTTTTTCCTTTACACCTTCGCATTTCATTCGTTTTAAGATTTTTTTTTTTTTTTTTAATTTTTAAATAAAAATGTATAAATATTTTGATAATTATTTTAAAATTCTAAGTTAAAATATTTTTTGAAACTTGTAATAATTGGTTTCACGAAATACGTCCGAAACAGTATACTACAAACGTATTTTTCTTTTAAATCGGCAAATGTGCAAATACTTTCTACGTTCACTATACATCAATTTATAAGTTTGTATATGTATGGGGTTTATTTATGTTATTTTTTGATCAGTAGAACTTCTACACAAATCATTGACGCGAGGAATATAATATATTAAAAACTATTTTATCGTCACAGTTATTTTTTAAAAATATATTTCGGTTTTATTAATACTTTTATAGTTTTATTTATTTAATGGGTTATGATTATTGACAAGATTGTACTCAATCAAATGTGAAATGACTCCTTACAATATATATGATTATTTTTAAACATATTATTCAGTATCCGAAAAATTAAATATGTTTCTAAAGTAATGTAAATCCAATGTGTAATATGTAAAAATCCAATAAAAAATTTTAAAAAGAATTTAACGTATTAATTTTAGAATAATATAACAAAAATTATGTATACTAATAAATTTCATTAAATTGATTTATTAAGAAAAAGGTATTCTACGCAAAATAATTAACACTAATTTTATTATATATATATTTATATATACGTATATATACACATTATTTAACCATATTTTTCAAAATAAATATTTTTTTTTTCTTCTAATGCAGCTGGCAAGTCAAAATAAATATTTCAACCAACGAATTTTGTAAATTATATTTAACTGGGACAGTTTACTTCAAAGGTTGTTAAACAAAGGTACTTGAATAATGCATTTTCGTTCGAATGACGTACGTATGTCAAATAAGAATTGATTAACTTGCAAACAAAAAATATTTACAAACAGCTCCAATCATGGATTTTACCTTGAAAATGGATGTTTGTTTTCGAAAACAAGTTCAACAACGACGCACAACAACAACAACAAAAAATGGCTGGTGGCAGTTTCTTCCCCTTTATCTCATCCAGTTTCTTATCAACCTCTTAAAATGATTATTGATTTATTCAAGGCTGACTTTTTATTTTATTTTCCTTCTCGCATTCAAAGTAGCGTTAATATTAGAAGAAATTCACTCCCGAAATTACGGCTTAGGCTTAGACAAAAGTGGTTAACATCATCCGCAGAAGTTGTTAGTAGTTTTTTTCATTTTACTGCAATGTCCTTGAAAGTGCGTTGCCCTTCTAATTCCCTCTTAAATTTAGAATGCTACAGAACAGTTCTTCCAACGGTGAAACGTAACTGATAACTCGGCTATTTTAAGATAATGATGATATTATTTCTGGTAATAGCTGACCAGCACATAATTACAGAAAATCACCCTGCTCCTGTTTCCTTATGCATACTCGCTTCATAGAAACTCTATACATTTCATGGTTTTGCTATAAATAACCTTATTTTTTCTCTTCAACTTGGAGGGAGATCACATTGGCAATATCTCTTTTAGGTATTGTGACTGTATTCGTCTAACTATTTCAATCACGATTCGTTTGATTGATATATAACTATACTTATTAATGGGTTTACGGACCATTATATGTTTAGCGTGTCTTTATTTCAGTCTTAAAGTAACAGTTACTTTTATTACAATCTTTTATTTTAAATCAAAATAATAGTTTACATTTTCGAACTTTGTTTCAGGAAATTCAAAAATGGTTGCTTAATGGAAATATGTATGAGATCAGAGTTTTATTCTAATAATGAACGTTTAGAATAATTTTGTATGCAATATTTAATCACGAAAAGTTTAGAAATGTGATACGCGTTTGCCCATTATTCAAAGTTTCGTCATGGACATTATAGGAATATATTTGTTTTAATTTTAATTTTAACTAACTCTTAATTTAATGTTTAATTTTTTTTCAAAGCAACAATATTTTATTCAAACAAACATGTTTTGGTAATTGCGACCAACGTGTATCGTACCCTTCATTGCTGTATATTAACCAGGTGCCTGAATGGCCGAATGACTAGCTCTCTGGCACTCGGTGCCCAGGGTTTCAAGTTTTGAGTCTCGGAGGTGCTATGGAAGATTGTAGTGGTTTTGAATCCATTTTCAGCCGTTGGTCCCAGTCTAATATGATTGTTGGGTGTAGGGCGGACAACTCTACCCCGTAAAAGTCAGCGTCATGGAGCCAAGTCATACTTCTACCTACGGGTGCTCCATCAGGACATAAGTTGTCCCCTTTTACCATAAAACCACACGGATTCGTGAGCTTAATCTAGTGGTCTACCAAGTGGGATAAGAAACAACAACATTAACCAGGGATGTCATATTCCACTTAGTTTACAAACCATGTCATATTGGTAGATAGGAGTTTGGTTTTGGGGGGTTTGTTTCAAATACTTTATAAATCTAACTTGGTCATGTGTAAGGTACATAAGTAAATAGCTAGCAGGAGGGTAAGGTTTGAATCTGATGGCGGCATCCATAGCAGTCACTGCTTTCAAAATCAAAGCTATTCGATAATAATTTAACAATATGTATAACTGTCTGGAATGGTCTATTATGATGCTTGGTTGGAGTGTTCTAGATTTTTATCCCTACGACATGCAAAAAGAGGGTATTTAATCTTTAATCAATCATAACCATAATTTCATAAAAAATAATCTTTAATAATCTTCTGCTTTATATTAGTGATATCATATATTGTTGTATGATCCATTCCTTTATTATAACCTCATAGATTGAAATCGAGAAGAATGATATGTGGGGGACGATGTGGCCAGAGAATCAGGCCATCCCTCCAACTCTACAGATCTGGAAATGTTTTAATTAGAAACCCATGAACAAGCAGTTACTAATGTGATGGTGCACCATCTTGCTGGAAAATAAAAGATGGTTGAAGGTCACGCTGTAGTGATGTCATTTATTCAGTCAAAAGATCAATGTAAGCATTTGCATAATTGATGTCCCGTTGAAGAAAAGCGTACCAGTGATTCCATTACACATGTTCCCAAACCACATAACCACCACGTTGTGGTTTATGGATAACCATAAGCCACACCGTTGGATTATCTCGCTGAGGTTCTAATTAAATTGGAATTTTCTGAACCTAATATGGATTTACATAGGGTTTTCTGATGGTTTTTCTACCTTAAAATAGGATATTGTATAAAAATTTTCATGCATGGATTAGAATTTTTTTTTTTTTATGAATTCAAAGTGTTTGCAAAGATATTGAGTGAAATTATACCACCCGTGTCCTCATTGAAATTTCTTACTTCTTTGAATTTGCATTAATCTACTAATATAAGTTTTGAAGGTTTAGTTATAATTTATATTTAGTTGAGACTTTTTAAAATTATACGTAACATTTGTACATTTCTATAAAATTTCATAAAAAGACCTGAGTTACACTTTTCAAGGATTGCAATTTTTTTTTTTTACCTTTCAGAAAAGCTAATTTAAAACAGTTAGTAATACTTATTTTTATGAATGTCCAACTACAAAGTTCTTGTTACAATATCTTTTAATTTTGTTATCAAAACGGGAAAAAAAACTTTTCAAAAGCTTAGTTTCATATATTTTAACTTTAAAAATAGAATTCAGCTTTTCTTTTGTTGGATTGGTATTTGACTTTTTCAGAAACACCTTTTGCTCACCTTTCCAAAACTTATATTTTTAGAATAAAGTAGAAGTCTCATATCCTTAAAAAAAATTACTTGAATACCGGTCTTTGTTTCTTCAATTTTAATGAAACAAAAACAAAATGGAAGAACCAAAAGAAAGACGGTAAGACAATTCAACTTCGAAGAAACAATGTTTGTGTTCAATAACATCAACTTTTTACTTTATAAAAGTATCTTATTCCTGTGTACTGTAAAATGATATGCAATGATTTTCAATGTGTGCTTTAAATATTTATTTTTGCATGTTTTGGAAAGAGAAAAAAATAAATAAATTTCAAAATTGAATTACAAAAATACGAAAAACAGGTAATCATTTTATCTTTATGAAAGTAACGCAGTATATCGACAAAGTAGTTAATTTAATAATCATTTCATGCATAAATATCCAACAATCTTTGCTTCCTTGAGACTTATTTGAATAAAAATATAATAATCTGTACATAAAATGTCTAACAAAAGAGTTTTAAACAAAAAAAAAAAAAAAAAAATGGTCATGAATCTCATGCAATACGATATCAACCATGGCAAATAGGCGGGAATATAATTAACTACTGGAATAAAAGAAGTTTTAACTATATAGATTTTTAAAAAGCTAATATAGATTTTAAAGGAAACTAATATAGATTTTAAATAATAAACTTCATTTTAATTCATGCCTCTTTAATTAAAAATGAATCTTTACTGTTAATTATCAATTAATATAAATAATTTCTGAAATGGCGATTAAAAAATTAATAACTTTTAAAAAAAATCGATTTGAAATTGAATTTTTGATTGATTCTTCTTCACAATCAACGTTTGTTTTTTGAAAATTATTACTTTTGGGGAATAGTTGAAAGAACTATTTGTTGATCAACTTTTTTTGTGCAAACAGGATCTTTACTAATTGTATATATATATATATATATGTATATATATATAAACATAGAATTTAGATAATGTTGGAGTTAAAAAGCACATTTAGAATTCATGCATTATCAATAAAGGTAATTTACAATTGATTTAGGAACCAAAACGTTCTTGAGACATCTTATCTCTACATTATTAATATGTTCAGAGTTCCCAGTTTTTCCGCCAAGTATTTTCAAGGTTACACGAACCCCAGGTTTGGAACACGAAGCTATTATATGACGCAGAAAACATAAGCATTTACTGCCAAATCTGGAAAAAGATAAAACTAAAATAAATAACTAATCTATAATGACACCAACAATTAAACTATGTGACATTTCAGTACTTCTTTTCACATTTTATGGGTTTATTATCTTCTAATCATATTATTTTTTTGAAATTTTTAAGAAAAACTGTTTGAGTTCTTCATAAAAATCTCGTGATGGTGCTTTTTTTAAACACGAGTGTTAAACATTTATTATTTCACCTCAGCATATGTGAGTAAGTATAATTTACATTAATGTCTAATTTATTTAAAAATTTTTAATTTGTTAGATACCATGATATGTATTCTTAAGACTTAAATTGCGTCAACAAAAAATGCATGATATTAGAGAGTGATTTTCTTGTACTTAATAAATGAAAGTATATCTAGCGTCCGAAAACATTTTCAATGCTGATTCAATTGAAAAATTATTTCAAGACTTTCACAGTTTCTAAATTTTAATGAAATAAATTATTTTGATTTCTGCTAAAAAAAATAAATATTAATTCCAAATAGTAATTATGTTTCTCCAGAAATGAATTAATTCTTCTTGAATATTTTTTTTGTTCCACTGCAGCTGGCAACACTTAGACAATTGTCTTTGATGCCTTAAGGTAAGCGCTGCACAGACGTTACTCACTTAGAACTACCCAGGAGGTATGTGTAGCTTGAAGATAAGCCACGGACGAGGAAGAAGAATACCCCCGTAAACGCTCTACGATCATGTTAGACCGGAACCTACGGTTTAAAGTGGATTCCGAACCACTACAAACATCCATGACTCGAACCCGAAACCTGTGGTACCGAGCGCCAGAGCGCTAGCCACTCTGCCATTCTTCGGCCATTCGGTTTAATTCGGCCTAAATCTATTTGAATGCTTTTTTTTTATCGATAACGTCTCAATTTTAACTTTAGTTCATTTAGGTAGTTACCTAAACTGTTGTTGAAAACAGATTTCGGTTAGAAAAGTCTCCCTACATAATGAAAATAATAAATAAATGATATAAATTAGTTCTTGACTTTAGATTTCCATTAAAGGGCAAATCATGAAATGTGTGTGTGTCTATTCTAATAAAAATGTTCACTAAAATAATATCCCCTTAAATCAATTAAAATATTCAAATCTATAACAGACTAGCAGATATCATCCGTTTGTCGAACTCCGCCAGAAAATTATAATAAAAATTTCTAAACTGAAATATATTAAGAAAATATATGATTAATATAACAAATCTGGAGTTCTAAAAAAAAATTCATTTCACTGGAGGCTGTATAATATTGTCTCAATATCCCTTTTTTTTTAAAAAAAACGAAAATTACATGAATACAATTTTTTCGTCATAATATCCATAAATTTACATCATGCCAACAATTAAACTCTGAAACAAATGAAGAAAAAAAATCCAAATATTTATACGTTAAATTCGAATACATATATATATTCTGGAATGGGAAGAATATTCGAATACACACACACACATATATATATATATATATATATATATATTCTGGAATGGGAAATCCTGACAATTAAATAACATGTGCAAGGTTTCTAACTACCAGCGAATGTTGAAATTCAATATTTCTTAGTGGACATCATGGATTTAACTACATTAAAAAACACGTTTAACGTTAACCACAAAATTTAAATATCCTTTTAAAAGCATAGGGTTAATAGTAAAACAGGAACTGTATGTGTTGACATTCAAGGAATAAGAAATTCATGCGTTGTTCCCCTCTGTCATGATTGCTATTGATGTTAGCTTGTGAAACCACCTATTTGGTTGTCCATACTAATGATGCTTGTAAAGATGCATATCATGACTACGCTGTAACTGTCAGCTCGAGGTAATACATTGTATTCTCCCATTACCCCTTTGGGAAGGAGACGGAACACGTTCGGCAGCTAGCTGTCTTTCCAAGTTTGGTAACGAAAAAAAGAAACTGAATTGAAAACAAAAGAGGAGGATCCTTGTCTTCCATGTTTCTGTCTCGCGTCTACTTGAGCGTGACAGCGAGTTGGGAAAGTTTGATTAAGTGGTGCTGACGGCAGGGTGAAGTTGGCGCATTTGGGCCAGTTTCGCGCCTTGCAAGGTTTCGTCGAACAGAACTGGGGCTACATTGAAGATTGACGCATTACAATTGCAACCAAGGTCTCCATGTAATGGAATGCTGAATGAACCTTGCGAAAAAAAAAAAATATTTTTAAGTTTACGGTTGCAAGAAAGAATTTATTGAAAACATTTTTTTCTTTAATCCACTCCTTAAAATATGTGGAAATTAAGCATAAAGAGTGGAAACAAACTTTGTTAACAAATATTATCTTGAATGTAAGTACTGACAAAACATTATAAGTAAAAATGGTAATTTTTAGAAACGAAACACCTTGTAAACTTGCTTATTATTGGTAATGTTTCAGAGAAAACCGTCATAAAAGAATCACAGAAAAAACAGTATATTCCTTTAAAAACTAAAATTTCTGAAGCTTTCAAAATTTCCCTGAAATTTTCCGAAACTTACTGAAATATTCGAAATTTGCATGAAAATTTTCGAAATTTTCAACACAAAATTAAATCAATACTTGCACACATCTTGCACAAAATTAAATCAACAAGAAGAAAGAAATCAAAATAAAATAAATAAAAATGGTGAAAGAAATTTGTAAACTTAATTACAAAAGAAATATCTTTATTTAATAAAGAAAAATTTTAATTTATTCAAAAACTATTTATGTGAGCAGTTTATGTTACGTTTTTTTAACAATGCTACTTGACATTATGTGAATTCGATCGTGAATAAAGGGGAATCTAATTCATCACAACAGGAAAAACAAACAGGAGAATTAGAACCAACTCCTGGTTCATTCTAACTAATAACTTTCTCCCAATATTATAATAGATTATTTTAATAATTGTTTATTTAAATTACTATACATAAACATAGAATATAGGAGTTAATAGGTCATATTGGAGTTAAAAAACACATTTAGAATTCATGCATTATCAAGAAAGGATATTTACAATTGATTTAATAACACAAGACGTTCTTGAATCATATTTGAATTTAAGAAACTAGTTCTACTACATCTGTTTCGTCTACGAAGTCATAACCTTATTTAAGTTAACTGGTTTATCATAATCCCTTTACTCGACCCCTTACTTTTATTATTATCATAATCCCTTTACTCGAGCAATTCGTCAAAATCCTTCCACCCCAACCTTTTCGGTAATGGACATCCTGCCTTGTCTGATTTACCTGAAGATACTCCCAAAGCTAATGTTTTTTTATTTGTATCGCATATTGGTTTTATGCCTTATATTTGAAATTTGTTTTACGCACTATTTTATCTTGTTTTCTCCAATGTCTGTTACTCGCTTTTTAATTGAAAATGTTTAACAAAAACAATTTTAAATAATTATATGATTATTCTTTATTAATTTTACACCATCAACTTTATCACAACTTCGAAAACCATACTATCAGCAGCAATATGATTCCGCCCAATTGTCAAATCAATATATTTATCTGCTTCAATTTATGACCTGCTCTAAAGTCAGCCGCGCACAACATTTAAATACTGTAATTCAGAAAGTGGTAAGGCATACAGAAACAACTCTTCAACACCAATAAAAGTGGGACATGAGATTTATTTTGGACTCCATCCACGGGGCTTGCACGAGAGAAAAATTGAACCAAAAATGGCTAAGTGCGAACTCCAATTTGAATGGATTCAATCCCTCCTTTCTCTTTGTTGGTCTAGGAAGTTCCCTGGATTCCTTTCCTCATCATATTAGACAGTTAGCAATGGTTTACATAACCTTGATGAGGTCGATAATAACAGGTGGAAAGCCATTTTGGTAAAGGAATCCAAGATCTTCCCAGGTCAAAGAGAGATTTAATGAGTTCTGTACATTGGTTTCTGACTATTGGCCCAGACAATCATAAAAGAACCCCAAATATGTAAAATTTTTCTTAATATCTAGAAACGCAATAGTAGATCACCAACTTTAAAAAGGCAAACGTCATGTTGGAGAACTTTATTTCTTGTTTCGGCAATATATGGTAATGTTAAGAATTTTATAACGTCGATAAATAAACCACTGCAGCAATGAAATCATTTGCTCTATTCAAGAATCAATAAATAAACAAGTGTTTAGTTCATAGAACCAATAGGTTCTTAGAACAAAAAAGCTAAGTAAACTTTTGTTTGTAGCTCAAAGAGCAATGAAAATCAGCAGAAAGCGTCGAAGACTGTCTTCACAACGTCTATGTGTATTCTTACATAAATAAATCGAACTTACCATAACATCCATCCAACATTTGGTTAAAGATGAGAGAGGTGACAAGAAGTTACCTTGCTCTACCACACGAGTGGAATTAAACCAGAAGGGCTGACGGTCATTCTCGAAAATAAAATAAATAAAACGAGCTCTGTAAAACTATCATGAGAATTTAGTAAACTGGATGACTCTCCAAGAATTAAGCAGAGCTCCATTCTCCAAGGAATTAAAAGATTTTCTCAAATCTCATGTCGCCTATAAATTAATGTGCAATAATTTTTAGCATTGTTTAGACGGAGATCAAGTCAAAAATGTTACGAAAATGTTTCCCACAGTATTGTATTTGGGCATCCTGAGTTATTTCTCCAGGAATTTGTGATTTTGGTACTTGTATAACATTCACACTACGCCAAGATACGTGAAAAAAAGCCTTACATTTTGAAATATTTAAGAATATAATCACAAAAAGGACAGTCTTTTGTGGAAAACAGTCTCAGAAATCAAATCCGCGCCAAAAATATGCCTATTGTTAAGAAATTTAAAGCTACTCTTCGGCACACACACACATTTCTTTTCATGGTTTAGGAAAAAAAATGTGATAAAATAACAATTTAAACCAAGTTGAAAATTTATGTTGACTACAGCTCTTTGTTTACAAGTCTCATTTGACTTCTAAAAGTCATCTAAATTCATCATTTTTTCCATTCATGATTATTTTCTCCATAACTTCTTTTCATAACGAGATTTTGTAACAGATACGAAGTTTCTAACAATTGGCGCTACGCACCAATGAAAGAATAGTTAATCATCTTAGCGAGACAAAATTGCAATGTGTAATCTACTACTGTGTCCAAAACCAGACCAATTTTTATTTTTTTTCAAAAACACTTTATGTATTCTTCTAAATGTATTTCATCGTCTTCAAAGTAATCCCTTCCGGACACAATGCACTTGTGCCAACGTTTTTTCCAATCCTCAATGCGCTAAAAAGTCATTGATTCGGATGGCCTTCAAAGTGCGCACCGATTCACGTTGAATCTCTTGAATCGACTCAAAACGGTGTCCCTGGAGTGGTCTTTTGAGTTTAGAGAATAGCCAGAAGTAGTACGGTGTGTGAATAGGGTGGTTGTGGAACGATATAGGTTTCATTTTTGGCGAAAAAGTCTCGAAGAATCAATGCAGTGTGAGCTGGCTCATTATCGTGATGCAAAAACAAGAGTTGTCTTTCCATAAATGTGGTCTCTTTTTGCGAATAGCTTCACGCAAACGACGCATAACACTCAAATAATATTCCTTGTTGACAGTTTGGCCCGGTAGAAGGAATTCATATTCCACCAAACCAGGTAATCGAAGAAAACAGTCAACATACCTTGAGTTTTGAGCGACTTTCGCGTGCTCTTTTCTGTCTTGCTTCATCTTTATCACGATATTCGCTCGATTGATTGGTTGTTTCCGGGTCTTAAGCATAAATCCAAGTCTCATCTCCAGTTATGATGCATCTCAACTTGTCCTGTTAGTCACGCACAGGTCACATTGTTTCACACACTTCAATGAGACGATGTTTTTCCCAAAAATTCAGTGCTTTCGGTACCAATCGAAATTTGACGCGTTTGAGTCCCAAAACATCTTTTAAAATGGAATTGACAGATCCTTTTGAAATTCCAGCATCATCAGCATGGTCTCTAATTGTAAATCGACGGTCTGCAAATACCAAATGTTTAATTTTTTAGACGATGAGCTTCGTCGATTGAGATTGATGGTCGACCAGACTCAAACACTAATGAATATTTTGACTTGAAATTTCACACAGATGTCAAAGACAGTGCCAACAATCTAAAAAGAAAAAAATTTGAAATTCCATATGCCGGGAAATTTAAATTGAAAATTGGTTTTTACTTTTTGGGCACAGTAGTATATCGAAATTTATGGAAAATAACATAAATAAATACATAGAAATTAATTAAAATTATCATAAATTTTAATTAATTTCTATGTATTTTTTCGTATCTCTTCTTTAATGTGTTTAGTAATCTAACTTGTTGCAAAAGTTATAAACGTTATTAGAAATCAAGTGTTAGTGATTATTCGCCAACTTCTAATATTTAAGAAACAATTCTTTATTGTAAAATTATTCTATTCTTCTGAGCAGAATATTCAAATGGAATTTTAAAAATAGTTAAAACAATCGTTTGAATAGACATGCGAAATTTTCATAACAAAATTATTTAAATTTTCATAACAAAATTATTTAAATTTTCATAACAAAATTATATAACTTTTATTATTTTTTATGATTAACGTTTTAGTAGAATCACAATACACAATTTTTGTTTTCGAAATAATTTTACACTTCAGTGAATTTCCTGTAACCAATATTTTGACAATGAAAAAAAAAAAACAATATAAAGTAAGTCGGTTGAAATAGTAATATTTGAGATTTCGTAAAAATCATCAAAATCATCGCCTCAAAAAATCGTTGTTGTGTCACCGATTTTTTTTTACCAATATTTAAACGTGTTTGCGAAATTATAACTAAAACTATTATAAAAACTATTCCGAAACTGTTATAAAAACATTAAAAAACTATTATAAAAACATTAAAAAACTATTATAAAAACATTAAAAATCATTGCGTTTATGAGAAACTATAGTTTGAAAAATCATTGAAAAGTTTAAAAATTCAAAAACTAGCGCTCACAATATTTTTTAGCGCTCACAATATTTTTTTAATACGCTTTTATTAGTTTCACCTGTATTTTTGTTTGTAACTGACTCTTTGGACTCGATTTTGCCCTACTTTAAGCATTCAGAATTAATGGAAACGTTGTAGACTTATCAAGGACCGACGACACTAAAATATTTTGATACGTTTATTATCTCATCATGATTATAATCACCAGGATTAGTAATTTATTTTAACTTGTGAAGAGCAATTGAACCCATGTAGAATGAAAGTACCTAACACATTCAAACCTACAGTGACAGGGACAGTGGCACAACGAATAACGCGCCTGACTACGGATCAAAAGATTCCTGTGCAAATCCTGGCAGGCTCGACCTATTCGCATTTAGCCTTTGTTTTACTCACAATTAAATTATTGTAAGAACTATAGTTCCAGTCCTCCTTACCGGGACCTCATTTAATTATTATAGTTTAAAAACACGCTTTTAGAGTTAATCAAACTAAAAATAAATTATAGTTTAAAAAAACTAAAAAATAAATTATAGTTTAAAAAACTAAAAAATAAATTATATTTTAAAAAAACTAAAAAACACGCTTTTAGAGTTAAAAAGTAAAAAATAATTCTTAACATAAGAATAAAATGACTGACGAGAAAATGAATGTCACTGTTCCTTAAAGCGTGGGGTGCTTTGTATGACATTTTTAAACTAACTCTGCATTTCGGAATGAAACTAGTGAAAAATTATAACGATTGATATCACGCACCCCACGCTTTTAGACCAGTCATTTTATTCTTACGTTAACAATTATTTTTTACTTTTTAGTTTGATTAAAAGCGTGTTTTTAGTTTTTTTTAAACTATAATTTTTGTACTTTACCCCATGCGTTAACTCTGTATCCAGGGCTATGTTGCCCCTTACCAGCTAAAAATATGAGGGTGGGAAAAAAACACTTAAACTACAAAGAGATAAAATATAGAAAAAATGATATAGTAACTAACATAACAGTAATTATGCAATCAACAAATACTAATATAAACATTGTAAAACAAGTATACAATGCAGAAGAAATAATTAATGGTTATAGGAAATCTGTAGGAAAAAATTGGCATGGGATACAGGATATTATGACGGCCTTCATTCTATGAAAAATGAAATATTATATAGAGGATGATAGAATCAGAGTTCAAGTTGTATTTCAGGCTTTCTTGGGATGATTAAATGTTCATTTTCTTCTAAAAAGTTCAATAATTTGTTGATTTTTCATCTGGTCTATGGGTTGTAAATTACAACGAACTAGTGAATGCAAAAAGGCTGAGAAGGGATTTTAAGACACATGATTCTGTAAGAGGACAAGTAGTTGTACAGTGGAAGGGTCCTCCAGTTTCTACACAGGAACAAACATCTTTTTCTGTGAGATTGAATCTTTTGAGGGGTGTTCGGAATGGATCATGGCCTTCAGTTAACACAATATTTTCTATGAATAGAATTCTGTGACTTTTTGATACTTTAGAAATCATTTCGAAAACTTTTCGACCCCTGTGTTGCGTTGATTCCAGTGTCTGTGGCAAACATCTCTAAGACAATTTAAATTATTTTTGAGAATGGAAACAGAAGAAAAATTGATTCGCTATCAATAATGCTTGCTTTAGTGAGACTATCAGCGTGCTCATTGTCAAAATAGCCTGCATGTACTTTTATTCAAAGCAATTGGACAGAGTCATTTCTTTGTAGTTTTTTTTTTTCTGTATTTCCTTGACCATTAGATGTTGGGTTTTAGAATTAAGGATGGCAGATAGACTAGACTTACTAACTGTCCAAATTGAAACTGAAGAATTTAGAGATTACGAATACTCTAAGGTTTTTTGATACCAAGAAGTTCGGCTTGGAAGATAGAGTTGTTTATGGAAAGTTTTCCTTTCCATTGGTGAATTAATTTGTCATATTAGATGGTAAATAGGAAACAGGGACGAATCAGGTACTTTGATGCCTGTTCTCCCTTCACATTTATCCATCTTTGTAAGTCAACTGCTGCCTTCTTGACGTTCTGCTCTACCATGATTCAATAGGTTTCGGGTTCGAGTCCCGGCGGTGCTATGGATGTTTGTCACTACAAACACCCCTAGCACCACCGGGGTTCGAATCCACTTTTAAACTGTAGGTCCCGGTCTGTTTAGCCTAAAGTGTGCATAAGATGACTGTAGAGTGACACACCAAACCAAACCAAACTACCATGTTTCAAACATTCCTGCGCTCTTCTTTAAACAGTCACATTGTTCTTATACAAATATTCGATTTAACCCCTATTTAACCAACTACACGTCTTCCTTCAAATTGTTATATTATCTCATGCTGTACCAATATAAAGCATTGGTACAATTAATGCTTTAATTTGAAATTTAATTCGAATCGAAGTTATGCTATGGAATCAGAATTTCTCCTCTTTAACACACCATTCGGAACTAAGTTTGCGATTCTCTTGAGAGACAGTTATTCATTCGCCACCAAAATATAATCTTTTGTATATATCAGATCGAAAGGTAATTTTTGTTGTTGTTCTTGTTATCAGTTTTCATTGTTGGACCTAATATTCCACTTACTACATGTAACCACTTCCACAGATTGATGAAGGAAGTATATTTCAATATCTATACTGAAGTATGAGCGATTTTTTATTTACTATATTATATTTCTTTTTAAAGTTCGCTATATTATTTTTATGAATCCATTTACGGTACAGATGAGCTGTTGAAACTGTTTTTAAAAAAAAAAGGATACTTTTTTGCTCAGAGAAACATTTGATTCAATAAGAATTTCCTTTTCTTATGCATAAAAATACATAAAATTAAAAATATATATCATGGTAGAAAAATGTGTTTTTCTTCTGTATATATTAAAAGATATTTGTGTTGTGCTAAATAACTGTTAATGGAATATGTTTCTAATTTTACCATATAAGTACAAATACTGTTTTTTTTTTTTCACACCATTTGTGTCATGTATAGATTGCACCAATGTAATTGATCGATTAAATGGATTTTCGCAATAAGTCAACTCATTAAAAAATATTTTTAATGATTTGACTTATATGTGCTACCATAAATAAAAGAAATTTAAAAAAAAAATATTTAATTAAAAATCGGTAAATTTGTGTCGTCCATAATCACACACTATTTAAATCAGTTTTACGTATCCTTATCTTTGTTTGGGACCCCTTGACATAAACTCAGAAAAACACGCTCAATATTTTGAATTATTTAATATTGTTGGATAATTTTCGAAATATATACTTGCGTAATATTTTAGATTTTTTAAAAAGTAAATTAAAAGGATGTGTCACGTAAAAAATTCCAATTTCCACACCTTGACCTCATTTATTTTTTACTTTCTCTACTAGTCATAATTTATTTACTTATTTACTTACTTACGTTGCAAAAAAAAAAAAAAAGTAAACTTATCAAGTTCAATTTGGCGAACATGGCGAGTTTTCTAAAAAAAGCCTATTTTTTTTTTTTTCTGCTTGTCTCCCTCGTCAATTTCTTCTATTCTTTTTTTTTTTTTTTCACGGTGAAATTTGAATTCAAGGTATGATGTCAAAGAAAAAAAAAAAGAATAGTAAAATTTAGAAATGGTATAGTCACGTCCTTTTGTCTGTTCATTTCAAGAAAAAAAAAAAGCGTGTGATGTAGTAAAAATATTGTTACTTCAAGCAATAAATAACTTCTTCACGCGTTCCTAGATATGAAACAATGTAAGAAAAATAATTTAAGATCTGTTATTTTAATCAATTGTTTTTATTCAACTGGTACCAGAAATTTATGACCACCTTTTGATATTAAGAATTCAACTGAATTTCATATATTAAATCTTTGAGATAGTAAATACCTAAAACTAACTGGTCTTTAAGCTAGTGAATTACTAACTTTTGCAGTAATGTAATAATTATAACGATATGTTATAATTATACGATATGTTATTTATCGTGATAATTATAACGATATGTTTTCCTTTAAATACATAATATAATAATAATAATTAAAAACGAATATTTATCAGATGTACCAACTTTCGCCTCATTCAAATATGTAAAAAAAAAAATTCGGAGAAGCAATGTTTTATTCAGAAAAGAACTTTTTCTTTTTTTTTCTACACAACTCACTCTTGTACTGTCTTTGGAAATTGGAAACATTTGGGGGCTGTAGTGCCCAGCTATTTAGAAAATGAGAGTGGAACATCAGTAGGCGTCATATAAATCCTGAACAACCCACCGACAGCTGTTGAGAGCAGAACAGTGCCTTCTGGGAGGACTATTTACGGATAACTTCCTCCTAATTTGCATGTCATATGGGAGAAAACCCGGAAAACTTCCTTTTTACTCAACTACACCTTCTATCACCAATATTGACACATACTTATATTGTGTGCAAATCTGTATGCGAAGCATTAGTACAATCAAAGTGAGTAAACAGTATCAAATTCGAATGAAAACTATGTCTCTGAATAAAAAAAAATTTTTACATTGGAGAAGAATTGGAAATAATTGAAGTTGAATAATTTGCAGTTTAACACTTTTAATTTGTCTAATAAATTTAAATTTTTGTTTTACATTGTGGCTGAGATTGAGCTGCATTCATTGTGACTAAATTTGAGCTACTGCCAGTGTAGATTAAATTCATTGTGGCTTCAGTTACCATTTTTGACTCAAATTTTGACTAATTGTGGTTCAATATATGAAAGCGATATTTGGGCCATGTGAAGGGATGCTTAGTTAATGCTGTGTTAAGTTTGAATAAACAATCCTTTCTGTACTGATTTATACTGAAAGCACTGTAAATTTCATTAGTGAAGATGCTTAAGCGAAAATTCATACATCCGAAATGAAATATTTAAAATGTCAGTATCCTATTTCGAAATTTCTTTAATTTCATGAATGTTTTATGATAAAAATCGATGTTAGAAATAAATAAACCTAAAATGAATGTAATAAATAAATGAATTTAACAATAAATGCTACAAAATAAAATTGTTAAGTGTCCTTATTCTCTGTTCTGTTTGACTCATTCACATTTTTTACGTGTAAAGAGACATCATTTAAAGCTGTTTCATTTAGCGCAGGTGCTTGTTGAAATGCATCCACCGAATTCAGGTTTGGTTTAGTTTGTCACTCTACGATCATTTTTTGCACACTTTAGGCTAATTAGACTGGGACTTACATTTTAAAAATGGATTCAGAACCACCAACAAATATCCATGCCACTGCCTGGATTCGAACCTGAAACCTGTGGTACCAATGGCCAGAAGAGCTAGCCAATTAGCAACAGGCAAGTGCCGAATTCAGGAGGTCCAGAACTAGAACTGGATTTACCAAAGTTTAACCATTTGCATTTTCTGTCAAAATAAATTTACATACAAAATTGCGTTGCAATCAAATTACTCATTCATTAAGCGTTCAATCTTTTGTCTTAATTTATATTTTATGAAGCCTTCATTTGTATCCATTTTATAAATTGAACATAAATTTTAATACGATTAATGGATCATGACCCTTTATGCTCAGTCCCATTTAAACTGTATAATTTTATGATTTCAGTTTTCCGCTATTTTTACAAATATAGCTTTTAATATTAGGCAGTAGAAAATAAAATATTATTATATACCTTTGCAATTATTCCTTTTTTGAAATTTAATAAAACCCTCATTCTCTTTTAAAATGGTATCCTCCGGCAAAAATAGATTTAAGATGATAACAAATAATTCCCATGATTGTTTATATGAATATTTTCACATCAATATTTCAATAGACATAACCAAATTGAACCCTTTAAATTTAATTCTCTGTATTATGTTGGATGTACAGAGATAAGGTATCCCAATTATCTTGCATTATTTGGTAATAACAATTCTGAAATTTAAATCTCAAGAGAAAAAAAATATATCTTATCTAAAGCAACAAAATACTAGCAAGCATTGCACAACTAGGAAGCGAGAAAATAATGCACAATACGGCTCGAAACAGATAATGCTCTTTGGAAAACAATGCACATTATCCACCATCCTTATTGAAAGACTTTTGTAGACCAATTTACAAGAAAATAATAAACCATCGGGGTGAATATAATTGAGATCAATGCTGTTCACATTCATTCATTTCGACCTGAGTATCAACCATGGAAGACAATTATGTATTTCTATCTTCACTCAAAAATCGCTTTGCTCCAGTGCACATTTGGTTTTTTTGAATTGCTGAACTTTCATCGGTACCATATTTTGTCGTAACAATTTAGACGATTTTGCCATGTAGTGATTTAACCCTGACCTAACAACTCGATGTGAAAAAAAAAAAAGGATTTTATTTGTTTCACAAAACGGTGAAAGTAGTTGTTAATGCAAGAAATATATCGTAAACGGTTTATTAAACATATTAGAAGAAATGTTAACAAAGATTATAAGTTTCCTAATACAAGAATGTTAATGTGAAAAAAAATACTTTCTCAGTATCCCTCTATGCATGTCTATTGCCATATATATAATCAATCAAAATCTTTGATGCAATATATATGACGAAAACAGTTTAAAGAACCCATTTTTAATTATTTTTTTTTATTAAACATACGTTTATTTTTTTTTTTATTTTCAGTTCTTATTAAATTGATATTTTGCTTACTTTTTCCAATAACATTAATGCGATATTTAGTTCATTTAATAAACCCTTCAAATAATAAAGTCTTTTTATTTAATGAGACTCCTTACCATTAAAATATATATATAATTTTAATTTAGTATTTTTTATTTAATTTTTTTTTCCTGTTTTATTTTAATAATTTCAATTATTCTACCGAATTAACCTAATACCCAACTATTTATCCCTTGTTTTACCGGAGATGAGGTCCCTCAATGCTAAAAGCTTCAGGAATCAAACACCAACCTACCAAAATATTTATAATTTTACATGACTGCATGTAATAAGGAGGGGATGTTAATATTGGAATGGTTTTCATTACAATAAAAATAATTATTTTTAATTATAAAATTTTTAAATTGTATAATATTAAAAGATAAATTAGATTAAAAAATATTTCACCATAAATTATACACTTTTCTTTCAAAACTGTTTTACGCCACTTAGTTCTGACTAGCACTTCTAACCTTCTATTTTAAAACGGATGTTTACCTTAAATCAGTGGTTCGAAAAGGAAATCGGATTTCCAACTTCCATTTAATTATTATTTTTTTAAACCAAACTTAGATTGTGGTAGTGGCGTGTTTTACCAATGGCTAATTTAATCTGTCGGTACCTGAAGTAGATATGCTTCAATAAATGATATAGTTTTTAATTCATATATTTTCATAACATGAATGAATTGTTAAATACATCTACAAAAGAGCGTTTATCATTTAAAATGTTACTACGGAAATAAAATAAAAACATTTTATATTTATTATTTGATAATGTAAATATGTAATTAAGTTATGAAATCATGCCCCAACTGTAATTTATATAAATAATTAAATGTAAAAATTTTAATTTTAAACGTTAAGATGAGTTTTGAGATCTAAACACTTAAAGCGATAACTAAAAATTAAAAATGTAAATCTCATCTTTATTATATCTGGAAAAAGCTACTGCAGCACATTAGCAGAGCCTTTTCATACAGATTAATTTTCCTCAATAGTGTCCAAAGACTGTAGGAAAATCAGTCTGTATAAAGAGGGCGTTGCTGATGCTCTACAGTAGAAGTTGCCAGATGTAAGAAAGATGCAATTACAAAAATGAATATTATTAGAAAAATATACTTTCTGACAGAAATTCATAAACTAATTTAGAATTTTTATTCACTTTTTATCGATTCAAAAAAATATCCCAATGATTTCTTAGTGTAGAATTTGTTTGGCCTAGAAAAATCGATGTGAAAGAAAAGCAACACAACAATTTGCTTTCGACAAAGAATGTCGCATAAACGATTCGTTAGGCTCGCCGTTCTTTTTAGAGCTTTATAATGATTTCGATAATCGGAATTGAATTACGACAAGTGGATTTTATTTGTACATAAAAAATAAGAGATTACATTGCTTAAATGCAATTTGGCCTTGACTCATTTTGGGTAATTAGTTACATTGCGACGCATTTAGAGTTAAAAATTTTTTTTTTCCAAAATCTAAAAAAAAATGTCCGTAATCTTACTTAATTGATAATTACTTGTCTTGACGTGTAATCTTTTATCAACGGTTCCGTAAGTAAATGAGTTTAGTTTTATACGTTTCATTTATTTAATAAAAATAACGAAATAAATGTGTGGAGTACTACGGAACTCTGTATAAACTTAAAAGAGAGTAAAGATCATGGATATAATATAGAAACACACAATAAAGCATGGAAGGAAGTGAATAGATGGAATTGGACGCAAACTAATTAATTTGCTATTGCATTTTTTTTAAACGGTAGAGTGTACATCAAAACGTATGTTTTCACTAATGCTGAGTTGATTGCTATTCATTTCGAATATATATTGGGTAAAAGTAGGTAGCGTATCGGGTATCGCTCCAAATTCAAGCTCCAATATATTGACGCTTAGCGATGCAATAGGATTAACTCCAATAATTTTTTAATTAATAAATAAATAATTTATTTAATAAATAATAATATAATAATTTAATTTAATGCTTCACTAAATAATCATTAATTAATCAATTAATGATTAATTGGCTCCCACACAGTTTGGATTGATAGCATAAAAGTGAATTATACTGAGTGAAGTTAAAAAATATTTTTGATAACCCAATTCGCGTAAAAAAAAAAAAAAAAACACACAAAATTTTAAGGGTAACATATCAAAATTAAAGACGTGCGATTGCATGTTTTTTGTCCTTAAAAAACGAAACAAAAAATGCACTTAAAACTTATTTTTAGAAAAAATTACTAGAAATCAAAACTTTCAAGTTACATTTTTTTAGCATTGAATATCTTAAAGTAAAAATTATTCATTGTTCATCGAAAACTGTTTCACTAACATCAATCTTTAGAAATATTTATTATAATCTGCAATAGAACTCGGAATAAATATGATAAAAGGTATGGGAATGAAAGAAAGTTGCGTTTTTACAATCGTGTTTTAGATACAAAACCTACTTTGATTCAAGAAAAATGAACTCTTTTCATTTTGAAAGTAAACTCGTTCCTATATTTTTGTATCCATCAACAATTCTATTTAACAAAAAATTAACCATTCTTCATTTTGAAAACAAAATCAATCTATATTTTTTTCACCATTGACACCTACCTGTTTAACAAAGAAATTTCGCCCATCTTCAATTTGAAAGTAAACTCGTTCTATATTTTGTACTCCTCATTGCTTTGTTAAAACAAAGCAATTTAGCCTATCTAAGTAAACTCGTTCTACATTTTTTTGCTTATTGGCAATTGTTTAATAAAATAATTCATTCCTTTATCCTTTATTTTGAAAGAAAGCTCGTTCTACATTTTTTTTGCTCCCTATTGGCACTTTACCTATTTAACAAAATCATTGACCCCTTCTTTATTTTAACATTCAGCAAGTCTTTTATTCTCAAATATGCCCAATCTACATACTATCAGAAGTAGAGACGAATGATTTGCATTCTATTCTAATATTTCATAAAGTAAAAGGAATTTTTAGAATGAAGTTTGATGAACTACTTATTTTGATGAATTTCCAAACATTTTTGAGAATCCTTTTCATGGTTTATAATTGCATTTTCTAAATTTGTAAAAATTTCAAAAAAGGAAAAGCTTTTAAATAAAATATTGACAGTATTATAAAGATGATTGAACTTAACGATTAAAATTTTTAAATTTAGTTAGTCTACACTATTCTCAAACACATCAAATTTGAGCTAATTTAATCTATGAACAACAGAAATAAACTGCACATGGTTCTACTTTTTTTTTCACGAATGAAATAGATAGAGAATTATGCATTTCGAATTTTTATCATTAAACAATGTTACAACAATTTGATAGCTCGAATAATTTTTAAAGATAGCAATATTAAAAAAAGTTTTCAGTTTTTTGTAGAGTATTTCGTTGTTAATCTCTACATTAAATTATATGAATGGAATAAAGAAATCAATATCATTTGTGAAATATCTGTGCGATAATCAGCATAATTTTGGAAACTTTTATTTAACTAGAATAAGTTTCGTAATCAGATTTCTTGATAGCACCAGAAAATTATCTAGCTCCATAAAAATATCTTCAGTAGGCAAAGTCCACATCTTTTTTGCAACTGTGAGGTCACTGACGGTGTTGTAGACATTGTATCTTTCGATAATATTAGCATCACCCAATTCTGCACTGTATGAACAGAATCACATTCGGATTTAACTGCACTATTCTGGAATTTTGAGAAAAAAATTACATTTATGAAGAGAACTTACAAATATTACTATAAAAGAACAACTGGTAAGTTTTTTTTTTTTTTTTTACTGTAACTTTTAAATTTATTTGTAACCTCAGTGTCAGAGTTAAACATATTGGAAAAAAAGATTGTCAGCATCGTTAATAATAATATTAATAATAATAATTCTATGTAATTAAAATATACGCAAAATCGTTTATTAATTATAACACTGAAAAAAATTACTTTTACATAAATATAAGTTTACTTTCTTAGATTTTTCAGGACTCACAAGATTTATATATCATTAATGTTTGTTAGCGGTACACGTCTAGTGTACAAGTATCTTTGGATGTGAAAACAAAATTAAGATTAAACATCGAAATAAACTGGTCTTTGAGATTGTATCTGCCTTTATTTGAGCTTATTTTTAAAATCAGCAATTCAATGAAATACATTAAATAATTACATTGAAATTCCTGATTTTTTCATTTGGAAACTTGCCTATCAAAGTAAATACTTTCGTCGTATGTTTATGAGGTTTAAAATGACTATAAGGTTCAATTATTTTAATAATGTTCAACAATGGTCAACGACTATAATGTTCAATAATGGTCAACGACTATAATGTTCAATTTGCCAAACTATACTGTTTACTGTTTTGACGTTAGAGTGCTATTGTAAAAAAAACTGAGTAAAATATAATGTAAAACCAAAGATAAAATCCTATAAGTGTCCTAATTTTGAGTCATTTGATTAATTTGCTAATTAACCTTACTACATTCCGACAACCTATGGTGTGGAAAGGTAAACATCCGGTTTAAAGGCGGAAACGGTCGAATTGATTACTTATTAGGAGTGCTAGTTAGATGAGAGGCATAGAGCAATTTTTAATAAAAGTTTAGTGTTAAAGTTAAAGCTTAAAAAGTTTACATTTTCGAATTCACAAGTTTAAAGTTACTGGGGAATTTTTTAAACTGTTTTTTCTGTGATGTTATGCAATTTTAAATTTTATTGATTTGAAATTAAAATTATATTTATTGTATATAAAATCTCTTTGAAAATACCTTTCTCACCTATTACGTCACTCTGATCTCACTGCTTGCCAATTTTCCACTCAATCGATGGTCGAACTACGTATAATAAACTATACTTTGAGTAGAGAGATGGGGATGGAAAAAAGAGGACAATGTATTCATGAATGACGTGTTCTATCAAAGAATAAGGGCGAAAAAGATTTTGAAACTCACTGATTTAAAGAAATATCCGTTATGTAATATTGTCGTTATTGCAAAGAATGAACGTCACATACTATTCTTTTTTCAGATATTTCTCACAAGTTGACTAGACGGTCTTGTGATAGTGCCGAGATTTAATAATTTTTAACTTTGAAAATGATCTATTTTCATCGTGTAAGCTTTTGGGGAAACCTAGTAATGCTTTTTAATGAGAACCATAAATGTGAGAATGAAATGGCCAAATCATTTTTGTAAGTAAAAATTATGATGTCAAATGGATTTTTTTTTATTTCACTTCATTCACCTGAAATAAATTTATTGAATAGTCACTGTATGAAAGATTGATATTTTTTATATTGTTATTTTCGTACAAATTTCAGTATGTGTCGTATGTCACATACCCAGGGCCGGATTTAGATGAAATGAGGCCCTGTGGCTATTTCACTTATGAGGCTCTTTCACCTCCCATTTTTAAGTTTGTAAATTACTCATTATGTTTGTTTATGAGTCATATGTGTAGAATTTCTCCTTATTTTCTATTTAGTGTTTTAAGTGTTTACTGTTTTTAGAATAGTGTAATTCTAATTTTGTTAACAGTTTGAATGTAGGACGCTCTTGATCTAGAGGCCCTAGGCTGAAGGTTAGTTAGCCTATAGGAAAATACCTTGCCCTAACGGAAGTTGAGGGGGGGTATTTCTTGTCGGACGAACTTTTAGAAAAGGGTCTTGAATTTGCATGCCTTAAAAGGGAAAAAACTGGGGAAACTCCACAAGATAGCTTGGATATAGATGCGAGATACTTATGGAATTGTCTCAATCACCATTGAATCTGATTGTTTCTGAATTCAGTGACTGCAACGGAAGCTATCAATGGATTCGAATTTGAGTGTTCTTATACACCAGACACGAACTTTACTACTGCGATTAGGACGAAATTCTGTCATCTCTTTCGTCTTCGTTGAACATCGATGGACCTTATGTACTATTTATATACCGAACCGCCTACCGATGGGCGATAAGGGAAGGACAATGACTTCCAAAAGTACTTTCGGGAGTAACAGCACCGCATTTGCATGTCGTATTCGATAATACTCATAAAAGTTTAAAGAGGCAGTCTGTCTATCGGTGCTAAATGCTTTTACACATAGTCACAGTCGCTATCAAATCTCGTCGTTTCTGAAATCAGTGACTGCAACGGATGCAATCAGTCGATTCAAATTTAGGCCCTCCTGTCCTCTAGTTACGCACATTGACACTGGGTCACAATTTGAACAGTAACGTGAATTTGTACATTAAAACTTAACTAAATCATATAGCAAAATTATCTGTTTGCCGTAAGTTTCTTGGCATACCTTATTTTGTAGAAATACTGAATCAAGTCGGGTTAAATATTGTTCGTAATATTACTAAAATGTTTCATAAATTTATGTTTTGTCACCCGTTTCTTATCAGTTTCTTCACGACTTGCATTTCACCTTAAGTCGATTCAAAAACTTCCTTGTAGTAATCGCAATGTAACCATAATTAGATGAATTGCATTTTAATTTGGCACGGCAATGAAATGTTCTCAAGTATTTAAGATAATTATATTTATTATATTCTTAGCATGTTAAACATAAGCCTTCAGTAAACATATGGTAAATTTTAAGGCACGTATTTACTTGTAAGTTTCCTTACTAGTTTCCATACAACTAAAAAAAATCCATGAAGTCTCAAATGATATAGTTTCAAGCCTTTCTTGTAGCCTTCAGATCGTAGATTGTTTATTCGTGTCAAGTTCTTCTCTGACGCAAACAGAATGACAGAAAATGATCGCTTTGTATTTTAAGTTGTTGTTTTAAAAGTGTAAACGTAAAAGAGACAGTTAAGTTATAAAAATACTTTCCTCGCCAAAGTTGCTAGGGGATCATGCTATGTTCTGTTTTCATTTGTAGGTTTTGAAATAATATTCTTTCTGAAATTTTCTGATGAAGAAAGTAGCAAAAACGTTAAACTCTTTGATTCGGTAAGAACCATTTTATTTTAACTGCTATCGAAAAATATTTCTTTTCAAAAATTACAATTTCAGAAGTATTTTAAATAGAAAATTCCCTTTCTTATACTTTTATTTTTTTTCTGATAAACTTATATTTCTTTCTGATGTGTTTGATTTACATAGACTGAATAATATTTTCAAATAATTCAAACAGTAAATCAATAATTATATAGGCAAATAATAGACCAGGTAAAAGTTTTAGGTATTTCAATAATAAATCAGATTTAATATTTTTGGAGCAACAAAGAAACATCAGGCTCGTAATATCGTACCGATATATCAGTCACAAGCCAATTATATTATGTTAAAAGATCCCGTGTCTGTGTCAAACATGAGTTTGATGAATCAATAGTTTAAAATATCCTTTCACTGAAATTAAAGATGTGGTCATGAAAATGGGATTCCTGTCAGATGCCACTCTTGGCCATCCAAATTGCTTTGACACCAAGAAACATATCTAACCTGTTGATGCAATGATTGTCCTTCTCTACAGTGGGTCAGACTCCGACTCAATCAGTGGCACCAACAGACCTAACCTCAGTTGTAGTAAAGACAGTCCTTTTCTATGGTGAGACAGATTCCGACTCCATCAGTGGCATCAAGAGACCTAACCTCAGTTGTTGCAAAACAGTCCTCTTCTATGGTGAGCCAGATTCCGACACCATCAGTGGCACCAAGAAACCTAACCTCTTATAGCAAAGATAGTCCGTTTCTCCTGTTGATCAGATTGATCAATTACTATTGATCAGATCAGTTGACTCAATAATTGGCACCAAGAGACCAAACCGCATTTGTAGCATTGACAGTTCTTTTCTATAGCGAATCAGATCCCGACTCCATCAGTGGCACCAAGAGACCTAACCTCAGTTGCAGCAATGGCAGTCCTTTTCTATGGTGAGCCAGATTCCCATTCAATCATTATCACTAAGAAACTTAACCTCAGTTGAAACAAAGGCCAATCCTCCTCCACGGTGGGTTAGAATCCGACTCAATGAGTGGCACTAAGAAATCTAACCTCAGTTGAAGAAAAATAGTCTTTCTCTAAAAGGAGCAGACTCAGTTTCAGTCAGTAGCACAACCTCAGTTGTAGTAAAGGCAGTGCTCTTCTATGGTGAGTCAGATTCCCTTCAAAAATTAGCACCAAGAAACCTAATTTCGGTTGAAGCAAGAGTCAATCCTCCTATGTACTGGGTCAGACTTGTACTCATTGCAGTGGAAATAAGACACTAAGATTTCACCCATTAAATGAAGTGAAAGCATTTTTTTTTCCTGGTGGATCAATTCAAGTATCACTCAAATACATTTTTTAATACTCAAATGACCATTATTATCAAGAAAAATAAAATAAATGGAATTTAAAAAGAATGGTCTTTTTTAAGATACACTTACTTAATATTGTTGTATAACTCCTAAAAGTTATTAAAAGTGTAACTCTGTTTTACTTTAATCATATCTTTATTTCCTATGACACGTATTCGCATAACTCGATTGATTTAGGTACTTAAAAACCGGTGTTATAAAATTCATAATTTAATTTATCTGTCAAGTAAGTACTTAATTTAATTCAAAACAGTTTAAGTATTATCCAATGTAATAATTTCTTTCTTTAAAGCTTAAAATAAAATGCAGCTCCATTTAGAACAATGATAAAACTTTTCCGTAGTTTCTTTCAAAATAATCGAAGTTTCACCTGTGAAAAGAATTCTTTAACGAGACGAAAACACGTTCTTTCGAACATTTGATGTTTAGTTTAGAGAAAAGTTCCTGAAGCGCGATGTTAGGCTTGAAAAAGAAATCTCACAAATCATGTACCTTTCATTTGTTTTTGAAATCGCAATTCGTGGATTTTGTTGTCGCTATGAAAATAAATTCGGAAACTTTTTTTGAAAATAATTATATAATAATTTTTATTCGCATTAAATTATTTTATTCTTTTTTTTTTAGATGTTCGATCTTAGATTCTTCATGTTTATTTAAGCTTTAAAAATTTTTCTCTTGCTGAATCCAAAGAAAAAATTTAGAAAATGAATATAATTGTATTATGATAATAAATAATATCGACTTTTTTTCAAGCGCTTTATTGAAATTTTGCAATGGCCTGCGTATATAATGTTTTATTTTCCTAATGCAGCTGGCACACACTTAGACAGCTGTCTTGGATGCCTTAAGGCAAGTGCTGCACAGACGTTACTCACTTTGCATTACCCAGGGGGCGTGTAACTTGAAGATAAGCCACGGACGCTGAGTAACAATGCCCCCGCAACGCTCTATGATCCTATTAGGACCGGGGTCTACGGCTTAAAATGAATTCCGAACCACTACAAACATCCATGGCACCGCCAGGACTCGAACCCGAGCACCAGAGCGCTAGCAACTCGGCCATTCAGTTCCCGCGTATACAATGTTATTCAATGTAATTATGCAAGTGTTATGCAATATATAATAATCGTACGTTATATTGGAATGCATGTTTCATTATTTTTTCATCTCACTTCTATCTTATTTTGATTCTTTTTTAAATTGTTTCTCTTGTTTTCCTTTTAGGATATATGATAAATACTCCACTTTTAAAATAGCTAAATGCAACTTTTTTTATTATTTATGAATATTATACGGACATAATAATAAATGTAAAGTTAGAATAACTTAAGTGTCAAAATAAAATTAAAGGTTAGCAAAATCTATCTTTCGAAAATTAATTGTTAAAATACTTATGCCTCAGGCATGCATAGACTTGTCAAGATAAAGAGCTGCAAAAAATATTTCAAAAATCGTCTGATATATATATATATATATATATTTACAGCTAAATAAATAAACCATTTCATTTAAAAATCGTTGTATGAATAGATCTTTTTCACCCTTCGTGCCAACAGCATGGATTTGTAGCTACCAACGATAAAGAGTAATGCCGAAAATCGCCAAGCTATCATTGTATATATTAAACTACAAAGTAAAAGTTATGTGACGTGTATAATCACGTGATGATTATGTTTTCCGTAAACTGGCAACCCCCAATCCTCGCTCTATTATATTACTACATTATAGTCCCGACACAAATTATAAGAAATTAATTTGCTTTATACAACAAATTGATACAACTTTAATGGGGCCTCAATGGCCGAGTGTCTGGTGCTCGGTGCCATAGGTTTCGGGTTCGAGTCAGGTGGTGGCGTGGACGTTTGTAGTGGTTCGAAATCCTCTTTAAGCCGTAGGTACCGGTCTCATATGACAGTAGAGCGTCACAGACCGAATCAGATTTCTTATTCACATCATTCCCAAACTGTAAAGGGGCAACTCAGCTCTAGGCACAGTGATGTGATGTGATGTTATATGATGTGATGTGGTGTACTAGTAGTAGATACAACTTTACCCAATTGAAGAAAGTTCCGCATTATCAAGATTCATTATTATTTGCATTGACTTTTACATTTAGCAAAATAGTTTTTAATTATTTGATCCTTGAATGTGTTTTTATACAAAATAACATCTTAATTATATATATATATATAAATACGAGAAGAGCAGAAAAGAAACCGATGCATTTAATGTCATTTAAGAAAACTAAAACATTCATTCATTCAAATTTTTTTGTAGAAAACAAGTCGGTTGCAAAGAAAAACTGATTTCTTTTCTTTCTCGTGAATTTTCATGCACCGCTGGGAAATTCATTTAAGAAATACAAAATTATAATTTTCATAATCTATCAATGAACATGAGAGATAAAATCAATGTAGCGCAATTCTGAGTAAAAAAAATGGCTGCCATTTCGTCCTTGTTACAATTTAACAAATAAATCCAAGTGAACAAATCCGGAGAAATGATTTTCATTTCCTCTTCAACCGTGATTTAACTGTGGGATGACATAATCGAAGGCTTACTTTTGAGATTATTTGCATATTCATTTTTAGTATAGACATTATATGACGGATTTGATTGAAACGCATAGCTTTCTTTTAATGTCACTTTTTTGTTTATGAAATGTTTCATTTACTTTATACTGTTTGTATATAATTCCGATTAAGTAACTGATGTTTAATCCATGTCACTTACATGTTATCAATCGATAATATCTTGGAGGTAATATTAATACTGATAAATAAATGTACAGAAAGTTGCGTAGGATTGAATAATTACAATCCATTACGATTTTGTAAAAAAAATATACGATATGTTTTATATATTTATATACGATAAAGTATATACGATACTTATATACAATATCGTAAATATGCTTTATATACGATAATTATATACGTTATCGTAAAAATGCTTTATTTACGATAAAGTTGTTTGCTATCGACCATGCATAGATTGGATACCGCAAGATGTAAAATAACGGATCAAAATCTCGAACGATGATATTAATCATCATCTTTCGAGATTTTGATAAAAATTGGTAAATGTTAAATCTGTAGTACTTGGGGGACATACTATATTCCGTAAAATATCTAATATTTTACGCAAATATAAATGGTTTCATCAATTTGTTGAAGAATCTTCTTTTATGTGATGGGAAAATACATTGTTCATTTGGAGTTATTGCGCCACCTATTGGTATATTTTATTTTCTTGTCGACATACGTTGTAAACAGCATTTTCTTTCTGATATAAACCTAAGAATTTAATCCGCATCTCAATACACTGTTATTTTATAATGATTTTTTAAGATTCGTTTTTTATCTATATTTTTAAATTATTTAAACACATCTAGCTTAATTTAGTGTTATTATTATTAATGGTAATATTGGGAGTAACAACAGTAGCAGTAGAAGTAATAGTAGCAATATCAGCAGCAGCAATAGTAGTAGTAACAACAGCAGCAGCAGTAATAATAGTAGTAGTAACAGCAACAAGAGTAATAGTAGTAGTAGTAACAATATCAGCAATAATAGTAGTCATAGTAGC
Source organism: Caerostris extrusa (assembly GCA_021605095.1). Lineage (NCBI taxonomy): Eukaryota > Metazoa > Arthropoda > Arachnida > Araneae > Araneidae > Caerostris > Caerostris extrusa. Next base: position 455,013 of record BPLR01011609.1, on the reverse strand, counting down.
AGCAGCAATAGTAGTAGTAGTAGTAGTAGCAACAACAGCAGCAGCAGTAGTAGTATTTTATTAGTAATATTAAATAATAGTAGTATTGTTATTATTATTATTTTTAGTAGTAGTAGTAGTAGCATTATTAATATAATTATTAGTGTTATTAGTATTAGTAGTATTAGCAATAATATCAGTACTACTGTTATTATTATTACCAGTAGTAGTAGTAGCATTATCAACATAATTATTAGTGTTATTAGTATTAGTATCATTAGCAATGTCAATATTAATATTTACTTAAAATTTGAATGGCTTTAAATAAATTTACGAATTCGTGTTTGGATTTTCCATAAAAGTGCTAGATCGGTTGTTGGCAGCTCTATGCTAATAGAAACTAACAGTCAGTAAAAATTATTTCGATATTTTCACTTCGAAATATACGGAGTTTTTTACACGTCAATATATCTTTCGTTCCCACATTTGGACGTATTTTGTTATTAACAATGAGCTAATGTATAGCCAACTTATTATCTCGTGAAAACAAGGACTCTAAGTATCAAAATTGTTTTGTGACTGATTCAAGGACCTATTATTGCCCAATCTATAGATATTGAGTTAAAAACTTTTTAAAAAATATTTGCTATATTTTGATTAGTTACAATTGAGTTGTTACAAAACTATTATTTTTTCTTTTTGTAGATCATTGACAAACATGTCGAATGCGACCTTCATGAGTCGTTAAGTAAGCACCAGCTATTATTTGTATTCAATAATAAATTACACATTTTTTTACAAAAAGGCACGATTATTTAAAATAATTTAGAGTTTAATGTGATTTTGCCTTAACTTAAAATTGCGAAATAAAACTTTCAGTAATAGTTTTGTGTGACACAATTATAATTATTATTTACTAAATTGCTTCTTTTCTAGTAATTTAAGAAGCTTTACACTTTCTACCTGGAAACCGAACCAAACAATTTTAATTGAAACTAAATATTCTGAAACTTGATTCTTGATCTATAGATTATTAAAATTCCTGTTAATAAAACAACTATAATTATTCTCATTGCGGGGAGAATTGGTGTCAATACATGAATCATGAGCAAGCTATGTTATGGCTAATGTTAATTATTTTATTTAATTAAATTATTGTATTTTGGCATTTTTATGATAATTGACTATGATAATATTTATGATAATTTTTAGTTCGGTGAGTCAATGTTTGGCTCTGCAATATTTGAGAGAAAGATGTGGAAATGTATTATTAAATGTATCACAAGAGAATTTTATAGGTTAACTACCATGCATTTTGATGAATTGTTGCAAAATGCTCGAAAAGCACCAACCAGAAATCAATGCTATTACTTTGTCTACTCATTTTTTAAAGTTATGACTGTAACACACGTACCATTTAATAATAAAGATCTCGAACATTATGAGTGTGTATTATGAGGGGGTTATTATGAATGGAGTTCCTTTCTAATTAAAAAAATATCATTTAAATAATATGCATGACTGTAAATAATTTAAAATAAATTAACTATATTATTAACTAAAATTCAAATATTTAATTAAGGCTTGCATTCGTTCAAATAGATTTTTAAGAAAATTTATGAAATTCTTGCTTAAAAACCGACATTTAATAGAAGTCTTTTTTTTTTAATATACAGCTAAATTTATTGAATTCAACGTTGGAAAACTTAGAATTCCAATTGACAGCATTTTGATACTATAAAGATTTTTCAAACATCCTAGGTTTTCAATGAAGTAAAAAGAAAATAAAAGAAAATAAAAAAAAAATGCGGAAATCTGCTCGTAAATTTCAACTTATCATATGTGAACGTACAAGAACGGTTGAATAAACTCAGGAATACACCAATGCTTAATAATGTGTATGAAGCAATTGATTGGAATACTACATGACCAAATTCAATAGACACATGAATATACCAATGTTGAATAGATTAAGCACTTCATGAAGAATTATCGATCATGAATTGTACCAGAATCTCTATAAGAATATACAAAAGTAAGATAAATGTAGTCGTAAATGACGAATGAAGTATTCCAAATTCTACAAGAAACATTATCACATTTAATAGCCAAAAGACTATATCAAAGTTTGAAAATTCTAGTCGTAAAGGAAGAATGAAGTATTCTAAATACAATAATACAGCTCAACAGTCATGGGAAAATGTCAAAAGTGATAAATATGAAACTTTAAGAAGAGGGAATTGATCAACGCACTACGAGTACTTATAACCATTTGACATACAAATGTTTAAAATCCCAAGCCAAAACATGAAAAATGCTTCACAACCATACTACAAAACACTTCAAGCAAAAGCCAAATTCTCCAGAAAATTCCTTAAGACTAACGTTATTCATAAAGCATTTCAGGAGTTAAAGGGCCCAAAGTACCATTTTCCGGCAAAAATTTTCAATGGAGTTTTATTTACTTGACCCTCTTTTTTGGATAACGTCACTGATCCCTAACCAGAACAACATCATGTTCACACATGATAAAAAAAATATATAATTGCAGTCACTGTTCGATTACTAATTCAAAATTAAGATTAATAATAATTATAAAATACATATTCTGAAGTAATTAATTAATTATTAAATTATCGGAATAAAATTTAAAATTATGTGTTATTGTTGGAAGCAATGCTCACTTATCCATCGAATCGAAGTAAAGCAATCGCTTGTCGCTCTACGATCATTTTGTGCACACTTTAGGCTAATTAAACAGGGACTTACAGTTTAAAGTACACTTCTGGCTAAGTGCCACATTCAGAACTTCAATTTCAGTTGTTGATGTTTTGTAGATAAAACCGTATTTCCATATGGCTCATTGTTAATTAAGGATTTCTCATGGAAATGAGTTTTATAGTGACTTTTAAAGACTATAAAGCTGCTAAGCGTCAGTTAGATGCAAGAAAGCCTCTTTTGTTTATTTTACATAGAATCTATTTTCTGGCACTCAACATGGGGCGATAGGTAGCAAGTTATTGACAGCAACATAGATACCAAAACGAAATTAATGACGAAATGCAAAAGACTACCAGCATCGTTTACTTTGTGTTCGAATAAAATGAAGATTGAACTTACTACAGAAAATCCTGATGTTAATGAACTTTCGGTTTTAGAAACACATTTCAAGGATAAATTTGAAAGGCTGGCAAGTTGCCAAGAGAAGATAAGAAATTTCATTTTGGATTTTGCTGATTAATCTGAAATGATTTATGAAGAGATGATAGTCATAAATAATAATAATAGAGATAATTGTTACGAGCTGATCTCTATAATTAAAAATTATGTAATTGAAAAGCAATATTAATGGGTCGGCGCCTACTAAGAATTTTGAGGAAAAAAAAAGGCAATTCAATTTGCGAAAAAAATTTAGTGAAGAAAAGTTATTTTAAATGGTCAAAAAAAGAATTCTGAAAATAATTTCTTCTTTTGGCACAATTTTCTAAATTCCACAATGATGGATGATTGTCCTCTAAAGATAAATTACAAATATATTACAAGCAGTGGAAAATCAAAAAGTTAAATCGAAACGGGTGAGAGTCGTCCACAATTTCCAGGCTACTGGAGAAAGTTATCCTAAAGCTATTGAACAATTACGTGAAAGTTTAATAGAGAAGATTTGCTAGTACAGCTCTGTCAGCTACATCCCCTGAACATTGTCACGAAGAACGCATCTACAGATGATCACAAACGGACCTTCTTACAATATATGATGAACTACAAATGAAATGAACTGCTTTGGAATCTTTAGGAAGAACTCAGATGAAATATAGTTTTTCGACTCTTCTTGTGGAATAGTTGCTTCCTGTGAATATACTTATTGCGTGCAGCAGAAATTTTCCTACTTGAGCAATAGAATAATGCATATTAAATTAAAAGCTTAAATGTAAAAAGAAATTAATTCATGATCTTCTTCTGACAATTTAAAATCTTGTTTACATGATGTATATGAAGTAAAAATATGTAATTTACAGAACACTTGGACCATAGATGTATCAACGTTATCAGAAAGCAAGATTTGTAGATTCGTTCTAACTGATGTATCATAGAAACTGAATACCGGACTAAAAACAAATTTGGCTATATTATAATTAGAAAATAAACTGTCTGCGATGAATTAAGAAATTGTGAACAATCTGTGTTCTGTAAGAATAGTTTATTTAAATGTCATATCCTATGTTATATCTTAGCATTTCGTAAATTTCTATACTTTTAATTTCTGCTTGAATTCAGGAACCTTGATGCCATTGATAGCAAGGATCTATTCGAAAGTGATAGTAAGAAATGAATGTTTTCCAAAGTATTGGATCAATTCCAAAGATCCTTTCTGATGGAAGGTATCTTTACCATTTAGAATGAAATTTCTTTACAAAAATTTAACTCTGATAAGACAAGAAAACGTGCAAGCGTACAGTTAATAAAGGATATCTAGATAATTATATTGCTATATTTAAGAAATGGCAAAGGCTGAATATTATTGGAAAAATTCAAGACAAGGGGTATATGCATTCGATCAGTACTTACCTCATCGCCCTGTAATTAAAGAGAATAACAAAATATAAAAAGTCCCATCAGCTTTTGATGCCTCTCCAATTAAATTAAACATCTTTAAATGATCTTTTGGTTAAAGTACCTGAAACTAATTGAGTTAATCCATGATATAATAGACAGATTTAGAACGTATCCCACAGGAGTATCTTATGATACAGAAACACTTTCATACAATTAAGTATTTGTCCACAACATAGAAATTTTCTTATGATATTTTTTTTTTCTTTCGGACAAGGAAGAAAAGAAACTGAAGAAATTGTTTATATATATTGTACAGTTGTATTTGGAGTTACAACAAGTCCATTTCCCTTTATGGAGTCTTTGAAGTATTTGTTACAGAACTTGTCATGGATATATTCAAATGTTGTAGCTCGGCATAGGTATTATTTTTTATGTCTTGCATAACAGGAGTGTTTAGTTTAGATGAATTAGAGTAATTAATAGAGTGATTTATAGAAAACTTTCCATCTTCCCTGTAGCTTTTCCATGATTTTTGGGCTTTTTTTATATATAAATTCATTTTTCTTTACCTAGAAAAAGATTCTAGCTTAAATTCTATACATTCTTTTGAAGACTTTTTATGTCCTGCAAAATGATTCTATAAGCTTTTAAAAGATAACGAGAAATCAAAAATAATAGTAATAGTGCTGTCGGAGAAAGATCGGCAAAGCAGGGTATGTGAAGTATCATTTTCAAGTGAAATTCCTTCAAGAGAATGTTGATCACTTTTGCAGTGTAGAGTTTGGTCATTGATATCATTAGAATTCCACAGTTAATCGTGTGCTTTCTAAGCACCGAAGGAAGTCAAGTATACTTTGGGTGCACTATAAGCAATCAAGTAATTGTGCATCGAAATTCTTTTATTTTTATAGGTTAGAAATAAAATATCCTTCCCTATTGGCAAAAATAAACTTTCAATTAATATTTTTTGTGTGTACATTTGAAATTTAATTTTTTAATTTTTTATCTACTAATTATGGATTACAGAAAAGTTAAATAAATAAAATTCTTATTTTTCTATATGAACTGCATTGATGTTATTATACTGTAATCTCTTTTTTATTTATTTTTCACAAAATTCCTCTAAAATATGTATTTATTTATTATTACTTCATTAGAATTTTTATATTATTTAGACTACTTAATATCTTTGATACTTATATCATTAATAAGCTTTGTTTTAAAAAAATTAGCAAAATTTTGAAAGTACAAAAAAATATATATTTCCTAAATTGCTGGGGGCAAAACACTAATAATTTCGATGTGTTTTCTATAGATCTTTCTCGTAAACTATTTGAAATGTGAATATTTTTCAGTAGTTGTAAGAAGTGAAATTTCTCAAAAATGTCGCATTAACCAGACAGCTCTGTAAGAGTTTCTCATAGCAGTAGTGGTATCGGTTGAGTCGTTGCTTTCGTGCGATGAACTTGACAATTTCTCGTCAGCTAATGTGTTATTAATAGATCCCCACAAAGTTATTCTCGTTAAGGAGCATAAAAGTTTCTTTCCAAAACAGATTTTTGTTTAACTTTACTGAAATTCCATAGACATTGTGACATTGACTATTTTATTGTCATTGACTATTTTATAAATTATGGTCTATATTGGCTATAAGATGAAATGTACAGCCTCTAGAATCGAAATGATCTTCACCGACATATTTTTCTTAAGAAATAAATTCAAGCTCGGTCTGTAAATTTCATAAAAAATTGAATACGTTAAAAAACATATTGGAATAATTTCAAAAATGTCATTTCTTTTATCCTTGTTTAGAAAAATTTATTGTTTGAATTGAAAAGAAGTTTGGATAGTATACCATTACCATTATATCATGATATACCATTTGATAGTTGATTAACTATCTCTTAACATTGAGATATGGTTTTCAAATACTTTTTATTCAAATTTATAAAATGTTCAATTGTGTGGGGAAAAATTATCACTTAATTTCTATTCAAAAAGCTGACAAAACGGAAGATTATATTTATCTTCCTAAATATATGAATAACAAATAAATATAAATATTTATTGAAAGGAAAATTTTGATATAGGTTCTTTTTAAAATGATTTTTTTTCATGTTAGATTTTTTTCATATTTTTAATTGGAACCATTAAAATAATTTGTAAAGAAAAGTTATCGCATTGTTTATTGTTGTTATTATTTTTACTTTTTGAATTAATTCATGTTTACTTGTACATGTTTCTACATGTACATGTTACTTGTACATGTTTACTTGTTTGATGTTTATTAATTTTTGTTTACTTTTCATGTTGTTTCGCAATCAAAACCTTTCAGGACAAAAAAGCACTATTTTTTTTTTTTAGAAAAGGAGGAGTGTTCACTTTTTGAAGTTTCAGGCACATTATTTGGGATGAAGTTGACATAAACACTTATTGAAAAGTAAATGCCCTATTTTTAGGGCGTTCTTATTGCTTGAGGTGCATTCGAAATCTTTTTTTCAAATGGGACGACTGACCTTGCGTTCCCTGCTGGGAAAGATTAACGGGCAGTTTAAGCAAACTTGACTGACCCAACCCACTGCGTGAAATGAGTAAACAACAAAGAATTAAAACAGGATTGTTTTAAAAAGCTTTTGAATTTATTTGGCTTTTAATTTCAAGGTAATTAAGGCACTTTTACAGAGCTCTCCATCGTATTTGAAGCGGAGCAGGGCCGTTTTAACTCCGTCTTCAAGACAATGCAATGTCAAAGCAGTTTTACGTTTATAGAAAGTACCAAATATAGACAATTCAAAAAATAAATTTGACTTATGCTGATTTTCTTTCAAAAATATAGATGATAATATGATTTAATTTATGATTATTTTTATTTTTGGAAATTTGTTCGATTTCATATTTAAAAATAAACATATTTGTTGAAATCTGCATAACTACTCTCAAACATTGCAAGAAATGAATTTTCAAATTCGGAGCATTTTGTCCTGAGGGAATTAACCACTATAATTGTAGATACATAGCATTTTCGAATGCGCATTGAAGGCTAAATGATAGCCACCTTTTGCCTGCGCAGTATGGAACGAACACCAAGGATTGCTTGTCGAAGTTTCACATCCTCTCCCTCCATTGAAAAGGATTTTCAGATCAACAGAATTATCATCTCCATCATCGGCATATAAACGAAAACTTTCACTTCGATATTGAAGACTTGAAGCCCAATGTTCTTTCCATGCATTCATTCTGCTTCTGTTCCTGTGTAAATTGATTTTTCCTATAGGTTTTCATTAATCACTCTGATTTATTCTGTGTAAATTGATAGGTTTTTCCTATCAATTTATGAAGTCTGGAAGCCAATGTTCTTTTCATTAATCCACTCTGATTCCATTCCTGTGTAAATTGATAGGTTTTCCTATCAATTTATGAAGTCTGGAAGCCAATGTTTTTTCATTAATCCACTCTGATTCTATTCCTGTGTAAATTGATAGGTTTTCCTATCAATTTATGAAGTCTGGAAGCCAATGTTCTTTTCATTAATCCTCTCTGATTCTATTCCTTTGTAAATTGATAGATTTTCCTTCGATTTACCTTTTATGATATGGAATGTAGATTCCTATTAACTTCACTTATATAAATTCCTTACACTGGCACTAAGTCCTCCCAAAAGTGTTTCATTCCCTCAGAGGACTGTAAGATCGCTCTGAAATTTATTAACGAGTATAATATTAGAATAATATAGATGAATTTAGAACAATTTTAAAACAATCGTTTAGAACGAAGATTCTAAACCTTTTATTATAAATAGATTTCTTTTTTCTTATGATGTAATTTATAGACACCATCTTTTAGAATATTATGTTTTGATACGAAATATAAATTTTAAAGTATTCAATAGAATTGTAAACGCAATTAGTAAAGTCCAAAAAATGGATAACGTAGATATTGGAAACTTTCAATAACTGAATGAAATATTGAATAATGAAATAACTGCTGTAAAAACTACTGTGAATATACTTCAATTCGTCATGTGATGTCTGAGTATTTACTTTATCAAGTAGTCTGCAAATTACATCACACGGCAATCTGTATACAGATCTTTATAATATCATGTCGCTGATTTTGAATAATTTTTTTAAAGTGATTTCTTTTGTGATTGCATGTGGGAGATTCAAATCCTCTCCCTCCATTGCAAAGGAGTTTCAGAGTTTCAATTATTTATGCAGAAGAGCATAAAAAAGTCCACGCCTGTATGATTGTTTTTTTTTCCCCAGATTTTGGAAAATTCGATACAAATACAGCAGAGCTGAGGTTCCAAGGACATTTTTGCAGTCACGGTTTCAGAAGCGAGGAGACACGATGGAGGTTGTGATAACACGTATAAAACTTCTCTAATTGATATTCTGACTAACTGGAGAGGATTTCCTGGATATTATCCCATACGAAATGCGTGGCAATTACCCCCAGAGATTGTAGCGGCAGGTATTGTCCTCCTCTCATCACCCAATGGTGGGCTATTCGTGAAATACATGAGGTCCACTGATGTTTCACCCTCACCTTTTTAACTACAAAACTTTAGTACGCGGTTCAGGTGTAGAGAAAAAGAAGACATTCGACACAAATGGAAAGATTACATCTGTCTATCTCGATAAGTTTTTAAGAAAGAATTTTTATATAAATGTAGTATACAAATCTGTGTATGCTTTGGTTAAATTGAATAAAGTGACTTATAAATTACTACTACGAAAAATGAAATGTGAAGAGGCAAAGTCTAAGTTATCATGTACAGAAAATTAACATTGCTTCAATTTCCTTCATTTAACTCGCTCTCCAATGTTGCTATCAGAACATTATCTCGTATCCATTCCTATTTAGACACAAGAATATTGGGTCCGACATTGTTATTCGAGTATGAAAGTAAGCTCTCTTAATTTCCAAACGTTCCAAGCCCGCGAAATCTAATTTACAAAATCAAAATAATGAAATTCTTGATTTGAAATTAACTGCAGCTGCTTTTTAAATGTTGCCTACTGTTTACTTCCGAGCGGCGGAAGCCTCTGAAAGCTCAGCGATGCATTCAGTGGCAGGTTGCAAGGTCAGGCTACAACAATGGAGGTCAACGGCACTTTTAGCACTTTCATCTGTGTTTGCTGAGGCGAAGAATAGCAGGTAGTCTTTTTCAGCATCGAAATCCGCTAAAGAGAATCTTTTTCACGCTTTACGCTGTGAGAACGGAATAATTCGCGCAAAAACAAAATTAAAATGAGATAATCGCACAGCGTTGGCCACAGTTTGGTTTCTGTAATCATCGTTTCTTTTAAATTGTAGATCACAAAATAATCTGCTAATAGGTTATTCGAAGCTTGATCTTGCTGTACCGTATGTACCTGAACAGTTTGTTTACATTTCTCGCTGTGTTGACTTTTCTTTAAAAAGTTTTTTCTAGCTCGATTGAACATCAGTGTCATAAAACAAGACACAATGTATGTGCATAAAATAATGATAAATGAACACACCATTATTGAAATTTCAACTCCCAGAAAAAGAGTCATAAAACAACTGACATGCGATTCCATATCTTTCCATAATCCTTTTTCTGACATTCGAAGTTTAAATTGGCTATAAAAGTAATTTTTCAATTAGCCTTCAGGCCACTAAAGACTGTCACAGATAATGAAGGTGAAACTGCGATAATTTGCATATTTTTAGAGCGTTTACCAATCCTATAATTTGCATAATTCTACAAATTGTTCTTTTTGGTATTGCGATTTCAATGTTAGTGTAGAACAACTTCTGCGATTCCATCAATATATAATGAGCGTAATTTTTGACTTGGCTAATCTAACTCCTCTTACACAGAAGGATTTTAAATTAGATATAAAGTTAAAAGAAAGATTGCGGTGTAATCTACCTACAGTAATTTTAAAATAATTGACTGAATGATATTTTATCAATCAAAATCTATGCTTTTGTAAGCAAAATTTTATTTAAAATGAGACTCAAAAGCAGTTTTATGCTATCACTAGATTATTGATTATCTAGTTATTGATTACATTGGCTAATCTAACTCCTCTTACACAGCAGGATTTTTAAATTACATACAAAATTAAAAGAATGATTGCAGAATAATCTACCTTCAGTAATTTTAAAATAATTGATTGAATGATATTTCATAGATCAAAATCTATGCTTTTGTAAGCAAAATTTTATTTAAAATGAGGCTCGAAAGCAGATTTGTGCTATCACTAGATTATTGATTATCTAGTTATTGATTACATTGGCTAATCTAACTCCTCTTACACAGAAGGATTTTAAATTAGATACAAAATTAAAAGAATGATTGCAGAATAATCTACCTACAGTAATTTTAAAATAATTGATTGAATGATATTTCATAGATCAAAATCTATGCTTTTGTAAGCAAAATTTTAATTAAAATGAGGCTCGAAAGCAATTTTGTGCTATCACTAGATTATTGATTACGTAAATATTTATTTCATTGTACTTTCTTTATTTTTTTCATTTTTCCAAAAAAAAAAAAAAATGTGTTTTGTTGGACTTGCTTTTTACTAATCAGAACTATAAAAAAAAAAGAATTTAATTTTGTAAATATTATATATTGTTAGTATGTTATAAAATGTAAAGAATTTTTAAGGACGTTGTTCCTGACGTCGGCACGATACACAATACATATGCATAGCAAGTGATTAAACCTTTTTTTTTTTTTTTTCATCCATTACCATAACTAGAATTAAAATCACTGCGCTAATCCGAAACGACAATGAAGTTAAGAATGCACTTGAAAGTTATCGGACGAATGTCATCGGGAAACGACACGCCAATGGATGACAGTTAAAAAAAAAAAAAAAAAAAAAAAAAAAAGATTTCGGATGAGATTTGGCAATATATTTAACGCTTGGGCAAATCGCGTTGTTATTGCTCCTCATAAATAGATTTCCCCTTCTTTATCCTCACTGGCTTTGGCGTCACTCACCTCTGCTGAGAGAGAAGCTTGCAAAATGCAGGAGGTTCGCTGGCCTTTTTTTAATCCTCGCTGTTGCCTGTATCCTGAAATTCTAATTTGGCCAAAGTGGATACGTAATTTAGCGTGGGATGGGTAGTTGCATCGGCTTAACGTCTGTGAGGAAGCTGTAGTCTTCCAGTCGATTGAGTTAAGTTAACTTTATTCTTGCAAGTAGATAATTTATTTCCAAACACAGGGCATTATGTTTTATAGCTTTAGCCTATGAACAATGTAACTTGGTTAAATGAACACGAACATCGAAACACTTACGTTACTCGTTAAACACTTTCATAGGAAATATAATTTTGGTGAAAAACCATTCCTTCCTTAGTGACTATTTTCTCCTTTGAGACTGATAATGTTATTTTTGAAACTAGATAGTTTTTTTATTTTTGCAAATGATGTTGCTTTTCTAAACTTTGGCCTCGTACTCATTTTATGCATTATCCTACGAAACCCTCAAACTGTTAACATTTACATCGAAACATTTACATTGGAAACATCATTTTGGTGAATCGACATTTTCTCTTTCTTTTCCTGTATTCTTACAAATAGATAATTTGTTTTTTCCAATAATGTTGCATTTTACGTTTATATTCAGTCTACAAGCCCCTTATACTGTAACACTTGCATTAACTGTTGAATTCTCACATTGATATCATCATTTTGGTGAAATAACGTTCGTTTTATGTGCCTATTTTTCAATTAATTGTGCATTTACCCTTTTAAGCGTCACCCTAAGAACCCCTGAGACAAACAAGCGTTGGGAACATGATTTGGTAAAACATTTACATCGGAAACATCCTTTTGATGAAACAACTCATGCTATATTTATGCTCATAAGTGTCAGCCTGCGATCCTCTTAGGCTTAGTTAAACAATTACATTGGAACCACCATTTTGGAGTAACGGTTTGAAGCGTGATAACTTTGAAATTATACATAATTTGGAAATTCTAAACATATCATAGTGTAGCAGAAGATTAAATGGTTCTAGTGAGAGGGAGAGGGAGGACGCCACGTGCCCTGAAATGTGGGATTGGAGGAAGTATACAGAAGAGAGTAGAGGGACTCAAGGCGGATCCCAAAAGCCATATGAAGATAGACAACATGAGTACAGAACCATGGGTCGATGTTTAGAAAGTGCGACGTTTGCCGTTCATTTGTCCTAATCATTTGTACTAAGCACACTTGGCGCTCCAAGTGTGCTTTGCCAATGGATATGTCATATGGAACACATTATAACTATAGAAGTACCTATACGTCGCTGATTACTCCAAGACTCTCTGATATATCTTTTATGGAAAAATTTTTCCCCCTGAATACCTCTCATGGGGATTTAATTCAACATATTATGTGATTCATTTAGGTGAACTATCTTCAGTTTCATGCAGGCGACTATCTTTGGGCTAGAACTCAATGCCACCAATAGACCCATTATTCTTGGGAACACCACCTTTTCAATTTATTTCAGTTACTATGTGACTATTATGTAAACACTAACACTGTAACATCGTTCTACTTTAATAATTTACGCCATTCATTCATTCCTTTGTTACCTCATTTCAATCACTACCACTCACCCCTCCTCTTTGCTTCTCTTGCGATTATGTTCATAGATTCTGCGATTATGTTCATAGAGATATTTTCGCACATTAACATAACATCATAAAGCAGAGTACTGTTCCCCTTTCATTTTTCGCCAATGATGGTGCATTTAAGCTTCTACGCTTCGCATAATTGGAAAAAAACAGCCACTTTCCTTTTTTAACTTTCAGGAACTGTTCTTTATTAAGATTCAAAGATCTTTTTCAAGAACACTTATATGAAAATAAATATTAAACATTAATTAAAATTTATTTCTTTCGTTTGTGTTTTTCATCGAGCTGTCCAAGAAGTGTTTTCCGAAAAAGAAAGCATGTAATTTTTGGTGGCAGATTTGTTAGTGTTATTTTTCTCATCTGTTTTTGAATAAAAGTTGGATGGGTTTTTTAAAAATGATAAGAAAAAGCAAATTCTTTCATCAGAGATTTTTAATTCCTCTTAAAAAATGCTTCATTATCCTCCAAAGATTATGGGAGAATTAGCATGTTTGCTTTATGAATATGAACGTATGTAAGGATATTGGTTTATTTTCATTGATGTCTGAAGAACATTACTTTCGTTGAACATCGGGGAATCACTTAATCGGGAGTCACTTAAATGAGTATACATATACTCATATAAGTGAGAACTACCCACCCTCAAGAACTACCCATCTTTTGTCAATGATAGGAGAACATTGCCTTCTGGTAGGAATTTTAGAGATAAATATCCCTTATTTGCATGGTGTATGACAGAAAATTCCCTCCAAGCAAACTGACGAGACGCTTTATGCATTTTGACTCAATCATCATCAAGTCGACTGGTTTTTGAAAGCAGTGACTGCCCCAACCACAACCAGAGTATTCGAATCTAGTCTCTCCTGTATACAAGCTGGGTAATGAGGCAGACTGTTTAAAATATTTAAGATGGTATCCTGAATTAACATAATATGTTCGTGCATGTAATTGAATATAATATAGACTATATACAATAATACTTTGATTTTTTTATGTAAATTACCCAATTATAGCCATATTTATTTTTTATGTCCTATTCGTTTCCTATTGTCCCAAACCGTTTTCTCTAAAATATGATGAAAAAAATTAAAAAAACAACAGCAAATACTTTAATAAGTTATCTAGTAAAGTATGATGTCTTTTCTGAATTAACACAATTTGCCATCATACTTTACTAGATAACTTACTAGATAACTACTAGATAACTTAATAGTAAAGTATGATGGCAAATTGTGTTAATTCAGAAAAGACTTTATTTCAGGCCTAAATCTATAACAAACCTCAATTTACCCTATTAAATAGCATGACTGAAAAGATCTTGCTTGAATTTGTTGGGATTTTTCCGGAACGGTGAGAGGAAATGACATGAGCACCTTGACACTTTCGCTGACACTGCTATTAATTATCGGGGATGAATGAATGTTAGCAGGTGATAAGAAAAATACAAAGGAAATACAATAAATGTAAAGTAAAGCTTTGACGACAGATAAATCTGATTTCCTTAAGAATTAGCTGAGCACTTGGAACCCTCATTATTACGCTTCAAATTCAATTATATGAACTCATTGCATTTGGAGAAAATATCCATTTTATGCAAGAAATATAAGATGTCTGGTGCGTTTAAAAAATGGAATTTGTTTGCTGTCGCATGCAGTACTTTTGTTTTAGTAATACATTAAGAAACAGAACAATAGGTTGACATTACCTGCAATGTACAACATCTGACATAGTTAATTTTTAACCTGAATTTTGATCAAAGGGCAAGCGTTTTTTTTTTTTTTTTTTTTTTTTAACATTGGTGACCTCTCTTACTTGCCACAAATAGCTCATTGACTGGTGATAACGGGAAGATAATGCCTTCCGAGAGGACTTTTAAGGGTAATTGCTCCGCATTTGTGTGCCAGATGGAAAGAAAAACCTGAACACTCTCACCAATTTGAGTGTTGATGAGAGTCACTTTACGTACACATGATGCAATCCCATTGAATCTCCTCTTTTCTGAAAACAGTCAATGCACTAAACGCGGTAGAAATATTTGAACCTAAGCCGACAGGAGATCTTATGTACGTGCCTCACCACTGGATGGACGCAAACAACCCATTGAATATAAAAGGTAGACCAAGCACATCAATAAATCAAGCACGGTTGCAACTGAAATTCTTCTGGAAGGATAAGCCACCATTGTCCATAGGTCAATATCATGAATAGTCTTTCATGGTATACTATCAATTTCTCCCTGTGCTACAAGGTGGTATTTGTCACTATCTGGAGATTTAAAAATTCTCTTTAATTTAAAGTTAATTTTTAAAATAAAAGTGAATTACTCGAATATTAAATTTTTAACGTTTAAAGGACTAGCAAGGACTTCTAACTATAGAAAAAATTCTTATGAATTCTTATCAGATTGTTTTCAAAAAAATAATAAAATAATACATAACGAGAAAAATAAAATGAGTTTAATATAGTCATGAATATTTTAATTCCATGAAATTTAAGCTAAAAATGATGGATTTTCGGTATCCGGGCAACGTCGGGTCTTATTTTACTTGGGCAGTTAATCGATGGGTTATCGATGAACTAATCTTAAATGAGGAAATAGTTGAAAAGTCAGTACTGCAGGTTTGTAAGGTAGGGGTTTTTTTTTTTTAGGAAATTAGCTTTCATTAACTCAAATAATTTCTACATAGTGGGATTGTAGATATGTGGGGTCAGTAAAGTAGGGCCTTTCTTTTAAATAGTGGGACAGTAGTTTTGTTCATATCAATGATTTTAACAATTTCATTTTACTATTTTGGTCTACTCAAAAATGTTTTCTGCTTTAATGTCCTAACTATGCCTCCTAAGATAAATTAAAAGAGAACGGTCTGATCAGTTCTACGTTACATTCATTCTCCTATCATATTACATTCTCTTGACTGATAAAATATTGGAAAAAAATTCTCTGGCAAACAGCAAGTTTGAAATAAAACATCACAAATGATAGTTTTATTTCTTGCTTTGAACAACGATGCACTTGTACCGTCTTACACAGTGAGCAATAGATTTCACTTCAGAATGTGTCAAGCTGTTTATTGAGAGAGAATTATAATCGCCTCGCCTTTACAAATAAACTCACTTGCATCCATGGCAGCTGATGCAATAGTCCACGGTGCAAAGACACGAGAATTCGCTCTCATTTTGGTTAACCAGCTGTATTCGAAAGTGTTTGCTGAAGGAATTACGAGAATCGAATTTAGAACTACTTAGTCCATATCAGCACGAATATGAAAAAATAGCTAGTTACGAATCAATAATAAACTTCATGGAATAATGGCACAAACTCCTAAATAAAAACAGTTGCTTCTGGAGATGCGGATATTTAGAATTATTTATAAAAACATCGAATCATAACATGTTTGCTGTTTTTACCTTTTTCTGAATTATCATTGTACCTAAAGGTTGCCAAGGATATTATTCATGGGCATTGCTATATCATGGGTAATATTGAATTTACTACATATCTACCGAATGTCCTCAAGTCTAAATAGTCTAAGATATTTAGTAGATAGATTTATATAAGGGCGAATGCCTTTGGATAAAATTGAAAACAATTTGTAATACAGGATGATGCTCATACCATGAATGACAAATATACAAAAATAACCATTATATACTCTTTAAATAATTATTCATATTTGTGTTAGTAAAATTCTGTACTTTCTAATGCAAAGCTCTATATAAAGATTCGATCCCAATGTTTCACGTTTGAATACTAAGCTGCAGTCAACTTAGAAAAGAAAAAAGTAAACCAGCAACACAATGGTTTTAAAATCCAATTTTCAAGACAACTGTCAAGATAACAAAATTGAACATAATTTTCCGTGTAATTTTTTAAGATCACATTAAAGATAAAAACTGGCAATAAAAAGATCTTCGAATTGTTGATGTGGCTCCTTTTTTTACATAATGATCAGACAGGATTGCTTGGCAGCCCATCTGTGCAGAATTGACAGCTTCGATAGATCAATGACCATTTAGCATTGTCAGCGTCATGGCTTATGAATAGTACCTTAACCTTACGCGTTGTATTTATAATAACTGCATAAGTTGTGATGCCAAATGGATGGCTTAATGTACTGTAACTTTGATTAGAAAAATTAATTAATCTCTAATTTTTCAAAGTATTAAAAAAAAATCTGTTCGTTTTTTATAATATAACTGCAATTAATTTAATACTGATAATTCAATTTTGGCGATTTATTATTAACATTTTTAATTTTTGAGGGATGTATCAAATTAAAAATAAAACAAAAAAAAAAAAATTTATATCATAAAAATTTATATACATTTATATAATTCCCACTTCTAATCGTTTATTGGAAATGGAATAAATTGATTAGTTATTATTATCGTTGTCCTACAACTGAGGAGCACTCATCTTTAGATGTTTAAGGGTATCACACCCATCAAGTAAACCAGAGATCAATATTTTGTTCTCTCCTTATTTTATTTTCCATTATTGGAAATGCAGATCCTATTACTTTGTTTGAAAGTGATTTCTTACATATTTTTGTCCATGTATTGTTTATGCTAATTTTAGTATTATTAATTGGTATTTGATATTAGATATCGATATTTGCATTATCTTAAAGTTATGTGTGTTTATTCTTGTTTCCTCACTAATTTCACTTTTTTAATTAAATTGATATTTATGTATTGTCATTTGATTAGTTTTTTCTTAATTAGTTTGACTTTTATTAAAAACTTCTGTTTTCTGATCCACGTGTATGTGGCGACCAGCGTTTCAGTAAAAAGGGATATTGGCAAATGAGTAGAGACTGAGATGAGTACTTTTTAGTCTTCTGCAGTTATTCTTTTTGTCTCCAGCTTCTGGTAGACGGGTGGTACATCTCCGTTTTTAGGTTTATCAATTGACTGACGGTTGCAAGGCACTCGGCTCTAGAACTTATTAGGATTCAAGTGAGGTGTCATTCCTTAGGCATCCTGTTAAGGGTGGTGGTTATTTAAGTGGAATATACTGACCAAATTGCACTTTAACCAAATAGGTCTGTGTTACCACCAATTCCACTATCTACTTTCCCTCCTTGGACTCCATAATGACATGAATTTTCTTTTCAATTTCACGTGTTCTTTTCTTTTTAAAATTTAGAAATTTGCATTAGCACCTAACATTAATAGAATTAATTTGTTCAAATCCTTAACTTTTTGTAGATGTTTAAAAATAAATCAAACACGAAAATAAATTATTCTTGGAAAAAAGTTGATATAAAGACATGTTGAAAAATAAATTTTAAATTTGCTTAAATTACATCTTAGCCTGATCTTTCCTTTTATCTGATTTAAAAATCCTTTTTTTAATATTTAATATTCTGTCTAGGAATTTTTATATGTACTTTTTTAAACCCAGTTTGTATTTCACTGCTGTTTAATTGTTTAAAAAATAAAAATATTTGGAGCAACTTGACAAAAATTGGCCCTTGTGCCATGAAACACAAATCATCATTTTGTATATTAAGCTACAAATATAAACATTTCTTCATAAGTCATAAGCTCGATTTCAACTTTTTTTTAATCTCAATCGTCAACTTTTAAATTTAACCTTCCTTACACGTTGCATTTTTACAAAATGTTTTTTTTTCTTTCAAAATTATATTATTGTTTTTCATCAAGTTGAAAGCGTCATTCCTTATCCTTAATTTAGAATGACTCATGTATATTTCAGAATAAGTATACACAAAAAAACTAATTTTGAATAATTCATTCTCATAAACATAACATAATTCTCATTGTGAAACTGATAACAGGTGTTTTATAATACGAATGACAATATTACATTCATTTCAAATTCCATAAAAAGAGAATCTCGGAACGTTGAGTCATTCGAAAAAAACGAAGCCAATTAACAATCTTCTTTTGGATAACTCTTTGAAGCAACGTGTTATTTATGTTGATTTCCATTATCTGGAAAATGACACTGAGCTAATTCACTTTCTGAATGACGTAAAATACCTTCATTTGCATACATAACTACGAACTTTTATGAACTAATTTTAATTTCAACAAAAAAAAAGAAAATAGAAGCACGTGTCTTAAATTGACCAGCATACAAAATCAAATGTATAAAATTACAATAATAATATTTTTCATCGAAATTACCTTTCGTGTTTGTACTACATCAAGTTGTCCATTTTTTTTAATAACATTACGACAATATTCCTTCTATTAGTTCACCTCTCCCTATATATATCTTGTTAAAATTTTTAATCGTTCATAAAATACTTTTATTCATCCACTCAAGTTCAAATACATTTTTGAGCTTGTAGTGGATGACACTTGATGTTAATACAGTTTTTTCAAATATTAATTCAGTAATTAAATTTAATTAATTAATTTTAGGCTTTTTTAGATTTAAGTTGCATATATCTACCAATAGATGGCGCCAGATAAACTTAAAAAATGAAGAAAATTATTTATAAAAAGGACTTTCTGTAATAGAGTGAAAAAAAAGTAGGAATTGACTTTAAAAAAATTTTTTATATTACTTGTTTTAAATTTGTTTTCATATTCTTATAAGGCCTTTAAGGAAATGTATAGTGATTGTGGTATATGCAACATTACACTAAAGAAGAATTATTAGATTATACGATTATTATTTTATAAAAAATATTGAGAAGAAGTAACCGTCACTTCATAATCATGTTTAAGAGCTGTAGTGGTTGGATTTCGAACCGACGGAGCAGATGTTATAAAGTGAGCATCCTGAAAATTTTGGTGAAAAGCAGCTATCTCCATGAAAACTATAAACTGATTAGTTTTCCTCATGAAATATATGATATCCATTTAATAAATATACGCTTTTGTTCAAAATGTATGAAATTTCTCCAAATACCAGAGTAAAACTTTTTTTTTTTATTTAAAATATTACTTGAAAAGTTCAGTTATTTTGATTAAATCATCAACAAATATTTATTACGATATAATATTTTCTTGATATATATTATATATAGTACATTATTTACTAACTTTTGTTTGCTTAAAAATATCTTATAGATTAATATACGTTATATGCGGTCCAAGAAAACTGAAAAATAAAGATTGGTCTCATCTTGGATTTGGCCACCATCTTCAACAAGTATTCATGAAAAGCTTAATAGTTGAAATATATAATGTATAAAAAAATCCTTTTCCATTTAAAAAAATGTTATCATTCTTACATTGATTCTTAAAAAACATCTGAAATGTATTCTGTTGTTGTTTCATTCATAAAACGACTTTAGAATTTTTTTTTTTTAACTTTAGAACGATATCATTCTCTACATCCAATGAAAAGATTACCAGGAATGCTCAGAATTATAATTGAGAGTATTAGAATTTTCATGCCATTTCTTACCAAAGAAAGGTAGCACAACATAAAAAAAAATTCAAATTCATAAGATTTTGTGGTAATAGGTGAAACATCATAACAACAGTCGGCTGAATTAACTGCTAAACTACATTTTAAGTTTAGTTTTTAATTATAACTTTCGTTAACTGTATTTCTAGTCTCTTGTCACATTAGAATTTTTTTAATTTTGCAAGTATACCGTATGTAAAGATAATCCAAGAAATTGTGGTAAAAAAAAAAATACTACAAAAAAATAAAACCACTTGTGCAATTACATCAATTTCAATAATCTGTTAAATACATTTATGTATAAGTTAAATATTACAAAATGATTAGTTGAACTTAAAAAAGAAAGAAAACTAGAACTTAATACTATTACTTTACTTAATGTTGTGTTTCTTAATTTTATAACGTTGTTTATTTAAAAACAATTTGTTTGGAACAGCTTGGCCGAGTCTAACTCTTGTAACATAAAAAAAATCGAACCAATCAGGCTTGATACTTTTTTGAATAAAATAAAATTCCTCTTTTATCTTTAGTTTTTAATGGAAAATTCTGAATAACTGTTATTTTAGTCATCGACCAATTTTTATTGAGTGTATACAATAATGCAATAGATAATTTCCACATTTTTAGTGTCTGTTTACATTTCTGGTACTTTTTTTCTATCAGTCAGCGATTTCAGAGAGTTCTTGTGAAATATTTACATGATTTGGTTCACATTTAAATATAGATTCTTTTTTTTTTTTGCACTGACTTGAAATTAATGTAATTTAGTTAATTCCCAACGTTTTTTTCTTTAATTGTTCTGTTGTATTTAAAACTGGAGAAATATTTTCCTTTCTTTCGATTTTTTTTTTTATGTTTACAAATGAAGTCAATTAAAATCACATCAGCGGAAAATTGTTTATAAAATACGTTTTAAACACCGCTCCGTTATCTTTTATTCAGTCCAATAGTATTATTATTTTTACTTGCTGCCATATGTTTGACTTTATAAACACTACTTTGAATAATCGATTTGGCGAAGCATAGACAAAATTGACCGTTCTTCCACAAAACAGCCTCTTCATTCTCATGTCAGCCAAAATGACTTTAAAAGCAAATTCTAATTTGTTTTGCTTTGCTCAAAATCTTTTGTTTTAAATTTTTTTAAAATTTCCTTTAAAAATATATTTTTAACGAAGATTACTTATTCAAACTGTTTAACATGATTACATTGTCGTTACAGTTAAAAATTTTACTTGTGGGATGATTTAAAACGATTTCCCTGATTATGAATTAAAAGATTACTACGATAAAAAATTGAACACAATACAAAAGGAATATCAAATTTTTGCATTAAAATGAAGGCTTAATGAAATTGGTTTCCATACTTCATAACATATAAGGGACTTCATGGCAATAACTTTTATCCATTTAAGGCTAAGCATACACTTGTCATTCGTGAACCGCATGCGCTAATTTAGTCGCAGGTCACATGAAAATTATTTAACATATATGTATATATTTAATTTTTTATGCATAATAAGAATTAAGTAAAATAATTTAATGAAACAAATTTCATTTTTAATTTCAGTGATTTAAAATACATTTTAGTATTTAATTGCATTTTTATTGTAACCAATTGTAAAAGTGGTGAGCTCTTTTTTAAGGGTTTTCGTGGAAATCATGCCTAAAAGTGCTTTTCCTGAAGTGTGTGTTGATCTAAATGAGCTTGCGCATTGTAATGCCTTATTTAGCAACAACGTATCTACTTTGTAGATCTCAATTTTTAAATGGAACATATTTATTGAAATAGTCGTAGAAATAAAATAATAATAATCCAAATTCTATACCCAGGATGACACGCTATTGACAAAGGGATCGAATATCCTAATCTTAAGTAAAATAGAAAAATTTAACGAATTATTGTTCTAATATTTAAATGCTTACTTCGTTTTAATTGAATTTTAGACAGAACCAGTTCTCTATTTTAATCCTCCATCAAAATCTGGAAACGTTGAACAATGAACAATCCACATTGAAAAAAAAAAAAAGGAATTATATATATTTTTTTAAAGTAAACATTTTGTCATAAGGTGCGCAAGATAAGCATCCAAGCAAGTGTGGGGCAAAAACCAGTGTACCCTAGCCCTATGATTCAACTGTTATAGACAAATGAGGTGTAAAGATGGACTTAGAATTTTACCCATAAAAAGTCGCTACGAGTAGTTTCATTATAAATGGACTACCTCTCGAAGGTTGTCTGTGTAGCCATAAAGAATTTTGTTGTGATTTGTAATCGGGGTTGTCAAAACTTGTATTTACAGTTGAGATACAGGCTAATTGTTATCATTAGTAATCGGGGTTGCTTAGGTATACTTTGTATTTGTAATCAGGGGTTGCTTAGGTATATCTTGTATTTGTAATCAGAATTACTTAGGTTTACTGTATTTGCAATCGAGATACAGTCTAGTTGTTGTGATTTGTAATCGGGTTTGCTTAGGTATATCACATTGAATCTCAGAGGTCACATTGAATCTCTCAATGTTAGATTAAAGTGTCATATGAAATGAATCCGATTGTTCATATAATACATGTCTGACAGAACGTAGTCGCAATACATATGCATTAAAAGCCATAATAAGAAATAAAAAAACCACTAAGATTAAATAATTCACATATGATGTATAACGCATATTTTTATACGTATGATATTTTAATGATATATTCTAACGTATATAAATATCATTCATTATTTTTTCGATTGTAAAATCCGAATTAAAAACACCATCTAGATTATTTGATATCTTTAGTGGGTCATATTATGCATAGTACACAATTTTTATAGGGCGTAGCAGAAAAGCAAAAATGAATTCGAAAAATTAAAATTGTAATTGAAAATTAAAATTGAAATTTTAAATTATACTCCGCAATATTTAAAAAAAGATTACTTAGTATAAAATCCAATTTGACTCAGAAATTCTGAATCAATAGCAAATTTTATAAAATAGAACTTTTTTTTTCTTAACAGAATTATTATAACTGAATTATACTGATTTTATTTAGGACATTTAAAAATTTTGTTTAGGAAAGCAACCCATGACCATTATTACAAAAAATGTGTAAGGAACAAAAAAAAAAGTTTTTTTACAAAAAAAAAAAAAAAAAAAAAAATTTTTAGATTGAAGCTATTTATTTTTAAAACTAAATTGAATTTTCCGTTGGCAGTCCATGGCTGAATTGAGTGGTGATAGAGTTATACTGTATAAAAAGAACACTATCAACAGTTAAAATGATCTAATCTAGTCATTAACGACTGCTACTAAATAAATAAATCTTTCCTTCAATTGAAGTCTTTTGCCTTTTCTAATTCTTCCAAGATTAAATTATTTGATTACAGTTCTGTACGGTACAGATTAAACTACATAGTAACAACATGCAACGCCCTATCCATTCCCAAACAATAGCAATCAGCAAAAGTTTGATCGTGAAGGTAAGACAAGTAGAGCAATTTATTTTTTTTCTTTCACACAATCCCACTCACACAATGGCTTTCACTTTCTTCCTCCCTCCCCCAGGCACAATCGAACGCCCCTTTTTCAGAACAAAATGAGCTATTCAGATGATAGTTTGGCGGCCGGAACAATAGTGCACCTTTTTCGGAAGGATCCTGACTCCTAATTGTCGATCGTGCTTCTGGAACTGTCCCTTCGCACCATTGTCTTGGCAATTTTCGGTCGGCCGAACTGGTTGGAGGTCCATTGTATTGCAGTGGACTTAATCTAGGAACTGCCCGCCACAATTGGTTCCCAGATGAAAGGGACAAAAAAAAAAAAAAAAAAAGGAAGTGTCAAGATGCAAAATCAGGCACCTCTTTTTCGGTTTTGTTTTGATAAACTAAATGAGTACCTGGACAATAATTCGTGAGCAGTAATAACTTTCCAAGTCGGTCATTGCAAATCTATGGAATTCAAACAAGCAGGAAGGCTTACATGTGTTCGTTTTATAGCGCAAGGGGCCAAATTTGCTCTAGCTAAAATATTTGAATACCAACTTACGATAATTCACTGCCTAAAGCGCCACTGTACAATGCAAGTATAATTTTGGCCCGAAAAAAAGAGATATCGTGATTCGCACCTGATTTTTGACATTCTGTATTCAAATCAAGTTTTAATTTTATACACATGGCATAAAATTAACAAAATGGTTTCTTTTATGCAGCGATTTTAATGCCATAATTTTATTACAAAAATTATGTATATTAAGTTATGCATTAAAAAAATGTATTTAAGACAGTAGAAACCGAAAAGAAGCTTATGTAATAGCTATGATAAAGAAAGATTTTTCGATAGTTGATAACCTTAATATTTGCAACAGAGATGAAATCTTGAGCAACATTACAATTAATGGTTTGTATGGCCTTCAATAAATGTTTTTAATTATCATCTATAACTTCATTCCAGGCACTTTTTCTCCATTAGTACTTACCGATATAGGATGCGAATAGCATTTGTTTCATTTTTTAAAGGTATTTTAACGGTATGGAAACTTTTAAAACATTTCCATAGAATTTTTAAGGTTCATAAAGTATTATTCGCGCATTGTGGGTAGAAAACTACCGTAACAAGTTTGAAAAGCCTCATAAATCTGTATTGGTAAATTATATTTTAATTAATTACAATTTACATGGACGACTAATTACATAAAACATATTTCTGATGTGACAAAAAATCATCAGCAAACAAAGACACAATTTTTTAAGACACAAGATTTTCATATATAATGTTAACGAAAACCAAAATTCACACAGAAAAATATAAAAAATAGTGCCTTGCATCGAGATATACTATAAAACAATGAAACATTTTTCAATATTTTTATTTTTAAAATCTTTGGCAGATTTTGTTGAAGGAAAATATCAAACTAAAGTGTAATTGGCTATCCATTGAAGTTGACAACACCTTATTTTTACGGTAAATCAAAAGACATTGAATAAGATATATTTTTTTAATAAATTTAATCTAAAATTCGTATAAGATTTTTTTGATATATAAAAGTATAACATATTCAATATCTTAGCAATCCAATTAAGTCTCAAGATGTATTGTTCTACTTTTAAATTCAAGAAAGGAAATTAATTCTCAACTAATAAATTCTATTACAGAGATGCCCTCGGTAATACTTAGATAATACAATTATTAAAATACCTATTATAGAATTTTTTTAAATCCAAGTAAAATTTTATTATGCTGAAGAATTAAATAAAGCAAGAAATTATTAATAAAACTTCTACTGTAGAAAAAAAAATGCTGTATTTATTGAAGCAAATAATTTTAATTCGCAAAAATAAAATTTAAATTAAAATTAATAAATTAATTTTTATTCGCATATAGATAAACCCACAAATTGAAAACAAAAAGAATTGCAGCTACTACAGTGATATATGTCTAGCACCTTTTTGTGTCTTTTTTTTTACTCGCTTTACAACTCCATAAAAAGAATAATATATTTTTATGTCATCGATGACTAACTCATCTGAACAACTTTTCAAGTACTTGAAAAAAAAAATGAAAGTGAAAATTTTCTATTATCTGAGATTCCATAAATCAGTAATGTAAGAAAAAAATATTTATTAATATTTTTATCGGCTATACAATGAATATTTTGACAACCAACAATATTTCTTGGACAGCAGTTTGCATTGTCTATGAGTGTGGACGATGAGTAATAACAATGAAAGTTTTCGTTTAAATCAAGAAAAATTACAAAATTTTTGGATTTTCTTTTTAAATAAGTACTGGGGCGATCTGCCGTTTATTTACTTCATTTGCAAATCCTGATACATTTCAATTAATTAAGTGCTTCAGAGAATACTCATACTAAAACTCTAATGATTAATAGATGTGAAGGTTTGCTACTATTTATTTTTTTTTCTTCATTTTATCTTAATAAAAATCTTCCATTTTTATCTACATGAATTTTGGCTGAATGAAATATTTTATGCATCATCAAACTTAAATATTCCTTTAATAAAAAAAAACTTTTATATTTTTAATATAGATACTTACTGTTCTTTAGCATATTAAAAATCTTCTTCTTTATTATGCCACAAACCCATAGCAAAGGACCAGCGAAACAGCTAAGGCCATCTGCCTACTGAAAGAAAAAAAATCACTCAACACAAATTAAGTTAAGTGTTTAAATAATGCTGGGATTTGCAAAGTTAAAGTGATTATATATATAGAATTAAAAAAATTTATGCTAATTATGACAAAAGATTATGAATGATAATGAATAAGAAGATAACATAAACTAGGGACTATATTAATTATGTATTGTACTAATTTATAGTTCCTTTATATAGTTTTTTTTAAATAAAAATAAATTTAAATTAATAAATTTAAAGTGATATTGGGCCTAAAAAAGATGCAATTTCAAAATACCTTTCATTATGCTAATTATGACAAAAGATTATGAATTATAATAAATTATGAGATAATATATTTATTAGATTAGAGAGTATGTTAATTGTGTTTTATAGTAATCTATAGTTGCTTTTATATAGTTTATTTTTCAATAAAAAATAGGCTATATTTCTATTAAAGTCATTTTTGATATTTTTATTTCATAAATTTTAAATTGTTCGAAGAACGTGCGAAGTAGAAATAGAAATTTTTTATCATTGATGCATACTTTTTGCTTTGGGTAAAAAAGATTTTTACTATATGCTTTTATACTGAGTAAAAAATATGCAATTTCTTTCAGTAATTATAACAAGGTAATTTTAAATAAGAATAACACAATTTTATTTAATATGAATAATTTAAGTTTTAGTAGTATTTGTTTTTAGGATAACTTGCTAAAAGGCTTTTATCCTATAAAGTTTTTAAGTCAACAACATTTGCGTTGATTTTAAAGTGAAAACTTTGAAGCAGAAATTCTTTTTCCACTCAATCTTATAGTATTCTTTATTTAAAGAACAAAAAAATCGTTTGCAAAAACAAAATTGAAATAATGGCAACGGGGCTGACAATAAGAAAAAATGATTGAAGGAGATATCGCTGTCTGGAACGATTTGAAAAAAGAACACGATAAAGTGGAAAGAATTTCATTCTTTTGTTTTCTTCTCGAACGTCTTTTTGTTCCTGGAATCGTTCGCCGTTCGTATAGAAGGAGGAAGTTGTTGGCGGAAATCGTTTGGCCGGGGCGCGGTCAAGGGGGTGAGGTCGCGTCGTTACTGGAGCACAGCAGCAGCAGGGAACTGACCCAAGGATTAAAACTCTCGAACAGTGAAGTAGTACAGAGCGCGTAAAAGCGCCGGATTGACAAAAGTTTTTCGAAGGTTATTTCATTCGATCTGTGTGCAGAACGCAATTATTTACTTTTTTAGTGTTTACAAAAGCAGTTTCTTGTCTTCCTCATTCGAGACAGGCAACAATTAATGAAGCCGCTTTCGAATACCGAGCTGCATTGTGCTCTGAACGAAGGAACGAGACAAAAGACGAGAAGGACTTAACGGAGAAGGACAATTAATTCGAAACCATAAAGAGAAGATTAACTACATTTTCAAATAAGAACTTTACTTTTACTTTTTCTTAATTATATTTTTGCGCTCATCAAAAACTTCATAATAGTATAAAAATAAAAAAAAAACCTGACACAAAAAATAATTTGTTTTGTATTTTTCTTTTTTCATATTATTACAAAGTAAAAAAAAATATATATATCTGTACGATATATAAACTGTATTAATACATCAATAGATGAATATCTTTTTATATTAATAAATTTTTCATTAATATGCACTGTAAATTGAAGTTTTAAGAGGATATTGTATGTATATATTCTTAATCAAGATGAAATATTATTATTTACTTTTTATTGCTATTAAATACTATTTGATCAACCCAGAACTACCATCACACTTGCAGATGCTAACGCAATTGCCAAAAGCCGACTCATTCCTCATAACTTTAAGAAGCCACTCATCACGGACTTCAACTGCCCTAGGAAGTTGACTTCAGTTATTACTAATCATTACAGAGGGATGAAGTTTCTCCCAGACAAGACCAGGGAATACATCCCCAGCAGGAATTGCCCCAGCGCTTTCCTAACACCTAAGCACATTCTAGAGTGCCCAACAATCACTCCCCATGTTTTACAATTGGGTATGGTGCCAATCGAGGCCAACTTAAGAGAAGTCATGTATAGTGAAGCGACGCCATTGCTAGCTGCCGCTATCGTGAAGACTTTTTGACATCTAACTTTTATAATAATATTTTAAATCCATGGACACGATAACAACAACAACATTAAATACTATTATTAATTTTTGTATTTTAATTATGACAAAAAAAGTCTGAAAACCTCATTGGATGTAGGATAGATCTTTTTTTTTTTTTTAAACAACACGAAATATTAACATAGTAGAAGAACAGAGTGCATGCAATATGCCACTTAATTCTGTAGCACTCAACCTTCTCCTTTAGCAAATGAAACTTCTTCTTTTTCAATTATTTCGCACACTTTAACTTTTAAATATCATATTACCCTTTTTTGCTCATCTTATTTCACATTATCATTAGAGTAATGTTCTTCAATTCAACATTGAAATATTCAGAATGTTTAAATTTATTAGTTGTAATTAATTACATTGGAATATAATGATAATTATTCGCAATATTAAATATTTTCGTGGTGTAAATATTAGCAAGTTTTTGCTTGCCATTATTATTAATTTTTTTTTCCCGTATCACCCATTTTATAATTTTTTTCTCACTAGCTGGCATGCTTATCAGAAACAGTGTACTACTGTGCATGTGATTAGAATGTGTATTGATAACGTCATGTATAAAACAAATATATCGGAAAAGGGGTGAACCGATGATAAAGTAGCCTAACTACGTTCCGTGGGAAAATAATTTAAAGCTTATGAATTTAATTTAGATAGGTAAAAATATTATTTAGATTAGTCTAGGATCCTGTATTCAAAATGAAATCACAGTTTATTAAAAACATGTCAACACAAAACAATAACATTTATTCGTCTACAACGTTATCAATAAGCTTTCTAATCGCATGCACAGTAATGCAACGTTTCTGATGTGCATGCACATTACAGAGAAAAATAACAGAATGGATGATACCATTAAAAAGCAAAAAGAAAACAGTATGCACAAACCATCATTTATCAAACATGTTCGCTCTGTTGACCTTCAATAAAATTTGTAGACCGTTTATCAAAATTGTTTTCGTCTGATTAATGATTAGAAGCTTATCGCTATGTTAATAAGATATATGTATATATATAGAATTGTGATTTGATAGTAGTAAAATTTTATTTAGTAAAGCTGCGTAAATGTGTTGTTTTTAAAAAAGAATAAAGTACTTTAAATAATTTTATATCTAAAAAATCAAACTCTTTATCATCCTGAGACTAATTCTTAGTTTTTAAAGTTTAATATTAATTAAAACCTTTCCTTTTGGCATTCTGCTTCAAAATTATTCGAAATTCATAATTTGAAACACAAGCGTAAAAGACAACTACTACTACAATTTTTTTATACGTTTGTGGAACTTTACTGAGTACGGGAATTTGAGCATGAGTCACACTGAGTGACTCATGCTCAAATTAATTTTGTATTCATGTTGAATGCTCTTCCGTTTTTCCAATGAAAAAATGACTTGAATAGAAAGTTTGCCTTAAATTTTGTGCCGAATAGCTAAAAATATTGCAAAAGACCTACGGTGAATAGTGCACACCGAAAACATAAGCATATGAATGGTATAAAGCATTCAAAGAAGGACTAGAAGTGGTAGTTGATTTGCTTCGTTTCGATCGACCTTCAAATTCTGCGACGGTTGAAAACATCAACACAAATCAAGCAGTTGGTAGTCAAAAATTTTCATATGTGTCTTAGAGTTGGCTCAAAAGATGTGCATCTTTTAAGACTCTTCATAAAAGCATTGCCGATATTTTGAGTATGAAACGCGTCAGCTCACGACCGGAAAAAAGGTCAGGTTTCTTCTATAGGCTAGAAAGAGATTCATTCCATTAAGAGTTTAATTAACTTCAAAGGTCCGAAAGAGCTCAATTATGTCCAAAAAGAGCATCGAATGCAAGTCGCTGAAGACGTGATTTCCTGAGCTCCTTAAGACCTCACCTTCATGAAACACATAATAACTGGTAATTGATCAAGCACCGTATGCACCTGATATGGAACCATCTGACTTTTTTCTGTTCCAAAGTTAAAATTACCACTTCCAGGAAGGCGTTTTAACTCGACTGAGTATATAAAAGAAAATTCGCTGAAAGAACTAAAGTCCCTGATTTAATCAACCTACGAAAAATGTATGGAGGATTAGATCAATCGCTTCATCCGATACTTTGAAAGCAACAAAATAAATTTTAATGAAACATTTATTTTTGTGGGTATTATTCAACAAGTGTAGATACTTCTTCATACAGAATGTATTTTTATTTGTTTGAAGTGCGAAATATGTCGTGTATCACTTATAAAAAGAAGGTTTTCTTTTGGGGGGATGTGGGACAACTTTCTTTTAACATATTCGCAATTTCTTGAGAATCAAATTCAATAATTTCAGAACTGCTGACAAAATTTATAAATAAATATAGTGCAATATTGAATTCCTTAATTGACATAGCATAGCATAGCATTTATAAATAAATAAAAGTATTTCTTACACAGTGGCACATTTGAAAGAAACACCAGTTATTAATTATTGTAAGTAAAAATTATCATACATAATATCCAAAACCGATACTATCCCTCATATGAAATCAGTAAGATTTGTTTTGATATTTAAAAATATTTGAATAGTTCATTGTTTTCATTATATATTGATAAATAATGAATGTACTGATTTGATCGCGGATGTAAAAAAGGTTCAGAAAAAAATAATAAATCCATAATTTAAGTTAAATAATGTAGAACAGATCAATCGATTCGATTCTAATGATTATTACTAGCTGTATTTCGTATAAGAGGTACATATCACCAAACTTATTTTTGTTTGAAATTTTGATGCAATCTAATTTTCTATTTTTCATTAATAGAGTATTTGGTGAAACTGTTTATCCAATAAAATTTAAATTGATATTTTTTCACATTCCATTTTATGTTATTTTTAATGTTTTTCGATATTTACTTAATGATGAAATCGATTTCAAAGCAATAAATTCTTAGTAAACTGATCCAACAAGACTTAAAAAATATTAATTATCCCAAAATATTCAATATTTTACGGCATTTTTTTCAACAACCAACAAAAAAAACAATTTATTTTTTTCTAAGCATGTGCAAAGTAGTTATTGCTTTCATATAAATAATGAAAGCAATAAACTATTCAAATATTTTTAAATATCAAAACAAATCAGACTGATTTGTTTTGATAATAAACTTCATGTTTGTGAAAATTGCAACACCATGAAGGAATAGTCATAATTGAATGAAATTTAATACACCGTTGAGTGGTAGTGGTACAAATAAATGATTAAATGTTCAAAGCAAACAAACAATAACAAGAGATCGGAATCAGTATTTTGCGTAGCCACCACGCGCCGCAATAAGTTCTACTACACGACGTGGCATGGAGTCAAACAAATTTTGAATATCTGCCTGAGGAAGAGCATTCCATATTGTTTGTATGCGCCCCCAAAGTTCGTCTGCAGAAGCAACAGGACGAGGATCACGAGCGAGACGCCGACCAACGAAATCCACACATGTTCAATCGGCGACATATCCGGGTAATACGCAGGCCAAGGAAGAAGCTGTACCTGCTGCGTTGCAAAGAAGGATTGAATAGTCCTAGCGATATGAGGGCGGGCATTGTCCTGTTGAAATACAGCGCCTGGGGCTGTAGAACTTCACTGATGTACCGGTTGCTGCTCAGATTGCCCACAATTCTTAGCAATTGAGATCGTCCATGATATGCTATGGCACCCCAGACCATAACTCCGGGTGTTCGTCCACTGTGGCGTTTGATAATGCACTCCGGAAGGTGGCGTTCATCGGCATAGCGTCTGACACGAATGCGGCTATCATGGTACAAGAAATTAAAGCGGGATTCGTCAGAAAATACGACATGCTGCCAATCAGCACGCCAGTCTCTATGCTGAGCGGCCCATTGGCAGCCGCAGGCGGCGATGGTTTAGCGTGAGAGGGATCCTGTATAAAGGAGTCCTTGCGCGCAGTCCACGCTGCAGCAGACGCCTACGAATTGATGAAGCACAGAATGAAACACCTGTAGCTATTGGCCATGTGCTGCCAATTGTCTAGAGGAAGCTGTACGGTCCGTCAGCGCCATGCGGACCAGGTGCCTATCATCGCGAGCTGACGTCACGCATTTCGGGGTCCACTCCCGAATTTCCGAGTTGTCCGACACTCATCCGTCCACTGCTTCCAAAGACGCATCACTGTGCTGCTGTTACGCTGCACACGAGCGACTACTGCACGATAAGACAATCCAGCTTCACGAAGGCCGATGATTCTCCCCCTTTCAAACACTGTAAGTTGTTCAAATCTCGCTCTCTTTCGTCGAAGAGGCATAAGTAACGATTGAGCTAACATTTACCACTAGCAGATAACCACCGATAACCATGCACGCCTCGCTACAGCCGTCTATTTATTCGGATCCATCCGCCGTTCAGAGGGCGCTGCTCAGCATACGCATGCGCTACGGATTTGAAATTCTAATCATTTGCATTTCCTGAAAATTTCAGCTCACTCACGTAATTCCTTCATGGTGTTGCAATTTTCACAAACATGAGTTTAATACAAATAAGATTGATTTCATATGAGGAATAGTATCGGATTTGGATATTATCTATGATAATTTTACTTAGAATAATTAATAATTGGTGTTTAAACTAAATAAAATTTTGTTTGTCATCCAGATTTTTTTTTTAAATGTTACTTAATGAATAAATGGATTAACCCAAAATTTAAGTTTATTCAAAGGTGTTGAAGAAATACTTGATTCCAAGGCCACTCGAAGCTCAGAGAATCATTAAGGCATAGAATTGTTGATACAAAACACTTAGAATGTAGTAATATTAAAACGGTTACTGAATTCAGATGCAATTAACTCTTACAAAAGAAAAGAGCAATAAATTTCGAAAATAAATTAGAAGTTTGTAACTACTTGTCTTTTAGTAAGTGGATATAAACACGAGTATAATTTTATTTTTCTTCTCTTATATTCAAATTATTTTAAGAAATTGAATAAACAATTATTCACATCATTGAAGCAGTTAATTTTTCTATAAAATAATTATAATAATATTTATTAATAATGATATAACTGGAAAAATTAGAATTCTGCAACCATTTCACTTTGAATGTTTCCTAACGACTTCCAAGGACGAAAAAAAAATCGTAACACATTACAAGACGGTCGCCTTAATACCTTACGTAAGCTCCACAACTACAAAAACATAATCTTGCATACATGTAATAATACCTGTTTTGCTCTTTCTGAATTCCTGACTTACTGTAATCCCTATTAATTTTGAGATTCATATTTTTTTCATAATAATTACATCAACATCTCTATAAGGAATCACTGTTTCAACATTTTTGTTTATGAACTTTGATTCTTCATTTCCTTCCAGGCCCTGTAAGAACATTGACCAAAACATTTTTGTGTTTTGGATGATTATTGATGATGATGATGATTTCAATCATCTACAAATGATTTCATTTAATTTCATTTAATGATTACATTTAATTTTTGATTTAATTTAATTTAATATAATGATTATATTTAATTTATGATTTCATTTAATTTCATTTAATGATTACATTTAATTTATGATTTCATTTAATTTATAATGATTTCATTTAATTTATGATGATTTCATTTAATTTCATTTAATGATCACATTTAATTTATGATTTCATTTAATTTCACTTAATGATTACATTTAATTTAAGATTTCATTTAATTTTCTTTTCTTTTTTGATTTGTTATTGATTTCGTTTCATTTAATCTGATTGTATACGCTTTGTAACTTTCACAGTCATGTGTGTGTGAGAGAGAGTTAATTTTAGAATTTGAGTCGCCCATTTGCAGCATTTACATGGGGTCTGCAGTCTTACAATTACTTTTAACTTTGATATCCTGTATATAATGCAAAATTTTTTGAACTTTCACAGGCTTTGTTTAAACTACGCGATGTGACGTATTTCTTTTAGTAAGTGGGGTGGATGTGCAAACTGTAAAAAAGGTCACTTAATAAGCCTTGGCAAGTTCCATAATTGCAGGGTTATTGTGAAGACTGCAAGTCAGGCAAAAATAAAATACAACTGGAAAATTATTTAAATATGTTTATTTATTTACATGCAAAACAAATAAATGTGGTATGTAACAGCGTTTCTTTCTACACACTCGCATGAGCGTCCCTCTTTGGCTTTTAGGAAATATGGTCAGTTCGCCTCGAGACTCTTGTTCAAGAAGAGATGTAACCGTGCTTCCTCCTACACATTGGCACAAGCAATACACCTTTTTCACCTCCTTACATTGACATTTCCCTTTGGCGTTCAGAAGAAATGGTCAGTTGGCTTCGAGATTTTCACCCGAGAGGAAATATATTTAGCTCATTAATTGGCCTACAGACTCTCGTAGAGAGTATATTTCGCGCATCTTGCGCGTAGCAGTATCTAGTTTTCGGCTTAAAAATGGAATTCTTCAGCGAATTTATAATTACATGTCTTTTAAGGTGTTAAATATTGTATGTCTCTACTTGTATGTGTGTGATCTTTGTGCGTGTGTGAATAAAGCTGTGAGTTCTCAAACCTCTGCCCCAAGTATCTCAGCCCAACCACATCCATTTACGATCCGGTTGCCCAACCTGCACACAAGTAAAATAAAAAAAAATAATAACTTTGAAGCGTGTTGTTACATTAATTTTATAAATGTTTTAATATTTAATGGCTATTTTATAATATGAAATGTTCATTTATAAATATGCATATATAATCCAAACAGATTTGTGCATTTTAATATTATTTAATAAAAAACTACATTTACTCTGTTGAGCACAAATTTAAAATGGGACATATTTTTGACAGTAAATATCATAAAGATAAAAAAAGTAACGTTAAACAGATAGCTTGCATCCATAGCATGTTATTGATGAAGAAAATATAGAAAACATTGCTTATTCAATTCCTACTATTAGTTCACACTCTCCCTATATATATATCTTGTTCACATTTTCAATCGTTCATAAAATACTTTTTAATCATCCACTTAAGTTCAAATAAATTTTTTAAACTTGTAGCGGATGAAACTTGATGTTAATACAGTTTTTCAAATATTAATTAATTCATTAAATTTAATTAATTCATTTTATCTTTTTTTTTTTTAGAATTGTTGCATGTATCTAATTATAGATGGCGCCAGATATAAGAGTAAAATTTCAACTTTATTTGTAAAGGACTTTTCTGCAATGTAGTGGGAAAAAAAGTAGGAATTGACTTTAAAAATTTTCTTTTATATTACTTGTTTTTTTTTATTAAAACTAAAGCTGAACTATGTTTCCAGTTTTAATTTTCCATCAATATCTTTATCTATAATAAAGATATATATATATATATCTTTATCTATAATATATAGCAAATCTGTTTTTTTTTTAAATACCAATTAATCCTTTAAGTAGAATGAACATACGACATACATCTATGTGGCATAAGGTTTGTACATCGCTTCGTCCTCTTATATCGCATTTCCTCGTGTCCTTGTCTGCTGACCACTGGTCATATCTGTCAGTTTTATCGAAACGTGACCCACTGCGTCCGACGGTTCTCACGATGCACCCGCAGAACGCGAGTGCCCTTGTTTTCCCGCCACATCAGCTAATCAGGTGCCCCTTCCTACGCTCACGTGACCTACTCGAGTGAGAAGGAGACCAAACACTCTCGATTTCACATCCACATTCTACTGCGTTCAAAGGTCGGACCTTTTCCTCATAGCGTCGACTGCCGATAATTTTTTGATTCGAATTATAAGATAACTTTTTCTCATTCTTCTTTCTCCGAATTATTTTCCTGTTTTAAAATAGACAAACCCGAACTACAACAAAAAAATTCAAACTAATATGCCCAAAAAGTAAGACTAATTTTTTTTATTATTATTCAAAAACACTTTTATTTATTCTTCCAAATTTATTTCATCGCCTGCAAAGCAATCCCCTCGAAAACAATGCACTTATGCCAACTTTTTTTCCAATCCTCAATGCATGCTAAAAAGTCATCGGCAGGGATGGCCTTCAAAGCAATTCACATTGAATCTCTTCAATCGACTCAAACGGGGACACCGTTCTGGACAAAGTCTGGGCAAAAGTCGCACGGTCTGAATACGGTGTTTGTGGAACGATATGGGTTTCATTTTTGTCGAAAACGTCACGAAGAATCAATGCAGTGCGAGTTGGCGCATTCAGTGTTTTCGGTACCAATCGAGATTTGACGTGTTTGAGGCCCAAAATGGAATTGGTCGATCTTTTTGAAATTTCAACATCATCAACAAAGTCACTAATTGTAAATCCACGGTTTGCAAGCACCAAATATTTAATTGTTTGGAAGTGACCTTCGTCGGTTGAGGTGGATGGTCGACCAGAGGGCTCTTCGTCTTCAATGCGTTCAATGCCTTTTTTAAGTCGTTTATACCACTTGCAAACATTTCTTTCCGATAGAAGAATATTCACCGAATGCCTTCTGCAACATTCTATAAGTTTCTGCAAACAAAATTGAATGTAAGTTCCTTGCTCAATGAATTCAGACATTTCAAAAGTCGCCGGAATCACTTTTAGCGTCTCACAAGGCCAAGCGTAACTCAAACACTAATGAATATTTTGACGTGACATTTCACGCAGATGTCAAGGACAGTGCCAGCAACCTAGAAAAGAAAAAAAAATTTTAATTCCATAAGCCCCGGGAATTTTAAATTGAAAATTGGTCTTACTTTTTGGACACAGTAGTACAGCAGATTTGGAGGAAAATAGTAGTGGAAGATGTTCAGACGATTTTGTCAAATAAGAAAAATTAACATACAAATACGAGAAAACGAATATTTTAATCAACGTCATCAGGTCATATTTATAGCT
This sequence comes from Caerostris extrusa, assembly GCA_021605095.1. NCBI lineage: Eukaryota > Metazoa > Arthropoda > Arachnida > Araneae > Araneidae > Caerostris > Caerostris extrusa. The sequence continues at coordinate 417,372 of BPLR01011609.1, read as the reverse complement.
TGGCCTGATGACCAATTGGCTATCGCTCTGGCCTTTGGTACCGCAGGCTCCAGGTTCAAATCCTGGCGGTGGCATGGATGCTTATTAGTGGTTCGGAATCCATGTTAAATTGTAAGTCCCGGTCTGTTTAGCCTAAAGTGTGCACAAGATGACCGTAGAGCGACAAACCAAACCAATCAGATACCAATTTTATTTAGATATTTTTTCTAAGTAAATGTCTACAAATATAGAACTCATATAACTCTCAATTATAAATAAAATGGCTATTTAATTATATGACAGTAAAAAAACCTTTGTTTCATTCCTTGTTTCAACATAAAAGCATTTTTAAAATCAAGATCCTGTATACTTAATGAACAATCGTCGTTTTAGAAAGAAAATGTTTTTCTTAAACTCCTTTGGTACTTAAATAACAATATCTAACTGTCGATCTTTTGAAATGCTTTCCTTTGGCGACCTTTTGATCGGTTGGCGAGATTCTTTGGCTTAAAATCTGTCGTTGCCAGAAATGGATGTGGTTACGTTTACTGGTTTTTTTTTTTTTTTTAGAACATCATAAACAAAAGTTTTTTTTTAGTTGGAAAAATAAAACAATAGGTAACAATGGACAGATTTCAAAGGATACAGCTTTTGATAGAAAAATATTTAAAAAAGCCACTTTACCATCAGAATCAGAATATGCATCAGCGTCAGTAGACAATAAAAATGGCGAATCAAATGTAGAAGACCGAACAAAGGTAACCAATGTTCCAGAACATGAATACATCTGAGCAAAAGCCAGGCAATATTCGAAACTATTTAAATCATTTTTTTTTTTACTGCAACATCAAAATCGCTTCGTTATTTTTTGCCTGTATATTAATGAAATCCTTTAGTTGAATTTAACGCTAGTTTAAGTCTTCGGTGTTTATAATTTTAACACTAATATAATTATTGAATTTTTTTTTTTTTACAAAACGTACATAGTTTTTTTTATTTATTTATGTCTTTGTCATAGTGTTTATAGATTAAATTGATTAGAAGTAACCAATTATTTGACCATGTATGGTCCTTGTACCCAAAAACAACATTTTTTTTTTCTTTCTAACGCAGCTGGCAAACACTTAGACAGCTTGATCTTGGATGCCTTAAGGCAAGCGCTGCACAGACGTACTCACTCTGAATTACCCAGGGGACGCGTGTAACTTGAAGATAAGCCACGGACGCGGAGTAACAATGCCCCCGCAACGCTCTACGATCCTATTAGGACCGGGACCTACTTTTTAAAGTGGATTCCAAACCACTACAAACAACTATGGCACCGCCGGGACTCGAGCCCGAAACCTGTGGTACCGAGCGCCAGAGCGCTAGCCACCCGGCCATTCAGACCCCCAAAAACAACATTAAGCAACCAAAATTCATATTATTTTAACATTAAGCCTGATGGCCGAGTGTCTAGCGCTCTGGCGCTCGGTACCACAGGTATCGGGTTCATATCCCGTCGTTGCCATGGGTGTTTGTAGTGGTTCGGAATCCACTTTAAACCGTAGGTCCCGGTCCTAACAGGATCGTAGAGCGGTCTATTTGCCAGCTGCATTTGAAGGGGAAAAAAAGTTCTTCATTGGCGCCATTAGCCAAACCCATTAGGGGCCAAGGTCGTCTTCTTATTGGCAGATTTCGAGGTATTTTGGACAAAAGAATTGTCAGGCCTACACACTGCTCTCTACAGTCATATTAGACCGGGACCTACGATTTCAGGTGGATTCCGAACCGCAACAAGCATCCATGGCACCACTTTGACTCGAAACCGTAACCTGTGGTACTGAGGGGTTAGAGCACTAGCATTAAGAATACGAAATGAAAGTGCATTATTTGATATATTTACCTCTTAAATAAATGATGCCTCTTTGTAGTTTCCCTTTTCCAAATTAAAAGATGACAGAGGACGACATCTCAACATAAAGTAGTACAAATGCTCAAGTGCGCTCTTGTGCATATCTCGTAACATCAATTCCTTACACATCATATCGATTTGCTGTGAAAAAGAGCTTATTACTATGTAGATCATGTTTGACAAAAGTAAGATCATTGGATTTTGTTGTGTGTTACTCCTATTAAATGTTCGACATTCAACATAACGTGTATACTGAACATACCATACATTAGTCTGCAAAATCTTGGTCATTTCTTTGTCATTCAAACTGCAACCCATTTCAGCATAATAATTTATGACTGCCCAACCCGTGATTATTTTTGAGACTGTGAATTAATAAATACTTTTTATTTATTATGAAGCGTAACACGACCATTGGTACGCATAAATTAGTGTTTATAGAATAGAATTTAGCACATTCATTACTAATTACTAAACGATATTGATGCCGCTGTACTTCTTCAGCCGACACTATACTGACACATATAAAAAAAGTATAAGATTATTATAAGTTTACTATATGAGATTATTATGAATTTTTAAATAGGTTTATAAATCTGCTTATTTTTTTTTTTTTTAACTCAAGCAAAAAATATTCCTTTGCACAAAAAAAAAAAACAAGTAATATGAAAAAAAAAAATTTAAAGTCAATTCCTCCTTTTTTTCTCTATATTGCAGAAAAGACCTTTACAAATAAAGTTGAAATTTTCCTCTAACATCTGGCGCCATCCATTATTAGATACATGCAACTTAAATATAAAAAAAACCTAAAATTAATTAATTAAATTTAATTACTGAATTAATATTTGAAAAAACTGTATCAACATCAAATGTCATCCACTACAAGTTGAAAAAAAATGTATTTAACTTGAGTGGATGAATACAAAGTGTTTTATGGACGATTGAAAATTTGAACAAGATATATATATAGGGAGAGTGTGAGCTAATAGAAGGAATTGAAAAAAATGTATATATTCAAAGATCTCACGTCCAGGCTAGCACGTCAATGACGAAAGATGAGATTTTCTAGTTAGCAATAAAATAGAAAACATTGAATAAAACATTTTTCTTTTGTTATTTTATCTAATTATACATCCTACATATTCCCTGGAATCACTAATCCTGGTCCCTACATATCCCTTTTATCAAAGCCCAAATATGCTTCCAAAAAAAAAAAAAAAAGTTAACATTTTTATTATTTCAGCGAAATGTTCATTTCATGAAAGCTGTATATGCATGCCTCCTCCAGGTTTCGGACAGACCTAAACTATTATCAGTTCGGTTGGACAGTCATAAATTATTATGCTGAGGTGGATAGTAGTTTGAATGGCAAAGAAATATCCAAGATTTTACAGTGCATGATATATACAGTATACACCTTATGTTGAATGTCGAAATATAATAGGAGTAACGCACAACAAAATTTACTTCTGTTAAACATGAACTATTTATTAACTCTTTTCTATTTAGTAAATCTTTAGTAGTTCTCTTTTTCACAGTAAATGGCCTAAACTCTTTTTCACAATCTATATGATGTGTAAGGAATTAATATTACGAGATATGCACAAGAGCACACGTGTGCATTTTTACTTATGTTGAGAAACCATCTGACATCTGTTAATCTGGACTAGGGAAAGTGCAAAAAAGGCATCACTTATTTAAGGAGTAAATATATCAAGTAATGCACTTTCGTTCCGTATACTTAACGTTAACGCTCTGGCACACGGTGCCACAAGTTTCGTGTTCGAGTCTCAGCGGTGCCATGTATGTTTGTAGTGGTTCGGAATCCTCCTTAAACCGTGGGTCCCGATATAATATGACTGTTGGGCGTAAGACCGACAACCCTATCCTGTAACACAAAAACATCTCTTGTCCAGAAATCTGCCAGTAGGCAGACGGCCTTGGCCCACCATGGGGCTGTTGCGCCACTGATGATGATGATGATGATGATATTACTTGATTCCTCAGCTTAGAAGAACAATCACATTAGCAACTGGTTCAACAAATTTGGAGACGCGAATTAAATTGGAGTAATAAGTATGCATACTATTAGTTATTTTGAAAATTAACTTCTACTGGTTGAAATTTCTGAAAAATTGTAATTTTTATATTCCAGCCTTTCTGATAACTCAAAATAAAGGAAAATGTAGCCTTACATTCTGAAAGAATTAGCCGCGTCTTGTTAATTGGGGTCAGAAACCTGTTCCGCATACGTATGGCTGTTAGAGTAAGTTAACACTGGGACTTAAAGCATTTAATGAGAGCAACAAAGTTTGCTATCTGTACTAGCAGATCTTCTCTCACGTAGACAAATACAAGGAATGTCAGGTTTCTACTGAAGGGATTACCTCAGCATCTTAGCAGAGAATTCAGTTTTCTCTTCTGAAACAGTGAGCAAATGATGTTAATATTTAAGGGTTAAATTTTATCGCTTTAAAATAATCATTTTGATATGAGGCTATTTGCCACTAGAGTGGTAGATGCGTAGTAGATTCAGAGTTATGAATTGTCTTACAACAGAAGCCCTCGCACTTGTCATCATAGGGAAATAAGTTATAGTTTAAAAAAAACTAAAAAACACGCTTTTAGAGTGAATCAAACTAAAAAGTAAAAAATAATTGTTAGCATAAGAATAAAATGACTGACGAGAAAATGAATGTCACTGTTCTAAAAGCGTGGGGTGCTTTGTATGACATTTTTAAACTAACTCTGCATTTCGGAATGAAACTAGTGAAAAATTATAACGACTGATATCGAGCACCCCACGCTTTTGGAACAGTGACATTCATTTTCACGTCAGTAATTTTATTCTTATGTTAGCAAATATTTTTTACTTTTTAGTTTGATTAACTGTAAAAGAGTGTGTTTTTAAACTATTTATTTTTTACTTTTTAGTTTAATTAACTCTAAAAGCGTGTTATTAAACTATAATATTTAAATGAGGTCCCGGTACGGAGGACAGGAACTATAGTTCTTACAATAATTTAATTGTGAGTAAAACGAAGGCTAAATGCGAATAGGTCGAGCCAGCCAGGATCCGAACAGGGAATCTCCTAATCCGTAGTCAGGCGCGTTGTGCCACTGTCCCACGTATGTTTGGATGTCTTAGGTACTTTCATTCTACACGGGTTAAATTGCTCTTCATAAGTTAAAATAAAATCACTAATCCTGGTGATCCTAATTCTGATGAGATAATAAACTTATCAAAATATTTTAGTGTCGTCTGTCCTTGATAAGTCTACAACGTTTAAATTAAATCTGATCGCTTAAAGTAGCAAAATCGAGCCCAAAGAGTCAGTTACAAACAAACAAACATACAGGTGAAACTAATAAAAGCGTATTAAAAATAGAAGATAGCTCACATAAAGGTTGCAGGTTTGAAGTCAACATATTCGTAACATGACAGGTTTATTCTTCAGTTGGTTATTCTCCAACTGATTTGTATGGGACTCGTTGCTTCGTTTGTTGGTATTCCACTGAAAGGATGGTGAAATTGGTCTCTGTGTAGTATGCCTGTGTGGGGAATTTTGAGGAAGGAGGGCCGTAACGCTTTTCATAAATATGCTGGAATTTAGTTATTGCATTGAAAGAAAACAGAAAGTCTTAAAAGTAATTTTATTGCAAAAATGAAGTTCATATCTGATTTATATCGCAGCCTGTTTCATAATATAACATGTTAGATTACTACGTTTTATTATGATAAAAACTATAAAACTCAGCAGAATGATTGAATGATGGATGATGATTGAATGATAAAACTATAAAACAGATATTGATCAGAAGTCATTATAATCCATTTATAACTAATTTTAGAGTTTTTAGCTTAACATATGCGATGACCACCTGGCGGTTTTTGGTGACTCCTTTTATACTATTGGCGAGAGAGAAAAAATCCTTTTGCAATAGAACGATTTAAAAATATTTGCTTCAATTTCTAAACCTAAATAAATATAAATACAATATTTCTGAAAATGTTTAGTTTTTATCTATCAATAAATAATAAAAATTTTGACATTTTACACGTTTTACACGTTTTAAGGGAATGATAATAATCTGTATATGATAATAATCTGTAATATTAGTATAATCTGTCTTTGTATAACATATTTTTGATTAACAAATATATGTATAATAATACAAAAGATACACAACTGATTTTCTTAGGAAATACACAAGGGGAAAGGAGCTAAGCAGTAGGGCAGTGCCAATTCTAGTACAAAAACGCTCTGGCCTTTTGCACCACAGGCTTCAGGTTTGAATCCTGGCAGTGGCATGGATGTTTGGGAGTGGTTCAGAATCCACTTTAAACTGTAGGTCCCGTCTATTTAGTCTAAAAAAGTTCAGATATTATTATGTATATATATATTTTTTTATAAGTTTTTATTCACCTACCCAATTTAGAATGAACATCCACATTGATATTCATATTCGTTTCGGCATCACTTGCCAGGTAGCTAACTAAATCTTCCTCCTTGGAAAATGCCTGAATGGTCGAGTAGCTAGCGCTCTGACACACAGTACCACAGGGTTCGAGTCCCGGCGGTGCCATGGATGTTTGTAGTGGTTCGGAATCCACTTTAAACTGTAGGTCCCGGTCTGTTTAACCCTCGTGCGCAAAAGTTGACCGTAGAGCGACAAACTAAACTAATCCTCTTTGGAATCCCAACACACTATTTACTACGCTGTAATTGTTACAATTAACTAATTTTTTATACGACATCCTACAATTTTACAACACAATATTATTTTACAAACTTATGGTTTGTTAGAAAATGAGGTGGGGTGTCGAAGTTAGGGTCAGGCGGTCGGTTTAAAAATCCGACTCTCGAATTCTTTGTATAAAAATAATTTTTATTTTTTTCAAAATTCTAGCAAATTAATGTAATGAGGAAATTCAATTGTATTCTACAATACAAATAATAGTAAAGACAGCTACTGTTGTACTATCAAACCGAGCAAGTTTTAACAGCACTGATCTTATAAAAAAACTCGAATCATCAATAAAAAGAGATATTTTAGAAGCTATTCCATTATTAAAAAAAGATTTAATGTATTAAGCATCCTTTGTGATTAAAATGCGCCATTTCCTTTTGCCTACCTGCAGCTATTCTATAATACTTGCACCTGTTACTTTGGAACTATTATTTCTATAGGCCATATTTTTGTACGCAAATTTAAAATTTAAGGATGTATTTAAAATTAATTTGATCTAATTAATTTTAGTATTAAAATTAAACGTTAAGGAAGCAATTTAATTACACACTACAACACTACAACGTGAGCAAACACAGTTACTATTTTAGCAGCAAACCAAGTATCTTCAACAGAGTCTTCAGAGAGACTTTTCTCAGCAATGATTTTTTCTTACGTCGGTGAGGAGACCATGGCCATGAGCCCTAAAACAAATTTGACTTTTGACAATTGAAGCACATTAGTAGAAGCTCAATCTCAACAATTGCAAATACATCGCAATTTTCTGTTGTTAAAATAGTTTTGAATTAGCAATATTTAGTGCTAGACAAGCCAACAACATTCCCGAAAAGGGCAGAGGAGGTAGCCTCGTTAGGGCCCTGAAAAGGACCTTTTTTGTTGTTAATGACAGGCAAAACTGGGCTGCAGTTACTAACTCGTGTTTGTTTCGGTTATCAAAAGGCGTTCCAGGGGTCACCACGTGGAGGCGAGACCCCTCCCCCTTCTTTTCTCAACCATGAAGCTTGCAAAAAGCTATTTTGGATCCACAATGAAAGATCTTATGGAGCCTATTATTAAGAACTAAAATAATTTAATGCATTACAAAGATAGCCTCTCCGTGATTAAAATGCAACATTTTATTTTGGCATGCTTTCAGCTATTTTATAATAATTTGCTGCCCATCAGTATAGCTCTGTTATTTATATGGGATTGATAAATCTATATATCTTTGAAAGTAAATGTAGAGTACGAGAATGTCTTTCATGTGAGCGCAAATATTTCACCTTTTAAGATGTAAAAAATAATTTGTTATGCAGAAACTGTTTTTATTGATGCAGGAGTTCAATAAAAGTCACTGAATTTATTTCACAAATTTTTCTAAATCCCTTAGTTAAGATCCATAGTTCATAATATCACAGTAAGGAATCAGGAGTGGTATAAAAAAATTCGACTCAAAATCGAAAATTTTTAGCCGACTCCCCACTTCTGCTTAGACGGCATTTTTAATGTTGGAATCAAGCGATTACCATCGTCAAAAAAAGAGATTACAGAGCAGTAGAATTAAGTATCCTTTATTTAGCTTCATTCGAACCATTAGTTTGCTAAAAAAAAAAAAAAATTTGTTAAGTAAGGCGTCAAAAACTGTTACGTATGTGGAAAGCAATGCCAGTTGTGAAGGAATGTCACCTTGAAAAAGAAAAAAAACTGGAAAAATTCAGATGTCGTTTATGGGTTGTACTCCATATCTGCGGTAAGGATTTTCCAATTTCTGACATCTCAAAAATCTTGCCATTAAAAAAAAACCCAAAGAATAAAAAGGTAAATGCAAATTATCTTATATATAGTATCTAATTAACAAATTATTGGGGAAAAGGGCGAATATTTTAGCCAATAAGATTCTATTGAATTATTGTATTTTGCTTCATGCAAATTTTGAAAAACATTTCTTGCAAAGAAATAGAATTATTTTCTTGTTGTAATTTTGCTGCAGAAAAAAAGGTTGTACATTCCCAGTATTATATTATTCGAAGGAAACAAATTGTAATTATGTATTTTAAACATAAAATATGTTTTATGTTTTTCCGATGACATCATTTTAATTGATAATCATTCACACAATAGTGAAAACGAAATGATGAAAAATTGTTGATATATAATGTTAATAATTTGAGGATCCTTCTTCAATGACGAGATATTCTATGAAGGATATGAAGAGATATTCCAGTAGGGCAGTGCTAAAACATGTCGTCTGTAGTATAAATTATTTAACCTAACACAAGATAACTATCAATAATATCCAAATCCTCTTTAATTATTTGGTTAGATATCTGAAAAAAAACTGTTTATGCTTGTTTACGCATTCAGTTCTTTCTGGATTTTGCTGTTATGGTCAACCTGAATTATTGAGATAATCAATTTTAACAGAAAAAATCGCTCACTAATTGGTAAGTCATTTTTTGTAATTCGGAAATTTCAAAATTGAAAACTAATTTCATTTTATATTACGAGTTTTAGTATTACGAAAACTAATGATGTTTTTCTAAGATTGTTTCTTAAATGTTTACAAATCTGTTTTATTTTAACATTTTTTTTTTCAGAATTTTCTATGAATTTTAATCTCAGATTATAAGTAATTGCCGAATTCAACAATCTATGACGTAAACTGTTTGTACTTATTATGAAAATCAGGCATTTTTCTTAGAAGACCTTGAATTAACGAAAGCTTAATTTGAATTTCAATAGTGCCCAAACTAACCGCATTGCTTGAAAATAAATTGTCGCCTCTAAAAAAGAAAACAATGTAAATTCCTTGAGTTGATTTCTGAAAGTTCTTTTTTATGTATGCAGAAAAAAAAGGTCGCTCATCTTCAAAATATCTTTTTTTTTTTTTTCATTGTCAGCGGAAAAATTCTTTCCACTTAATCAGGACCTGCGAAAACGAGGGCAGAAAGCAAAATAAATGGTCATCCATCACTTTCGTTCTGAATTATTCGCGAAAGTAGATTCCGCGATACGAATATAAGAGACAAACTTCGCAAAAGTAGATCGCCGCTTCGCAGTTGCTGACCATGACATTTCCCGCCAAATGAATAACCACGTGACCCATAGTCCATGAATCTCTGAAGGGGACAACTGAAAACATTCTGTTCTTCTTTTTAATTTATGGAAAACGACTGAAGAATATAGATTATCAGTTTTTAAAAACTCTATTTAGGTAAACAAGTCTGAAACCTACCAGGAAGATGCTGTTTTATCTGTTTTATTTTCTATTAAATTTTGTCATTCGAAATTACCAGACTTGTTAACCTTTGCGACATATTTAATAAATTAAACTGCTGCCAAATAGCATCGTTTCACATTATTGTACTAAATGTTATTGCGCGTATTTTGATGTTCACTTTATCTAACGTTAGAAATATATGAATAACAATTTTTTTTTATATATTTGTGTTATCTTTCTGTAAAAAAAAAAAAATTGTGTGATTTTTAAATGCCATGACATTTAACTGAGATCTTAAATATTACTTTATACTGGAGAAAGAAAAAATATTTTTGGTGTTTCACAATAAATATTCAGATTTTCTCAGTTAAAAAACAAAATTACAATAATGAAATTTTTATTGCGATTAAAAACATTCAGTATTTTTTTAAAAGTTGAATATTCTAATTCAGTATTCTAATAATTAATAATTTTACAATTTTTTTCCATGATTTTACCATTTGAAAATATCCTCAACTTGTATCTTGTATATGTATCTCAACTTTTTTTATCTTCAACTTATACTATGTATTTATATTGAGTTTCTAGTTTTCAAGGTTGGTGAGGATGCGTTTGATAGGATACATTTTTGCTTAATTTTGAATGCAAAAAGAAGACAAGGCCAAACAAGTGTTTAAACAAATTGACAAAAACTTTTGTGTCTTTGTTGTATCAAGGATAAGGAATTGATTAATACGTTAAAAATTAATTAATTTTATTCCACTCACGTGCTTTTAACTTTTAGTATTTCATGTGTGAATATAATTTAAATTATTAAAAGTCCATGTAAACAAAAAAAAAAAAAATTTTGAACCAGGATATTTCAACAAATTTATTTGAATAGATTTATCATCGTCATTTTATATTATTTTTATTTAATTCCAACTAAGGTGGAAAAATTTCATGTTATAAACTTACATTACACATTTATACTTATTTACGAATATACTAGCATTACAGACCATTTTTTAAAAATGCTAAATATTTTATGTACATCGCATAAATTATTTTTGTTAATATTTAAAAAAACACTGGCTTATTAGAACTATCGAATAGCACTGAAATTTTTTAAATAATAATAAGATATAAATGACTTCTACAAACCTCAGTTTAACTAACCCCTTCCCCTACATAGCGGCTTGATTCACCAATTGGCTAGCGATCTGGCCTTTGGCACCACAGGCTTCAGATACGAATTCTGGCGGTGGCATGGATGTTTGTGAGTGGTCCGGAATCCCACATTGAACTGTAGGTCCCTGTCTAATTAGCCTAAAGTGTGCACAAAATGACCGTAGAGCGACAAACCAAACTTTCCTACATAGTTTTTACTCGAAAATCCGTATAAAATAAAAAGAGATTATTACCTTCGATGAACTTACAAGTGCCACAAGCCACAAACGCCACAAGCCACAAACGCCACAAGTCCAAGACTAACTGTTGATGAACACATGGTGTCACAGTTGCCATAGTCTTTTTTTGCTTCTAAAGGCAATGATTTTCAACTAATAAGGTATTTTAGCATGTTTAAGGGATAAAAAAATTTCTACATTTCAGAAACTAATTTAAAGGTTTTTCAAATTAAAGTTTTTCTGAGGTTTTTTTAATACTTAAATTTTATAAAACAATAATAAAAGTTCTAGCATAAAATTGCAAATAATTTATCACTCTTGCATTTAATTATGGATTATGTATTTGAAACATTGAAAAAAAAAGCATTTTCAATTTTTTTCTTTTGCTGTTAAGTAGTTTTGAAATATCCAGCTGGAAAATCACTGTAATCTTGTGTTTCAGTAAAATGAACCCTTCTACTTCTTTAGCATCTATCCATGCATGAAAACGGATACCACTATACATGGGAACCCATCGAAGTGAAACAATGGAGAATCATGAATGAGTTCGATTGCACAACACAGGTTTAACAAGGAATAATTTTGCATCTGGTCAAAGATTCTCATTTTACAATGGACGTACAGTTTTGTTTTTATTAAAAGCATTGTTTCTATAGGTTCAGATATATAAAAGAATCTGAACATCATCTTGTGACTCTGAGGTTTTTCAATAGGTTCGTCAGCCATTCTGAATACTAAAATCGCTTTACCAAAAGGCGATTACAGAAACGAATATTCAAAAGAATATTTTCTACCACTATTAAGTGAACTATGATTGGATATAAATTTCTGGCTAATTTAATTTTTCTTTAATGCTCCATTTTTATTTGTCTCATTATTAATGTGAGAATTGTTATAGAAAGCTTTTACAAAAATGTGAATAGAAGAAAATTAAAACTAGATTCACGGCAGAAGTAAAAATAGTGCGTATGATGATTAATAGTTGAACACCGGCATAAAATTTCGCTGGGATCCACCGTGAAGTTTCGTCGCCAAAAAAGAGAATGTTATAAAGAATGTGATACAAGGGTTGTAAACGTTGGCGAAAAAATATGCAATTTTGTTTAGCATTATAGTTCGAACACCTATAGTGTGGAAAATTAGCAAGCGATCAAATTGAAAGAATTAAAAAAAGAACGGCGTTGTAGTGGAGAATACGTCAATTAGGAAGAATTTTAATTGCAATAAAAAATTAGTTTTTAATAATTAAAATTTTAGAAGACATGATATTAAAGAAAAAAACTAGATGAAAACAGTTCCACACTAACTGTAATACTGTTGTCATTCAAAACAGCTTTACGCCGCGTCTGTCTGACTAGCACCTAACAAGTAATCGATTAGTCCATTTCGGAGTTAAACCGGATATTTACCATTTTACGCTATCCGTGGCTATTAATTCGATATCAACGTCTCTGAGATCTATTTTTTAATTCTCAATTGTGGCCTAAACTAGTATTTCATCAAAATTTTTTTAAATGTCCTGTGATAACAAAAGTTCAATATTTATGTGCGTCAACGATATATTGATATTGGTATTTGTGAAATCATTTTCAGTTTTCATTCTGCTAGAACTTTATTTCAGGTAATTTTGTTTTTCGTCAAATAGATAAGAAACTATGCTAAGGTTGAACTTTATATCGTGATATATCTTCAAGTTGTTACTTACTTAATATTTAGAATAAGTGATAAAAGGTGAAAGAAAATAGATAATGAATGAAATCGGGTTACCTAGATATTAAAAATTTAAATACTCCAATATTCGACTTTAGACGTTTTCCCATGTCGTTAAACTGATAATAACTCCTCACATTAAATCTACTAGTTACATTGTTTTGTCAACTTTTGTTTGACCATTGTTGGCCACATTTAAATTTGAGTTTGATATGCCCAAAATTGGAAATGTTTCCAGCGGTCTGAAAAAAATTTTAACTTCATGTTTTATTTGATTTAAAAAAAAATTTAAGATTTATTTTTCAATTCCTACCATTAGTTCGCACTCTCCCTATGTATATCTTGTTCAAATTTCCAATCGTTCATAAAATACTTTTTATTCATCCACTCAAGTTCAAATACATTTTTTTGAACTTGTAGTGGATGACACTGAATGTTAATACAGTTTTTCAAATATTAATTCATTAATTAAATTTAAATAATTAATTTTAGTTTTTTTTAGATTTAAGTTGCATGTTTCTAACAGTAGATGGCGCCAGATATAAGAGGAATATTTCAACTTTATTTGTAAAGGACTTTTCTGCATTACAGTGAAAAAAAGTAGGAATTGACTTTAAAAACATTTTTTATATTACTTGTTATGATATTATATCTAATAATATAATTTGATTTTCATTATTATTCCCATTGAGTATCTATTATTACTGTCATATTTTTATCATATCTTCATTTAACTTATGTTTATAATTTGATATTAAAATATTTCTTTCGCCCATTTCAGTTGCATTTGCGATTTACGATGCTCTGATTTCAGGATTGGCATGATTTGGCAATAATTGAAGAAAAAGTACAGTACTTATTAATTAATGTATCAGGGAAATTAGCACAATGCAATACATTGCGACATTAGCACAATGCATTTTAATTTTGTAAATTATGATTAAAAAAATATAAAAAGGAGTTACAAAAAATGCCCCGGAAAATAAGAAATATAATGCGATATTATGCAACCTGTCTGCAATCAAATACTCTTTTTATTTGCTCCCTCAGAGCTATTACATCAGCAAACACTTTCAGTTCAATATTCATCTAAGATTTTATCGCAAATAACAACAAAAAGTTAACTTTAACAATAGACGTTAAATTGAAAATGGAAAAAAAAATGATAAAAACTCAATTAATAAATAAATAATAGAGAGTTTTTGCATAACATTTTACCGTCCGATATTTTTCTTCTAGCGCGCATGCTCATAGGAATAGCTCAGTAGTGCAGTCTTACAGATAGGCACGCGCAATAGGTACAATGTTTCGCTAGGGAAGAAAAAATATCGGACGATAAAAAAACGTTATGCAAAAACTCTCTAATAACTACCTGAGTTCTCAACTATCCATATGTCCATTGCAGAAAACGTTGTAACACTTCTTTACAATAGATTAGGCCCGACTCGTGGCTCGGTGGTAATGTACATACTGGTGAGCATTAGAGCTGAAGTTCAATAAGCTGGCGGCATTGTGTATTACACTGCTTCAAAAATGAGAAGACTCAATGGGTTTGTGAGGTTCAGCATCTTGCCTCAGTCAGACTACCTAGTGCAGGGATGGGTAAACTCCGGCCCGCGGTTAGAATTTTTAATTTGCCGGTCCGAGGCAAATTAAAAAAAATATACATTTATATATATATATCCATCTCCTTTTCTACTTTGATTAAATATTATTCATCACATACAATCATCTCAAGCAGTTGTTTCTAAATATGCTAAAGTTAGAGTTTTTACAAATCCTTATTGAAAGTAAGTTTCCCAAATTTAATATCTCACGCCCAGAAAATCAGTGTTATGTTTGCTTCATCTTATATATGTGAACAAGTGTTTTCAACTATGAACCTTAGAAAGAATTATTTCAGAAATAGACTGACAGATGAGCATTTAGCCTCGTTCATTAGAATCAGTACTTCGAAAACTCAATATAAGGAACTTTAAAATGAAATCGCAATTTCATTCATCTCATTAACATATTTAAATTGTAATACTTGTATAATCTTTTTAAAATTTTAGAAAAATTTATCTTGGCCAGCCAAACTTTTTTTTTTTCTATATTTGGCCCGCGACCGAAAAAGTTTGCCCATCCCTGACCTAGTGGAAGTGCGAGGAATTTGTCTCTATAAGTCCAAAAAAATGTCTCTCTAAAAAGCAAAATAAGACTTCTACCTGCGAGTGCTTCATCACAACAGAAGCTGTCCACTTTCCTTCCACCTATGAGTAGACTACTCATGCGATGTCCGCCCGTCCTGCTGGACATTGAGGATTGGTCACAACACAACAATAGATTCGCCTCCCTGAAAACATGTTACGTGCTATGAAATTAAAATACTGAAGGACCTAAAAGTTGTAGCCCTGATTGCAAAATTTTATGGTACAAAAACTATTATAATTAGACACATAATTGTTTGGATACATTGTAAGTACTGTTATAAAGAATTTAATTAGATCATATACTTCAATAGATTTCAACGTGTACCAACTTGTTAGCTCAAGGAATGCCAATGTCAATGTGCACACTTGGAGATAACACTTGTCGCCAAGTGTTATTTAACGTGTCGTCTGAGACAGTATACACAGCACTTTTCCCCCTAGCCTTCAACGTCATCAACTAGTATGCCAAAAGACACTGTTCATGACATAGCCACAAAATAAAAAAAATTAAGAGGTATCATATCACCAGGCCATGGTGTCATATCAGCAGGCCATCCCTTCCAATCGGAAAATCCTCTTCTAAAAACACATGAGCTAAGAGACGCTAGTGGGAGGTAATACATCTTGCTGTGAAATAATCCGTGGTTAAAATTCTTACAACTGAGGTTATAGTTCCAATATGTCTAACTAAACGTTTATGAAGTGATGTTGTTGTCGTTTTTTCCCGTGAAGAAAAATAGCTCAACAACTTTGTTATGCTGAAACCTCATTAAACGTTAACTTTAGGGCTGTTTTCACTATCTGTGCAGAAACGTGTGGATTATCCGATCCCCAGATATGGACATTATGTTTATCTACCTTTCCACAACATGAAATATTGATTCATAAGAAAAACAATTGCGATTGAAGTAATCGTTTTCGACATCCATTCTGTTCAGATCTATTGCACAAAAAAAAATTGCATAGATTTACTGAACTATCAAATGAAAAAAACATTACATCATTGCATTCAACTGTTATTTTACAATACATTTTTACAATCAGGGCGTATAACGAATTTAATAGACTTTTATTCCTGATCACAAATCGTCTTTGTCACAAAACTATTATGCTTTGATTGTATGATAAAAAAGCTTACACCATCCATACTATGCAAAATATATTAAACTGTGTTATTTCTGTATAACGTTAAATGTTTTGATTAATTTTATGTATCATATTTCAAAGGAAACTGTTTCACATTTATTCAAAATTAGATTGACGTAGAATATTCGATATTTTGTCTGCTAGTTAAAACCCTTAAAAAAGACCAGAAACAACTTTCAATATTTTAACACATAAATGCTTTTAATATTGTCAAGATAATGAAGACGAAATGAAAAGAAAACGACATCAGAGTTTTAAAAAAAAAGTAATGAAATTAATTTTTGTTTGAAACAAAAACCCATTGTAACCAAATGTTGTGGTGGAACAGTTTGGAAAATTATCAAATTCTGCGTAAGGTTTTCATTAAAACTACATTCAAAACAACTTTTTTTTCAATTTCTTCTATTAGCTCACACTCTCTCTATATATATCTTGTTCAAATTTTCAATCTTTAATAAAATACTTTTTATTCATCCACTCAAGTTCAAATACATTTTTTTGAGCTTGTAGTGGAGGACACTGAATGTGAATACAGTTTTTTTCAAATATTGTTGTTGTTGTTGTTGTGTCCCTCATGGAAGGAGGGGAAGAGGAGTGCAGCTTCTGTTCTGATGGAGCACCCCCTAGGTAGAAGTCCGACTTCTGCTCCGTGACGCTCTTACAGTCATAAGAGACCGGGACCTTAATACAGTTTTTCAAATATTAATTCAGTAATTAAATTAAATTAATTAATTTTAGTTTTTTTTTCAGATTTAAGTTGCATACATCTACCAATACATGGCACCAGATAAACTTAAAAAAATGAATGAAAATTATTTATAAAGGACATTCTGCAACAGAGTGAAAAAAAAAAAGTAGGAATTGACTTTAAAAAAGTTTTTTATATTACTTATTTTGTATTTATTAATTCAGAAAACTTTTGGAAGTACGTGTTTTACAAAAGAATATACATAAGATGCTAAAATATTTTAAATAAAAAAATATATTAAGTTAAAATATTTTTTTAAAACAAATTATGATTATTCGAAGTGAATCTAACACGAAAATTCTAGAAAGTGTGATGTTATTTGTAATAAATTTCTATATTTTCTACTAAAGAAGATCGAGGACTTGCTAAATCGTCAAAAACAAAAAAAATGTTGTTATTTTTTATGATTTTGTGCGTGTAACATCGGTGAGCCTCATGTACCAATTATGCATCCCACTGACAACCCATCGACGGATGATAAGGGGAGAACAGGGATTTCGGGAGGATTTTTATGAGTAACAGCCG
The DNA here is from genome assembly GCA_021605095.1 of Caerostris extrusa. Taxonomy (NCBI): domain Eukaryota; kingdom Metazoa; phylum Arthropoda; class Arachnida; order Araneae; family Araneidae; genus Caerostris; species Caerostris extrusa. The sequence goes on along the minus strand of BPLR01011609.1, from coordinate 399,839 downwards.
CGCATTTGCATGTCTTATGGCAGGAAACCTAGAAAACTCTCATCAGGCGGCCTGACTATCTATGCTAGAAGCTTTTTACGTATATTGTCACAATCGCCATCGAGGTCTTCTCGTTTCTGAAAGCAGTGACTATTACAATGTCGCTTTCAGAATCGAACCTCAATTCTCCTTGCTTGTTGTAAAAATTTCAATTAAAAAATCTCCACACACACACAAAAATTCGTTCTATATTTTGTTTTGTTTTGTTTATGTTACAAATATATGATAGCAAATTTTTTTGGTTTTTAAATTGTCAAAAGAATTTCATTGTTACATTAAACGACAATGAAATAACAACAATATATAGAACAACATTGAAGGATCAGATATACGATTCCATACTACTGACCTTGATTGATTGTATTTATGTGATCCTCTAGTTTTCAATTTTAAACGTACACTTTCGTAAATTTGAAATTTTAGGCAACTCAGCATTGAAAATTCAGCTACACTTATAAAAGAGAAATTTCGTAAAAAGTAATTTTGATTTTTTTTTCTCTAGGAAATTGAGAATGGATATTACATTTTAATTAAAAACATTTGTTTATTCTCTTTAAAAAGAAATTTACATAATATACCCTTTTTTTTAGCTTTTCATTTCATATTTATTTCGAAATCCTTTTACGAAAGTTTTGTGCTACTTATTTATTTTTTTATTCTTTTAAGATTTTATATTTTTTGACAACCTTCAAACGCAATTAGGAGTTTTAAGAATTAGTGTCTTAATAATTTTTTTATCCGTCAAATGTTACATTGCATGAATTTAATGCTATATTATAATTGCAAAATCTATTATATTATATTAATTAATGAAAATTTAATTTTTTTCATTAGTCTTTCTTTTACTTTTTGTAAAAATAATTCAAATTTTAAAATAAGGATATAAATCCGAGGAAAATTATAGTATACATATTTAAATGCCTTCAATTATTTATGACAAAAAAAAAAAATTGGTAATTGTATTTTCATATTAATGTGTATATCATGATAGGCCTCACAATAAAATACTGACTATCAGTGGGCCTCACGTTACACTTATGTATGCTCAGGACAACCCACCGATGGGAGATGAAAGGGTGGACATTACCTTCCGAAAAGACTTTTGAATGTAACTATCCAGCATGTACGTGCTGTATAGGCGGAAATACGGAAACTTATACAAAGCTTCCTGATGACGGGTGCTTTACAAATGCAAGCGGAATCGAGTCTCCTAGTTTCTAAAAACCGTGACTGCAACGCACGCAGCTACGAATTCGAATCCGAGACCTCCTACATGCTATTTATGTATGTTATCACTGGGCCAGGAATCGGACAAAGGTGTATTGCAGTGCTGCTGCTACAATTAGGGGACAAACTTCCTTAAATTATCTTTAGGGCTTTGCATCTTCTTCGAATCTGAAAGACAGACTTTGCGATTTATCGATTTATCATGCTCTGCCCCTTAGCAGCCCCTGACGTGAGAATTTTTTATTCGACTTTATTTTTTGCAGTTTGAACTGAGAATGTTTTTGCTAGCCAACGTTTTTTTTTCTTTTGAATGCTTGAAATTGGCTTTGAAATTATTTATACTGATACGGCAGAATTATAACGAAATTTTCTAAAGCTAACTCATTATGTTATGCATGAGCAAAATGATGAAAATATTTAGTCAGCTTGATTAAAGCGAAATATGTTACTGAAATGCGTGTCATTTTACCATTTTTAAGCGGTCTAAGTCAAAATGTTGCCCAATTCTTGTCCCAGTAGTGACGTGAGCAACTAGTCTGAAGGAGGGACCACGTTGGTGGCACCAGTTGCATTCTCCGATTTCAGAAACGAGCAGACTCTGTAGTGATTGTGACTATGGGTATAATCTTATATGATAGGGACATCCGTTGCATTCACTGCTTTCTTAAGAGAAGTTACTTGGTGGTGATTGCAACTATGGGTAGGGCCGGATTTTCCTATAGGGTAACTAGGCTTCAGCCTGGGCCTCAAGATCAATAGCGGCCTATTTTCAAAATGTTAGCAAAATTAGAATTGCACTTTTCTAAAAACACTAAACACTAAAACACTGAATCGAAAATAAACAAACTTAAAAATGTATTGGTTAAGATCAACGAGTGCGGCTCATTGGGTCTATTCGTTTGTATATGCTAGATTGCATTAAATTATAGTTCATACATTCATTGATTGCTATGGCAAATATTGGCGGTCCTTATGCAATAAATATGATTATTTATTGTCGATTATTATTTATATTTTTGAAAATATGATCATCTTTATTGCATATTTTATTTTAGTAGTCAAAAATTTTTTGTTATTTGAATTTTGTTTCTTTGTAAATGTTGTGTGTTATGTTTGATGAGTTATTGTTACAAGTACTATATGGGGTGTTGAGAATAAATGTCCAAATAAGTGTTCTCGACTTTTTTTTTTTATTTATTATCAGTGACACATTTTTTTTTATAAAGATTAGTACCCATCACAATACGTTTCATTTAACATATTGATATATATCACAGTAATGATGTATTTTATTATCTCTCATGTAATTTACAAACGTAAAAATGGGAGGTGAAAGGGCCTCATAAGTGGAATAGCCTAGGGCCTCTTTTCATCTGAATCCGGCTCTGACTATGGGTATAAGCAATTCGCATTGTCAATTAGGCTACCTGGTAGAATATTTTCCGGGATTCTTAAACAAGATACGCAAATACAAGGCAGTTACGCCTAAAAGTTTCTCCCTGAGCCACACTCTCCCTCGTCTCAGTATAGTACATAAGTAGAACACGAGAACCATCTATGTACAGAAGCAAGAAAAAAGGTTGAAATGTTGGAACTCAAACTTACAAACTCCACCTCTGAAGCAACAATAACATTTTTTCAGCATTTTTAACTCTTACAAAATATTATTTTCACTGGGTTTTTGCATAACAGAAGCCATCCGCTTTCACTTCTCTAGGCGCATGATGCCACTGCGCATGCGCTCGTCAGAACTTGGCGATTTATCGGGAAGGTTAAATGAGTTATCGGAAGTGATAGCGGACGCTATGCAAAGCGTCCGCTATCACTTCCGATAAATTCAAAACAGTTGCTACACTAGATCTCGAATGCAAGGAGGTGGGTAATGATATAGAAGTGCAAATATCCAGTATTCGATAGGAAAGATTTTTAAAAATTAAACAAATGTAGATTTTAATCGTTTTTGTCAGAGAAAACTTATATTTTTAATTATATGTTTTTAATACAAAAAAATTCATAATGTATCACAAATATGCTCCCTTTGCTAATTGCTATTCATCTTTACATGACAATCAGAAAGCTCCATATTTTTTTTTAATAAATCTTTAAATATTTGCAGAATATTTAGAATTGTATTCTTTCAAATATTTTCTGAGTAAAATATTTTTACAATTGTAATTTATGTTTAATTTAATTTACTTCACAATTCTGTTCTTATTGTCAAATTATATAGATAACTTTTCCAGTATTTTTAATTCTTGTAAGAATTATTTTTCTTTTAAGAATAAGAATGAAATGTTAAAAGAAATAAAGTATAAGAAAATCAATTTTCAAAAAATACAAATAATAATAATAAAAAAAAAACATTTCTATTTGCAGCTGCTTTGTTATGACTAGCATTTATATCGTGTTTTTCTCTCAAACTAAGCGTCTGCTTTTAACTGTAAACAATTATTCATTTCTAACCCAAACATTGTAGAAACAAAAGCTTTCGGTTGAAATTTAGAATAATCCGGAATATTTTGACAATGTTCCACCAATTCCTTTAGGGCTAGAATATTCTAAAGGAATTAGTAACTTACCTTTTTCTGAACAATATAATGACTATTTATTTCTATTTAGATAGTTATTTGCAGAATTTTTAGTTACAGTAAATAAGGAACGTAAGTATATGTTCTTTTAAATATTTATTCCGATAAATTATTGATTATTTTGAGAGTGTTCTCATAACGCAGGTTTATAGTATATGATACAGAAAAGAAAGAATTTTATTATGTTGCCACTCATGAAAATACGAAACAAACAAGAAAAACGATTTTCTAATTTATTAATAACTTATATTTGATTATTAAATAATTATTTTCTTTTTTAAATGCTGTTGAAATAAATAAGGTTTTATAACTATCACTATTTGAATTCGCGCGAAAAAATGTTACTTTTTATTTTTAGAACCTTAGTTCACGGCGAAAACGTCGATGGAACACATTAAATTATTCTGCGATTTGGTGATGTTTCTTTTTAATGCTGTTGACAGGTTTTGTGGCAACCGTTATTTGAATTCGCTCGGAAAAATGTACATTTTTAATTTTAGAACATTAGCTTACAGAAGAAAAGGCCAATATTAAATTTTTTTTTTTTGTTTTCTTATGTTGTTCATCTTGTTTCCTTCATTGATTTGATAAAAAGGATATATCAGAATAAAATGTAAGTTATTCTTTGGTTTTTTTTTTTTTTTCTTTCCCTTTTAAATAATTTTGTTTCATCATTCGAATTCGACATCAAACAACATGAAATATTTTTGACATAATAGAAAAAGAAAGAAAAAAAAGCGGAGTATTATTTGGCGTAATTTTATCGTAACAACGATTATTATCTTTGATGATACATTTATGTGAGTTAGCAAAACATAATTCCACATAATAATTCGGCGATAAAGTGATTACATTTAGCGTAAAAACAATTTAGGAATAAAATTTTGGTAAAATAATAATATATTTTGGCTATAAAGCGGCAATATGTGGCGTAAAAAGAAAACATTAAAATTTTAAAAAATGGTAAAATTTTGGGAAGAAAGCGTTATAAATTGGCTTAAAGACAATTTAGTCCTAATTTTTGACATAATAGTGCGAAATTTTGGGAGTAGAAGCGATATCATTTGGCGCAAAAGTATTCAAGGAATAACAATTTTTTTAGTGATAGAAATTTGGCGATAAAGCTTTAACTTTTGACGTAAAAGCAATTTAAAAAACAAAATTCGCTTAGTGAAAAACTTATGGAGCTGGCAATATTTCAAGGAGTAAAATTTTGGCAGGATAGTGATAATATTTGGCGTTAAAGCGATAAACTTAGGCCTAAAAGCACTTTCAGGAATAAACTTTGACACTACTTATATTGGCGTAATAGTAATGTTTGACGATGAATTTTGGCGAAATAGCTTTTTACAATGACGCTGAACTTTGGCGATTATTATTTATTTACTTGGCGATTTGGCATCCAGGTGAAGGATTTGGCATATCATTTTACCGCTAAAACTACCTGGTGCATTCATTACTATGCTTACTTGGCCACTTGGCATCCTGACGATGCATTTGGCACAAATGTTACTGAATTCTAGATTTTTACCAATAATGCTATTTTATGAAACTGGCCAAGAAATTTATGTTTTAAAATTACAAATTTATATTAGTTCAAAAATAGTTAAATAAAAAATATTTTTCATTTGTACACAAGGGTTTTTTATGTAAAGATTATACTCAGACGAAATGATAAGAGCTCAACGCTTTACCTTGTATCTAATCTAATAGGAAATGGGTACATTATCTGTATCCCAAATGAAAAGATTTCTTTCATTAATAAGCAAAATAATAGTGTTAAATTGAGAGTTAGTAGCGAGGTCGCCATTTTTTCAGAGACAAAAAAAAAATTTACAACAAAAGATTTTTTTTTTTCACATTAATAAGCATGATATATTTTCAAAATTGGCCCATTTCACAGCTGAATTGCATTTATTAACATTGTTCAACATAGAATAAGTTTGTTCTTAAAAAAGTACTTATTTTGTATTATCTAATTTTTTACTTTTTCCCAACAAATAAAAATAAGGAAAAAAAAAAATTATATGCTATTTACTGAAACTTTGTTATTGTTATATATTAATTAATAATAAAATGAATAACTATCTTCCTAATATTTGAATGTTTAATTTTACTATTTGTAGAAGAAATTTTGGTACATAGTGATTAATTTTCGCATATTAATTTTGCTCCAGACAGACAACCGATTTTTTGGCTTCCGTTAGTCTGCAAAAGACGGCAAAAATATTTGAACCAGCTTTGATGGTTTACGGCGTATTAGTCGCTGATCTCAAAAAGAAGGAGACTCGATGGCAAATAATTGCGCAAGCGCCTCTGTATCGACACCTAAATGTAGTCGTTTTCGTACAATATGCGATGCATAAATTTTTCTTTTTTATACTTTCTGCTAGATAATAAATTTCCTTTCACCGCCGTCAACAGGCTATTCGCTTTTACGCTCTGCATTCCATCATAAGTCCAAGATTATTTCTAATATCGCTTTTTTTTCCTTTAAAGTTCATCTAAAAGCATTAAAAAAAAAAATTTTTTCGCATTATAAATCATATACTTAAGACTAAAAAGTGGCATTAATCCGATCGTTTTGCATTTTATCTATGTAGGTTTAAAAAAGAGTCTTTTATTACCTTGTTAGTTTTAACTAAGGTTTTATATATATATAATTTCGCAGAATTTCTGTTCATACGCTGTTGATATTCGGATCCCTTTTAACGGAAGGGAGACCAGCAGTAGATTTCATGCTTGCATATTAATGTTATAATTTTAAAATCGCGTGTATTGTGTGAGGAAAAATGCTAATTTTCCTCCAATTTGACACACTGTTTTGATCTTATCTTTACGTTTGCTCTTATTTACAAACGCATAAAATGAACTTCAGGATTCTGCACTTTTGCGTTCTAGAAAAATAAAATCCCAATAAACTTCATTAAAATGACGATTTATAATTTTATATTACTACCCTAAAATATATCATACAAAGCTTTTAACATAGAATAGGGATTATTTGTAAATCTATTAAGAGACATATGTTAGATTGCCTTTTCAGTTAACTCTTTCTTTTGTAACCAGTGCGGCCTGATGGCCAATTGGCTTCAGGTTCGAATCCTGGCGGTGGCATGGATGTTTGTAAGTGGTTCGGAATGCACTTTTAACTATAGGTCAAAGTCTAAATTGTTCGCACAATGACCATAGAGCGACAAACCAAACCTTTGTAAACTCCGTTTATGTTTGTTTAATGAAGTGACTAATTAAAAAAATAGGATATAGCACGTCAAGTCACAAGTTGACGCACAACAATTCAATATGTTATAATTTTATTTGAAAGATTTTGCTTTTTAATTAAATCAGGTATTATTTATTGAATAGAAAATTATTTTTTTTTGAATTTTTACGAAATAATTTCTTATACAAATCGGCAATTTGTATTGATTTATATAATCAGTAAATAAATAAAATAATTTTTTTTTTTCATATATATTGTTTTATAAAAGTTAAAATTGGTGAATGTAAATATTGTCTAAAAATATTATTGGCTATTGCTGTGATCTCAAAAGTATTCAATTGTAAACTAAACACAAAAAAATTATAAGGCACAAATAAATTATATTGAATGAATGTATGTTAAACACGTTTTTCATAAAACCGGTTTCTTTTAAAGAATAATATGTTATTTATTTTTATTATATTTGTTATTAATTTCCAAATACTAGTATGACAAAAATAATTTAGATTATTTAATAAATAAGAGGTGCGTACAACTCACTTTTTATCAGATATTATATAAGATAAATATTCAATAAATTAGAAGCATATGAATTTTGTAAATTTTGATTTTAATTCAAAAATGAAAGCTAAATTTCATTGTTTGCCTTAAAATCATAATGTATTTTCGGAAAATTGCTTCAGTCTTAAAATTTTTAATGTTTTCTGTCAATTTTTAATAGAATAAAAAATTCACGCATGTTTTCGTTTTCGAAAAATATTCTAAATTTTAATAGTTATAGTCTAAAAAATATTATATAAAGTTAAATTAAAAATTGTGCACGAAAATTAAATTTATTCCGTTATAATAACGATATAATTCGAAAACTTATTGCTAATGTGTTATTATTACTAGATAGGTTGTTGTTGTTATGAAATGTCTATGATAGTAATGCTAATTATTGTTAATGTTAATAAACTATAATATTTATTACTTAAAACATGAATAATTTTATAGAATTTTTAACTATTACGAAAAGCCCATATATATATATATCTCTCTCATTTCAAAATATATAATTTAAAATTTTAAAGTCATGAAAAAATTATTAAAAGCAGCGGAGTCTTCTTTTAGACTAATAATTATATCTCATCTAGTTACTTTCACTTATTTTTTTTTCTTTAAAATAAAAATTTTAATCTTTCAAAAAAAAAAAAAAAAAAAAAACTGGAGCTTGGCTTTCATTGCACCACCAACTTTATATGCATTATAAAAAAAAATATTAACAATAATTAAAATCTTTTTAAATCATGTCGAAAAGAATAAAATTTTAAAGCTACAAATAATCCAAAGAACATGTTAAAAGCTAAACGCAAAACTATTTTAATATTTATGACATCAAAATAATTTTTTGTTCGGAATGCTGATAATCCAAAAATATCTCGCAGCGAATCTTATTTATTATTGCCCAAGGGATTCTGAAATTTTAGATTTCTTTCTTTTTATTTCAATTCCTTCTATTGAACCAAATCAAATGAAGCATTTTGCGAAGTGGGCGAGTTCTATTTCTAACTGCATAACAAGCCCGCGAAACGCACAAAATAATTCTGCGAAAGGCGAAATATCGCGAAAGATCGTTCTCGTTTCTTTCGTGCCACTACGTCAAAGGGCGCTGTGATCGGTTTGTTTGATTGGTTCACCGGCTCCCAGCTGTTAGACTGCGGCAACAACCTTACAGCAGGAAAGTAAAAATTGCATTACTGCGCATGCCCATAAGAGGTAAATTGTGACACAATTTTTGCCCTAGAATTCGAAAACGAAGTCAATTCTTTTGTATATTTTATTGTTATAAAACTACATATTTTCAAATATAAACAAAGGTTTTATTTATTAACCACTCAAAAAGTCTAACATATACCCTACATTTGAATTTATTGCCTTTTTATTTACTGCCTGTAGAAATCGGATTCTTGTTTTTAAGTTCAAGTGCAGTTTCTGAAATAATTTTTCGATATGAAATGTCTATTCATTTTACAGATCTTAAACCACATAAGTATACGAAACTAATGCGCAAATTTTCAATCTATTTAATTCGACATTTTAGAATATTTTAGATTTTCCCTTCAGTATATTTTTAGCAATAAAAATTTGTAAGAATGTCAAACTAAATAAAGGGTAAAAATTATTCTAATTATTTTTTGACGTTATAAACAATAATTTAAAAAAAAAATAGGAAACTCAACAATGAATATTATCCCCCCTTCCTTTGAACTTGGAACTGTTGATTTTCAATAGATATGGCGCATGCGCATATGTTCAACCTTTACTTCACCCACGCACTTGTTCAGCAACTGACGGCCCTCGTGCCAGTGTGATGAGTGCAAAAGACTTTTAAGTTCGGGAAATGAGGTTGTTTCTGCCATGAATTACTGGACATTAACGGGAACGAAACAGTCCTGCGGCTCTGCATTACAAATCTTTACGAGGATACCCACGGACTCGATGAATGATATTAGATAACACGTGGTATAAATCTTACAGAATATTTTGTGTATGTGCTGAAAAAGTGACAATATAATATTTCTTATATACGTGTAAGGTAAATTTAGCTCTTTTTCTTAATTTTCAAGAAATATGCACGTATTTTTATTCTTAAATGTATTCAATGTGATAATTAATGCAAATGATTATTTTTAAGTATTTTCAATCAGCTATCTGGTATTTTATCTAAGATTATTTTTCACCATAGTTGGTGGAATTTTTAAATGATAATGTAATTATTATCTTTTTGTGATTTTTATCAATGTGTGTTCTGAGTGTTCACACAAAATGAAAAGTTCAATGAAAATTCATTTTATTATCACAAATAGATAATATAATGAATTTTCATTAGTTAAAAATATTGTATAGAAAAATATTACAGTAACTTTTTTTTTAATTTTGGTTGCTATTTTTACTTTTAAAACTTTGCTAAATTTAAATAAATTAAAAAATAATTTTGCACCTTTTTTTATTTTCAATTAAATTGCTAAATTTTATAATGCATATTAAATGTGATAATGATATAAGTAAGAAATAAATTAAATGTAATCACAAGTTATATTTAGCATTTACATTTTCTTTTTTTTTTTCAGTTTTAATTTTTTCATTGAGATAATCAATATTTTTATTGTTTTTTTGTTATTTTTTTCTTCTACTCTGTCCTTGTTTTTGTTTTATGTTTCGTTAATACATTTCAAAGCATTTGCATAGTACTTATTATTAAATATTTTAAAGCATGTCCATAAAGACTTTATTTTTACTATTGAAGTCAATGTCTAGATCTTTACATCATTGTATTATCCTTATTGTAAATTTAATTATTTTACCTAAAAGTAGAAGTTCTAAAAAATAGTTTGAATTTTGTAAAAGTATTTGTTGCTTTAAATATAAAATAAAAATAAGGAACTTTTATAATATTTTATATGCTATTTAATATTTTTGTTTAACTTTTTTCTAAATATAGATCATGCTTATAAAATTTTATTGAATAATTAAATATGAAAATTAATTTTTTTTTCTTAGTGTGCAATTTCAGTACAAAGCTTATCTTATATATTTTTTTCTTTTTAGCTATCAAGATATATACATGGATTTTCTTTATGTGTACAACATTTTTCATCAGCAACAATTGTGTGTTATGTGGAATTAAACATTTTGTGTCTACTTAATTTTTGAATAACCACCACCTAAAAACAAATCATAATGGGTCGATACACTGGAAAGAAATGTCGACTAAGCAGCATGTTTGTGCTGACTGCCGGATATTTTTTAGTGGAAATTAGTGTTGGTTATGTGACAAACTCTATGGCTTTGGTAGCAGATTCATTTCATATGCTTTCAGATGTAATAGCCCTGGTTGTAGCATTCTTATCTGTTAAAGTAAGTTGAACATTTTTGTTTCTTATCTAATTTATCCTTTTAAAAAACCATACTGCAATCATGTTGATAGTGTTTGAAATATGCAAAAAAGTTTCAGTAAATATTTTTTCCTTTGTTATATAACATTTTTTGCTATTTTGATTTATTCAATAAGATAACATAGGTACCATAAATCAACTTGAAAATTTTCAAAAATTTAATGTAAGTAATGGATTTCAGTGATTGGAATATGTTATCTTGAAAAATGAAATGCTTTGCTTCATTTTTAGGATATTAGTAAGTCTGACGATTTTCTGCAAGCACGTACAGTATTTTATTAATTCTATGAAAAACAAGTATTTGTACAAATATTACAAGACATGCTGCTTAGACTTACATAAAAATTCTTATGAAATTGATATTATTTTCGAGGGAGACAAATAGATTAACCAAATTTGTATTTAGTGTAAAATCATTAAATATTTTAAGAAAACAAGCACTTAAATAAATGAACCAAATAATATGTTTTGATGCCTTAAAATGTGCTTATGTAAAGAAGTGGCATTGGTAAATTTCAGTTTCTGTTTTTAAACAAAATTGGTAAACATCTTTTAGAACCTGACTGTCCATACTTTAATTGAATTTATTTTATTAATTACTCATAGCACCTATATACATCTGGAAAATTAATTTTTTTTTTTTAATTATTGAAGTAATGATATGTAAAAAAATGATAGGGTCTTTAAATATAGTTGACAGTTGTGCCAATGTTGTCAATGAATTAAGCGATGAAAGCAAGCAATCAAGCAAGTTAAAAAAATATGCATTAATATTAATTTAGCTACAAATCGTAAGGGACAAGTCAAAAAAGGAAAACTTATAAATAATCAATAGTAATTTTAAATGAAACTTGGGTAATATAAATTAAAGTATGCAATTCCATAAAGTTTTTAGATAAAAAAAAATCATGAAATTTATTAAATTATGAATAAAAATAGGCATTTGAAATTCTCAAAAGTTAAATCCTATTGTTTAAAATCAAATGTTTAAAAGTTAAGTTAATTTTGATATCAGAAGTTAAAAGTAATATAAGTCCATGATTCATTATTCTTGAATGTTTTATTTATATGTAAATAAATATTATTATGAGTATGAAAAAAAGAAACCGAATAATTATATCTCCTGAAAAAAATAAACTATTAATATCAAATCATAAACAAAATTTGTTTTTAATGTGAGTAAATAGTGCCTTTTAATAAAAAGTAAAGAATAATGACTCTTCATCTTCAAAATTGTTATCTCTTAGAATAATAGAACAATTTAGAACCTCTCAGAACAGTTTAGTAGAAGAATTAGAATTTCACTGTAAAAATATTAGCTCTAGGTAAATATTTATTAATTTTTGATTCTTAATGGTTTATCTTTAATTATATATCTTTTTGTTTTCATTCTAAGGGATTTATTTTCACTTATTTACAAATTAATAGTTTTCTCTTATAAAACGAATTAAGTGTTTTCTATTTTAAAAAAATTCTTTTTGCTATTTTATTATTACTACTGGAGAACGCGATATTTTGACATACGAATCCGCATTAACGACATTAGCCGCATCAAAACTGAAATATTAAGCAGCTTGTAAAAATAAAATAAAAAAAAGCTGAACGATTTATATTATAAATTTTGATTTCATCATTCAATCTAAAATAGTATCAGTTTCTGGAATCTAATTTTTTTTTTTTATTTATTTTGGTACTTACGTATTAACGGTACCTTGGCGACAGTTGCGCCAATAAAGAGCACACGCGCCAACCGCAGCTACAGATTTGGCGCCAATCTACACTTAAAATTTTTGTTCCAAATAATAAAATATATATGAAACACTTCATTTAAAATCAAAACGCTTTCAAAATATTTTTATTCCAAATAATAAAGATTGGCGACACTTAAAAAACGCCAAGTCTGTCGCCAAGGTACCGTTAGTACCTTTATTTTTTACTTCCTTATCTGTATTCAAATATTCGTACTTCATAAAGGTTTTTTTTTTCTTTGTGTGTTGTACATACAGGGCGTCGTTTTCTGTTTATGCATGCCATATAGATGGTTGTGGTGTGGGACATAACCTTCCAGGAATTTTTAAGGATAACTGCCATCTCACTGAATGCATGTTTATAGGAGAAAAAACTGGAATATCTCCCACAGGTTGCGTTCTCAAATCTAAGCCCTCCTGCATTCTAATTCTAGCTAAGCATATTGCCACTAGTAGGACTAGATTTGGTGGATGCAGGTAATAAGCTCTTAGGTAAGGTGAAATCTGTTTAGATATTTTCCGTTCTAATAATGAATGTTGCCAAATCAAAGTGCCATCATTGAAACATCTGAACAGAAAGTATCATCTGCAGTATTGAGAATATTTCACCAAAAAAAGGGAGGGGGGAATAAAGGTCAAAATACCTTCTTTCTAGGTAGCTATAAACTATTTCTTTTGTAATCGGGCTATTATTTCTGAAATGATTCAACATATTTCTCGGCACTACAGTTCAATGACAAGTCACGTGTGTTTGGGAAATACTTGATGGGAAAGATGAATAATAATTTCAACAGCTCGTTATTTTCAGTTAAGAAAATAAGGCTTAAGTTAACAAGATTATGGGATGACTGAACTTCTAAAAGTGTACAAGGTCATTTTTTTCTTTCCTTTCCTTGCAATATCCAGTTTAAATATCATTTGTTGTTTGACTTGATTTCTGTTATAGAAATATCAGATTTTTTTTTTTTTAATGAATTTGATCTTTATTACGGATTCAAAGCCTTACAATTTTGTGTTTAATTGCGAGAATGGAATATATATATTTTTTTGAAACATAAATTTCGGTAGCCTTAATTACTATTATAGCACTCAATAATCAATTTTAGCTCTCGTTTACTATGTGATATTCTCTATTAAATGAAGAAAAACATTGTGAACGTATAAAAGAATTAAAGTTTATAAAATAAGAGGGATACAAAGAAAATTAATCGATTCGAAATCTTATAGTAGCTCGAGTGCATTGATAGCTTCTGACTTATTTTCTGAGTTCTGTTTGGATACGTATGTAAATATAAACTGCAAGAGCCTTACAAGTTTTTTGTTTAAAAGAAAAGAAAGAATCTTAAATTTATTGGCACGTTTAAAACCGTTGTATCGAACATGGACGAAATATTACAGAAATACTCAAGAAATGTCACAAGATCAAGCTAATGTTCGTGAAGCCTAAATATGAAAAAAAATACCGAGGATACAGCATTATCAAGAATCAAATAAGTTTCAGGATATTAAAAATGAGTAAATCGGATAATACCGGGAAAATAGTTTAACAATGTCCGACTTTCCGATTCAACGTCATGGATAAATTGTATCCAAAGAATCGACCGTGTTAGAAGCTTCAAAATTGGTAGAAGCCTCGAAAATGCATTTTAATGCAACATTAAATAAACAGCTGGACAATTGCTAATTAAGGAAAAGAAAGGGCCCTGAAAAGATCAAATAGAAGTTTCGGTAGAGTACAAAAAGTAATACATATTTCCATTTATATTCTAGACGACAGATGATGGCAATTACTATTGAGAACCGTCGAAAATGTCCAAGTTTTTAAAGAAAATCTTTCAAATAATGACAAAACGTGAAAGTGGAAGATATTTCTGGTGAGGGGAGGGGGGGGCTCTTCTGGTCTTTCTCTAAGTCACGTATGGGCTCTTTAACTGTCATTGTATTATCAAACCTGATATGGGAAAACCATTGCCTGATCACGAGATCTCTTGAAATCAATCCTGAGATTTACCTTGAAATAAACTCAGTCGTATGCCCTAAATTCGCAGTTTTGGAAGAACACTTTTACGTTTCTCCTTCATTGGCGCAACAGCCCCACAGTGAGCCAAGGCGTTTGCCTACTGGTAGACAGGGGTAGGAGACAGGATGTTTCTTTTTTTTTTTTTTATGGGGTAAAGTTGTCAGATCTACGCCCAACGCTCTACAGTCATATTAGATCGGGATCTACGGTTTAAAGTGGATTCCGAACCACTACAAACATCCATGGCGCCAAAGCACTATTCACTCGGCCATCAAACCTCACTTTTAAGTTTTCTTGCCATAAATATCCTTAACAATTTAACTTCTAGATATTCTCTAAATTTATATGTAACTCATTTTAATGTAGAAGCTATTTTGAATTATTGCAAAATTCTTATATGACTAGCATCTTTTTAATTATTATTTATTGTTTATCATTTTTATTGTTTTAACAATTTTTAGATTCGTTGTCCTTATTTCTTTATCATTTATTTTATTTTTGCTTGGTAAAAATATTATGGGGATATTGAATTTTTGTAGATCGTATTATTACATTAAATCAAGATTAAATGACTAAACTTTGGATTACGGCAAGATTTTTTTTTTTTTTTCTGACTTCTAATTTTGGGATCTTTTTTTAATTATTTCTCAAAGCTTGGGTAAAAAAAATTTATTCTGTTTAGTGAAACCGAATAACTGCAGTAATTATAACGGATTAATAATTATTGAAACAAATGAGAACATATCGAATAACATTTTTCTAATAATTATTCTTGTTGAACAAAGGCCAGAACGTTTTCATAGTTTTCATATCTATCGAATCTTTTAGTAGATTAATGTTGAGAATTTGGGGGCCTGATGGCCGAATGGCTAGCGCTCTGGCGTTCGGTACCACAGGTATCGGGTTCAAATCTCGGCTTTGCCCATGGGTGTTGTAGTGGTTCGGAATCCACTTTAAGCCGTAGGTCCCGGTCCTAATAGGATCGTAGAGCGCTGCGGGGGCATTGTTACTCCGCGTCCGTGGCTTACCATTAAGTTACACGCGCCTTCTGGGTAGTGCAAAGTGAGTAACATCGGTGCAGCCCTTATGGCGAAAGATCACGGTCTATTTGCCAGCTGCATTAGAAGAAAAAAAAATGTTGAGAATTTTTGCCTTCTGCATTTACATCAAACACATGATGCTCACGCAATTTCTAATAAATTTATGGGAACTTCTTCATATATTTTAGCAGACTATTCAGTGTTTTTCATATTTGTATACAAAGGGATAGCCATGAAGTGTCTTATTTCAAATTATTATTACAAAGACAACCAAAAAGGAAGATGAATGAAAATTATTATGAAATGAGACATATAATCAAGGTTTTTTTTTTTTTTTTTTTTTTTTTGCCTTATTTAATCTAATTTGTTTTTTGGGCTTGATGGCCAAGTGGTTAGCTCTCGGTACCACAGACTTTTGTGGTCGAATCCCGGCTTGTTTGTAGTGATTCGGAATCTTCTAAACCGAAGATCCCAGTTTGATTAATCCTCGTCTGCAACAAATGACCATAGAGCGATAAACCAAATGATTGAGCCTAGGGCCGTAAAAAAATCTCGTAAAAGTTAAAAAAAAAAAAAAAAAACTCTCATGTTAAGGAATCCCTGGCAGAAAAAATCGGATAGATTTCGTCAGATGGGTCTTGTTCGATAGCTCGGACACAAATATAAACTCAAATAATCTTCGACACAGACACGAAGAAATGAATGGACTGTATAAATTTAATCTCCTTTATTTCGGCAGCCATCAAGCTCGAAGATGGACTGCCACACGCAACCTTTCTCGTTGGTTACACTTATTGAACTCTTTTACTTATGCAGCCATCAAGCTCGAAGATGCACTGCCACACAACCTTTCTCTTTGGTCGCTGAGTTTCAACTCCTTTTAGTTTATGCAGCCATCAAACTCGAAGATAGACTGCCACACAACCTTTCTCTTTGGTTGCAGAAGTTCAACTCCTTTATTTAGGCAGCCATCAAGCTGGAAGATGGACTGCCACGCGCAACCTTTCTCGTTGGTTACAGAAGTTCAACTGACTCTTCTTACATTCTTTCTCTCTCTCCCGTCAGCTCACCCCCTGCCAGACACCCCCACAGACAGGATGTTTTTCTGGACATAGGGCGTTGACCTCCCCTATACAGGGGAACCTGGGTTTCGACGTAACAGGTCTAACTAGTGGAAGCTGACTGAGACAGCCCTAACCGGGAACAAGCTGTAGTGCTTAAGAAAAAGAAGAAATACATCTCTATATGGATACCATTAGTTGCACAACAAGCTAGTACTCGATTTCGTGCAATGTTATATTGTATCGTATATCAAACAAAGGTATGGGACATAACTACTCTAAAGCAGAGGATACCATTACCACCATAGATGCAGACAAGAAATCGAGTGCCATGTCGATATGATTCGTGTAATCAATGGTTCCCAAATAGATATATATTAAATTAAATGGAACAGGTGAATAGAAATATTCTCTCTTAAAAAGTCTCTTTACTGTGTATACATGTACACAGTCCAGTCACATTAATGTGACCACCACCTACTTTCGACGTCAACGTGAAATAACCAATCATAAAAAGCAGGTGGCAGCACATTGCAGTGGAGTGTATATAAAGAATTCCACTTAATACCACTTAAATACCACACTCCACTTAAAGCCAGAATATACAAGAGTGTATATTCTGGCTTTTTTTGACAGGTGGTCGCAGTAATGTGATTGGACTGTGTATAAAATTTATAAACACCCCGTATATAACGTAACGACCCTTGACCTGAAGTCATTCGCCACTGATGCATTAAATATGCAGTCAATTGATTAGGTACCTCACCAACATTTGCATGGGCTGCAGCTTTGCATCCACTTTGAAATTTAATACCACCTAATTTAAAACACATACCTATCAGGGCTACAGAAGTTAGGGCGGCGTAATTTTCTCAATTTTACTTATACAAGTAAAATGATCTACAGATTTATCTTGCCAATTCTTGGCTTAGGCATTAGAAATTTCTCGGATTTTGAAAGGAAAGTTTAGTCTTTTATGCATATGAATTGCATTTCTTTTAATACTGAATGGAATTAAAATAAATTCTAATGGGAATGAATAAAAGCTCTATAAACTTTTTTTTTTTTTTTTTTTACTTTCAACTTTGGTGCCAATTTGCTGAACGCCGTGGAACGAAACTTACTCCAATTGCTTTTGGGCTATTTTGCTAAATGGGTATTAATTTTTGGTAATGAAATTTTTTTTTCAAGGTTTTAAGTTCCTTCCCCCTTCCTCCCTCCCCAGACAAACGACGAAATGTTTCATCAACTGATAAAGACTTAATTTTCTCAATTGCATGTGTATCTAATGTCATTATTTTTTTCTATTTTTAATTTTTGATATTCTACACCTGCGAGCTCTGTATTCGATGTAAATATTTAACAACTCTATCGACAAACCATAAAGATAAACCATTGTCTTCTGGGATGATTTTCAAAGGTAATTGCTCCTCATTTACGTGTCGTATGAACTACCACGAGATAGAGCTACAATCAACGTGAGACGCTTATGTGCTCCTATTTCTTAATCATTAGACTGCAAAGGATCCTGTCGCCGAGTTCGAACTTAAGTCCTTCTGCATGTACTACAATTGGGGCCAATTTGTCTGATTTTCACTCACTTCGCTGTAATATTTCCTTTTTAAAAATAAGTACTCTAAATAAATAAATCAATAAAAATTAAGCCGCGTCTTAGATAACAGATTTTGGGTTTGGAAATTGACACCTATGATTTCATGTATTGTATTTAATTGTATACATTTACTTTTTAAAGAGACGCTTACAATGTGTTAATCCGCTAATAATGTGTTCAAAATGGGACTATTAAATTTATTGATGCCACTCTGAATAGAAGTTACCGATTTCGTGGGTGGGCTCCCATTCGGGGTGTGCCAAAAGACAAAACAGTTAATTATTGAGGTCAGATATGGACAGCAAAAGTAGCAGTATTGATTTTCGGTTGGGAAAATCCCATGATAAAGGTAGGGCGGTTCCAGCATAGAATCGGTAAATCAGAAATATCGTAATAGCAGCCTTTTTCTTTTCACCAGTTTGCTTCAAAATAAAGTTGATTGTTTTTAGTTTAATTGTGAATATAATCTTACAAGATAGTGAAATTTTGTAAGATCGTATAAGATTTTGTATTTGTAATTAATAAGATTTTGTTTTGTGTTCCTATATTATGTTTTCAGTTCGATTTATTACTATTTGTCCACTTTCTTTTTTTTTAAACAAATGTTCTATTTGTGTTCTTGTTCAATTTTATCAAAGCCTCGGTATGTTATTTGAACAATTTCATTTGATTAATTTTCAAGTATATTTATTTATTAGAGTTTGTCTTAATCTGTTTGAACTCGCATAGATTGTGTTTTGAACCTTTTCATTTGTTGCAATTTTTAGTAAATTATTACTGACTCGTAAACGACACATGATGTGTATACCACCGATTACGTGTTCGATCACCGATTGTGTGGAAAGGTAAGCATTCGGTTTACAGGCGGAAGCGGACGAATCAATTACTTGTTAAGGGTGCTAGTCAAATATACGCAGTGCAAAACATTTTGGGGGAAAAAATTCAGTTGGGATTTTTCCATCTGATATTTATTTTAATATTATGCAATTTAAAAATTTTAATTATTTTTATCGTAACTAAAACCTTTCTGAAAATACCTCTCTCCCCTGTCTACCCTTTTTGAATCAGTACGACTTGGCCGCTTGCCAATATTCCATACAATCGATGGTTTAAATGTATACCATACAATATAGGTTTCCCCCCCTCCCTGGAAAAGAAATGCACTGAAAAATAAAATGAAGCATTTATTTAAGACGTAGAGTTAAGAATACCTTACGTGAACATGCATGTTTTTAATCAGGATCTGAGGACGTGGTTTTGTGAATTTAAATAATAAAAAATAATTATCCTTATTTTCATGGATTTCTAATTAGAATTCTTTTAAATTATTTTATTCCTTGTGGTAATTTATTTTTACCATAATTTTTAATACTTGTAACCGTGGAAGGAGAAAAAAAAAAAAAATTAAAAATTTATATCTAATATAGCATTTGTGTTTGTCAGACAGTATTTACTCTGGTAAATTTTTAGTAATAAAATCTGAAAACTCGCATATTTTATAATACAAGCAATTAATTATTATTTAATTTGCCGAGAAAGAAGTGCATTACTTTTAATGTCTATCCTATTATATTAAAAATAAAAATCAGCAAAAAAATAGTATACTTTATATTTTTATTTATATATATATATATATATTACAAATATTTTGGGAAGGAGTTTGTAACCTTCACCTTAGTGGGGGGAAAAAGTTAAAAGGCTCCTTTCAGAATATTTTAACATATAAGGTCTATGGAGAGAACAAGGTGAGCAGACTTTTTCGTGGATGTTTTTTCATGAGTGGCAAAATAGGAAAGAGTGAAAATTCTATTAAAATCTATTTTATTTCTTTAAAAGTTAGCAAATAATATTCGTATTCAATAACATTTTCGAATGGCAGTGGTTATGGAGAAGTTATCTGGGGATATTTTTTACTGTAATAACATGTGTTAGTATATTTAGCTTTACACCCAGTGTGCACCTTGTCGCTACATTATGATGCCTCGTTTTAAATAAATACCCCCAAGGATAGCATTAGAGCCCAGCTGCTCTTTGATTTATCTATTAGAATATATATTTAAATCTAAAAATCATGATTTCTTTCTTAAAATAGCATTTATTCATGAATAGGATTTTTATTATTTGTCACTTGATTTAAGTCATTCGCCGTTTAAATGGCAGAACTTTAGCAAATTAAGCCTTTCTCAGAGTGCACCGCGGAATACCTGCTCACTGCACCGCAACAATTTTGAGTGAGCACCCACCAATTGACTGTCAAATTCGATCCTCCGGTGGAAGGACATTCCAGTCTATAGATTTATCGTTACCATCCCCAGCATTGACACAGAAGTTATCAGTTCGACTTCACTTATAAGGTTTCGAACCCTTTCTCTTGGTTTAGAAACTAAACGTGCTATCCACCAAGTACTTGGTAATTAATGTGATGTCCTCCAAATTGCTGGATGCAACTAACATAATGGGGGTCCACAGTTCAAATATCAATACTTAATGATCCCACACTTCGAAAAAACACGGGCCTGCAATGCATCCAGAAATGCAGAATTTTTTTTTTATTCGAATTTCAAGTCGGCCTCGTTTCACTTGTTCCGCTTTGCTTTTTATCGCACAATCACACTCGAGTGTGAAAACAGTTGTTTATCGTACATATCATTGTGATAGCAAACAATGCAAGAAAGACACGATAGAAGCTTTCCGAGGAAAACATTTGCATTCCTTGTGATCTTGGACTTTGAGTTATCTCGTGCTTCAAGGAATTACTGTTCAAAATATAATACTTGATCACTTCATATGAAAGTGCGAGATAAAAAAAAAAAAAAAAAAAGTGGTTTTTAACAAGGATATAAACAGACCACTGTCCTCCGTGGACCGCACCACCCTATTACAATTTTTATATTAAAAATCAAACAATGGATTTTTTTTTTTTTTTCAAAAAAGATAAAACTAAACATTAGAAGAAAAAAGAAAACAAAAATACTTTATTTAATGTTTAAAATTGTATCGATTAAAATCAGTTGCAAACATTCAATATGTATATTTTACGAGATGACGAAAAACATTTTTATTTTAAAATTATTCTCAGTTGTAGTGTGCAGGTTGGACAACCAGATTGTAACTGGATATGGTTGGGTTGAGATACTTGAGGCACAGATTGGAGAACTCACAGCTTTATTTACCCCCGCACCAACACCACACCCATACAATTAGAGACATGCAATATTTAACACATATGAAGACATATAATTATAGATTAATGGAAGAATCCAACTTCTAATACGAAAAGCGATACTCAGGTACGCGCAGGGTGCGCGAAAGATACTGCCTCTCCAGCTGGGAGTCTGTAGGCTTGTGCAGGTAGGCACAGGGTTTTGCTAAATATATTTTTCTCTCAAGGGAGAGATTGTAAACTAAACGTTTCTCAACAGAAGAGCGTGGTTGCGCTGTACTTTTCATGTGAGTCTGGAGGCCTACTGACCATTTCTCTTGAACGCCACAGGTGGCGCTCTTGCCAGTGCGTAGGAGGAAGCCTGGTTATACAATATAATAGTTCTGATCGGTGATAGATATGTATTAAAAATATGCAAGCTTATTTAGATAAATGCATAGTCGTAACAAATTGGAATAGTTTTCGTAATTGTTTTCTCCCTTGGCTATTAACAAACTTTAAACAAATATTAAACCGACGTAATGTTTTAAGTAAAATTTTAATTTTTTATGTTATATTTTATTTATTACTTTGTATCAAGAAATATATAAGTAATTTAAAATTTTTTTTTTTTTTTTTTTTTTTTGCGCGGCTCACCGCTCTGTCATAGTAGGTATATGCAACTCATGTTGCCCATATAACTATATGCTATTGCTAACTATATGTCCATGGAAATATTTTATAATGTCCTACACCTTGAGGGGGTGGGGAGGTAGTGATCATCCATCGTCTTTATTTACAAATCATTAATTAGAATCTCCCATTTCCTCGTTTAGCCCATTTGCTTCATAAGGGCATATATATATCTTGGTCCTCCTGGCGCATAATATATCCTGGCCATATCAACAAAGCGCATATATGCGCGTTAGTGCAAAGTGACAATCACAAACGGATTAAAATATTTTTCCTGGTAAAAGCAATTCTAAAAAAAAATTTATAAAAATGGAATGTGATTCAAATAACAGTAAAGAAGTAAATAGACCTACCAATCAATCAAATATCGAAAATAGACCAACAGACTTACAATGATCCTTGTGAACAGTTACGTTATTTTCAAAACTATTTATAAAGATAGAGCATTTCACGTCTTCTAGCAAAAATTAGCAGAAGAAATAATTGAACAAATAAACCAAAAATATCAACACGAGAAATGGTACCATGCCCATTATTACTATCAAGATTGACTGCCTAATATTTTCTAACACCATTTGAAACAACTTCATCACGAAATGCTCGTAAGCGTTGTATAGTTTGCTTATTACAAAAAAAAAAAAAAAGGTTCATTTTATCAGTGGGATAATTGCCGTGTGGTTATATGTATTGAACATTTCAAATACTATCATTAGGTGCAAAACTATTAAATTGAATTTCTCAAGTTCTTTTCAATGTATAGCTTTATTGAACTCAAATTATAAATAGTGTGTACGCCATTTTGAATTTTTGAATTTTTTTTTTTTTTTTTTTTATTATTATCATTTTGAAATATTTATCTTTAAAAACGTTTGGGCCAATTTTCCACTTTTTTAAATATCCAAATAGGTTAATTAGGTATGTAGCACCTGTGGTGTAATGGTTAGGACATCCACTTATCACACTGAAGGTTTCAGGTTCGAAGCCTAGTGGGTACAGCATTCATAATATAACCGGAGCTGCCACTACTTTCAGAAACGGGGAAATCCGATGGCCGTTATGACGATGAATATCGACTGTGGAGATATCGATTGGTGAAATTCTCTTGCTTTTCCTGCAGTCATAAAAGCCCTTCCAATGGCCTACCCCTTGCTCGTTTCGGCATAAAAGTGACACTCACTGATGTTCAAAAAAATTTTTATATAATGCATTATGATAATATTAGATAAACCATCATCACCAATATAAGTAAGAAATAATACTCGGAAGAAAAAGAAGCGTAAGCCTAAAATTTTCCTATTTTTTTCCTCTCTACTGAAAGAAGTGCATTTGCAGAAGAAAGAAACAGAAAAAAAAAAAAAAAAAAAAAAAATTATGGCCCAGGTTATTATTGTTGAAACCAAGGTATCACATACCAGGAAACTCGTCCAATTTTAGAACCCAAAGGACATCCCTAAAGTATATTTGGTGTAAATCTTTATTAACTGTTTTCTAACGAATCTTTATATTGTTAATTAATAAATGGGAATCTTAAATGGTTCTGTTGGTGTACATATACTCTTGTTCAACACATCTATTGTTAATTGTTTAATTTAATAGGTTGGGGAACATATACTTTTCTTCAGCAGATTGTTTATAACATTGTTACTTTGTTTTTAACATTACCATTCTTAATTGTTTAATTAGTAAATGGAGCGTCTTAAATGGTTCTGCTGGTGAGCATACACTTTTCTTCAACACATACATTTCTAATTGTTTATTAAAATAGGTGGCTTACCTTTGTAATTTTATTTTGTGATTTTAGAATAATATTTAAAAAAAGATTGAAATCTTCTGATGTTAAACGATTTTAGTAACGGGGTTTTATTTAGGACATTTTTTTTTTTTTAATGAAGTGAATTTTAGCACGAATCTACGCGCTCTCTCTTGGCACTTATGCAACGAGGTCAAAGATATTATATCGACTAACGGCCGAATTTTTACGAGCCTTTCTCACACACACACGCGGGTAAAAATAAAAAAGATGTACGCCAATTGATGAAAATTGCTATGGTGGTATCGAGAATGCTATAGACACGTGATTTGCTTTCCTAAAATACTGCAGCGAAATGGTTCGATTACTTAAGGGATGATGTTTCAAAACAAAAAAATTAAAACTTAGTTTATTATCAAAACAATTTTCTTAAAACTCTTAAACGAAAAAAAAATCCGAGAAAAGACAGTTTCATAGAACAAATGGTGCTCAGATAGATTATTAACAAAATCGTACATATAGAAACGAAAATTGAGGTATTGGTCTTTGGCAATATCGTTAGTACTTCTCTCCTACAAATGATATATTTTTCCTAAACAAAGGCAATAAAAAAAAAAAGAAGAATTGGAATCCCTTATACATTTAAATTTATTATGTTCAAACGTGTTTTATCGCTTATTTCACCAACATGACTTGAATATAAAATATTAAGTGATGGTTAAGTAAACTTTCTTTTTAATTATTTCTTTTATTTTCCAATTTCTTTCGTAATTGATCGGTAGACACTGTTTTGGGGAAATTGAAACAAGAAATTTACTTACATTCTGAAAGCTGGACAATCCAGAATGAAATGCAGTGCACGTGACTTGATATCGGCAAATCATTAGTCTTAGCAATGCAAATTCCTTATCAATTTATAAAACACGCATAATTAAAATCATGTGACAGGCGAGTGTTCGTTTCAAAAACTTTGATTTCTTCACGAGAAACTTTTGTTTTAAATAAATCTGTAATTTAAATAACTTATTTTCTTACCACGCATTTGTTGTGGACATATCAGAACATCGTATACGAAATTGAAAATACACAGTCAAATTATGATAACTATTCTATAGCTTGGCGGTGTTATGAATTGTCATTCATAGAGAAGAATACATATTAATTCGCCAATAAAAAGCTCTTTCCACAGATTGTCACAATTGCCATCGAAACTACTCGGTTTTTAAAGCAGTGATGTCAATGTGTTTCTTTGTATGCTTTGCAAACATTTTAAAATTGTTTATTAAGTTTATAAATGTCTTGCATCTTTATAAGAAAGATTGTATTATTTTATTATTTACTTTAATTTTATATTTCATTTATCATTCTTATCAAATATGGGATGTTTAGAAGACTGCGAAATATGCATC
Organism: Caerostris extrusa; assembly: GCA_021605095.1. Taxonomy (NCBI): domain Eukaryota; kingdom Metazoa; phylum Arthropoda; class Arachnida; order Araneae; family Araneidae; genus Caerostris; species Caerostris extrusa. The sequence continues at coordinate 374,349 of BPLR01011609.1, read as the reverse complement.
TCATTTTGCAATATGCATATACAAAATTGTAATACACATTATTAGCAGTTCTGGGTAGTTTAAACAAAGTACTTTGGCTGCGGAGCAGCCATGCACTTTTATCTTGATGGAGAAGAGTTTCTTTAGGTAAATGCCCATTGTAATTTTATATCTAGAAATATATAATTCATAAAAAAAAAAAAAAATAAGAGAAAGATAATAGTATAAATTCAAAACAAATTTTTTTTTCTCTCTCTTAAGACTTTTAAAAATAAAATGTATAAATATGAAATGAGTAGAAACTATAACATTAGAAGGAGGCCCACCATCCGGTGGGTCTTGCAGTAATGACACTTCAGATGAAGGAATGAGGCGAAAAAAACAACGGATTATATGTTAAGATACACGGTCTTTAAACAAAGAAATATCATACCTAGAAAGATAATTTAAAACCGAATTGCAAGTGGGAGGAAGATTATTGTATTATTTATACGCATTATGAATTACTATACATGAAATAAACAAATTAAAGAAACTCCTAAGGGCACCTTTTGTGCTTGACCTATTATAACTGTGTAATGGTAAATTAAGAGTAAATCATCAAGTAATTAGAGTAAAGGGGTTAGCGATCAAAAATGTTGGGCGACTCCTACTCTAAAGTATTCAAATTGAAAATTGTTATCCCCTAATCTAAAATCATATAAAGATTTATTCTATATGAATAGTCAGCTGTATTATCCAATTTATAAATGTTACTTTGAATAATGATTAATTTTTGAAAAGTGAACTTTTTTTAAAAGACTTTCTTAACTTTTCATATTTTGTACAGGAGAAAAACTCAGAAAATGAACTAAAATTAAATTTCGTTTTGAATAGATAAACTCATTAAATAAATTTAAAAAATATTAAATAAAATTTTATTAATATTATTTCTCATATTTTATCTATTTAGCTGAATAAATCCGCCTCTTAGAAATTATCCCATGTCAGTTAAATATACGTTTTTTTTTTTTTTTTAATTATCCCATGCTAAATTTGAATGTTTGTTTTTGCTTAATCACTTAAACAGGCTATTTGAGTGATTAATTTTTTTTTTTAATTAGATGTTTCAATTCTGTAATTCTTTTGAAAACACGGAGGTGTAATTTGCGTAACTGTTTTGTATAATTTAGCAGAAACGGTTTAATTTATTTTTATTTCTTTTGTTCTTTTCTACAGCTTGCGCGTGCATTAAAACGTATGCTATGGGTTAAACTTGAAACTTCTTTTATATAATATATAAATTACAGATATTGTTTTATATAATATTAATAGATTACATTTAAATTAAAAGCATGACAAATTAAATGTTATTATTGCCAGTCTAATTGGCATGCCAATTAGGCTTATCGAGGAAATAAATAATCGTTGGGAATATTTTATATTCCACTTTCAATATTACCTACATTTGTCATGCCAACAAAGATACCAACAAAAAATGTCGATTGCATAATCTGAATTATTTTCATTAATCATAACTGTTTATTATTTTGTAAATAAAAAGTCACAGGACACACTGTCTGTTGACATTGCTACATATCAGATTTTCTGTGTTTTGTCGCCAGTTAAAAACAAATGTATGATGCGTTGCTACCTAGTGTCGAAACTTTTTTTCTTTTCTCCACATATCCCTTCTCCCCTTTCTTACCTAGGACTATGTAGCATGTACCAGTTAGAAAGATGGTGGTGGAACATTGGTTGGCCCTCATGTATACTACTAACAGCCAAGTGATGGAGGAATACAGTGCCTTCTAAAAGGACTTTTAGGGGATTAACTGTCCTTCATTTGAGCGTCATACAGGAGAAAACCCGTAAAAACTCCCTCGAGTCAGCCTGACTATCGATGCGATACGGTTTTCCACACATTGTAACAATCTTAATCGAATCTTCTCGTTTCTAAAAGCAGTGGCTACAACAGTACCGTCAGCGGAGTCGAACCTCAGCCAGTTTACACGTTAGCTTCGCACACTGTCACTAGGCCAGGAATCGGACTAATGTTGAAACAATAAATAATAGAATAAGTCTCGGAAGAAACGTTGTCAGCAAAAAATGATAATTTTAATATTAAAACCATGATTATGTTCGATGAATGATCATTAGAATATTCGATATCATACGTCAACGGAGATGGTTTAAAGTGATTAAACAATTGTCAAGTTAGTGATACCCAACGTTTCGTGGCGACATCTAGCGACTAATAGTGCAAGTTTTCTTAACTTAATATCTTTTTTCGTTTCGAGTGTTCACTTAGCCTTCATCTCATTTGCAACTTATACAGAAAAATTACAGGAAATTCTTCGTTAATTAGAGAATATGGTATATAATATTCACTTGGAAAATGAAGAGGAAGAGAGGCTTTTTGGAGGATAATGGAATTTTCAACCATCTTTGACGTTAATAAAAGTTTCAGCTATTCATTGTAGAATGAATAAGTAAAAGATGATTCAAAAATAAAAGAAACCTTTTTCTAAAAGTAGGAGGAAAAACCAATAGAAAAATTATTAAAATATTTTGCAGTGATATTTCGTGGCAAATTTTTTTTGAATTTTTTAATTTCAACTAATTTTTTATTTCGAATTATTTTTTTTTTTCCTCAAATACTATGAAAATTCAATGATTTTTATTCTTCTTTGCTATATTTTTTTCATTATTATAAGCAAATTAATATTACTAGTGACATTAAATATATAAACATTTTCTTTTCTTTTTTTTTTTTTTAGATGTCTCCAAAGAAGTGGTCCAAAAGCACTTTTGGATGGGCTAGAGCCGAGGTCCTTGGTGCTTTAGTCAATGCTGTGTTCCTTGTTGCCCTCTGTTTTTCTATTTTTGTTGAATCATTAAAAAGGTTTTATAAACCTGAGGAGATCCATGAACCATTGTTAATATTGTATGTTGGATCATTTGGATTACTTGTGAATGTGATTGGACTCTTTTTATTTCATGGTAAGTAAATGTTTTTCAATATCAATCACTAAATATATTTAATCAATTATTGATGATTAAAAATACCAACAGTGGAAATCACCTTTTAAAAGGCATCTTTCAAGTTATATTTGCTTAAGATTTCAAATGTTTTAACCAACTTAAATAAAAATTTATAATTGCATTTTTTTAAGTTTTACCAACTTTAAAATATTATCTTGTGTATATAATTGTGTAAAAGATATAATGGTACTTAATTAATTCACATTTGCTGTTTTGAACAAAACTAACATTGTGAAACCATTTTATCACCTATTTATTCAATCAAGTAATTCAATAATTTCTATAAGATGCATTTATAGCTATTTAAAATTTTTGCTTTTTTCTACTGTTTATTTTGTATAATTTAGGGCTTTTTATGAAATAACTGTATTATTGCATTAACAAATTTTCTAGAAAAAAATTATCCTTCACCTTTATATATTTTTCAAATCAGTTGGCTGATAAATGTTTAAATAAATCCTTCTAGGTCATGGCCATAGTCATGGTGGCCATGGGCATGATAAACGAGCAAGCTTGCCCACACTTGAAGCTGTTCTTTCTGAGGGAGACATAAATGACAACAAAGGGAACTTTCAGCTGCCTGATACTGCTCCACCAGCCACAAATAGTACAAAGAAAGAAGGTATACAAGACCTTTAAAATATATATATATATATATCATTTCTAGTGTTCAAAAGAATGATACTGTTATCAAATAATTCTTAATAATTTTTTGCTAATTCATCCTGTTATGGCTGAAGCAAACTTATTGAAAAGTCTACCAGCAATATATTTACTGCTTTATACAATGTATTGCTTCACAATTCTGTGAAATAACATCTGATTCATTATCCTCTATTTATTTTCATGTTAGAATGAGCCTGCGTTTTATCTTATAATAAAAATAAATATTTTTTAAAAATCATAAGGATAGAGAATTGTAACAAGAAATCGAAAATAAGATTAGATGAAATAAAATAAACTAGATGGTTTAATGTTTGTATGGTTGTTTCCTCAAAAAATAGTGAATCTAAATTACACAAATCCCTTTTAAGTAATAATTAGAACCAAATCAGAATATTTGTCTGAAATTCTTCTTTTATGAATCAAACCTTCTCAAGTGGGAAATTTACTTATTTTGATAACATTTTGGATTTTAAGTAACATTGCTTCAAATAAAACTGTATAAATGCTGCTTTTAGATGTAAATTAAATTTATTATAAATTTTATGCATGGTAAAATTCACAAATTCTTTGCAAATAATATATTTTATTACTACGGATGCTATACAGAACAGTTAGTTTTACATTCACTAAACTATAAGTGACAACCATAGCTATAGTCTATGATCAGAAATTACATTTGACTGCAATTTCACATTTGGAAAAGGCAACAATTTGCATTGAAAAAAATTATATGATTTTTCTTGCCAGTAAATATTTAAATCAATCATTTTTAAAAATCCTTTTGTTAAATGGCTTCATTAACCCAGTTGTATGAAATCATTTTAATTTAAATGATTCTTTTTTTTCATTGTAATTTAAAGATTATTTTCTGAACTAAATTTTTTTATATAGAATAAAAGTGTTTTAATACTTATTACACTAATGAAATGTTTGTCAAAAATGATCGGTATGTAACCACAGTGTCAACAACAACAAAAAAGAAGTAAACTATTCATTTAAACTTTTACCCTTTTTTACATCATTTAAGTTTTACACCTTTTTTCCAGGTAAAGTTTCATTTGAAATTTTTAAAATGAAACTTTCATTATTTGTTTTATCCTGAGAGAAACATTGCTTTTCTGAATATGTATCTCTTCATGATACTATGCTTCATATATATAAATTAATCATCTTAATAGAATACCTAATAATGTATTATTTATTCCTATTAATTATGTAATGCTAAAACCATAAAAAAACATTCCTTTGATATTCAGTGAATGTAAAAATAGTACAATACATATGATAAATTTTCAAATTATAAATCAAATTTATCAAATTATTAAATTTAAAATATCTAAAAATTCACATAAGTCTATATTTTAAAAATTATTATTTATGTATTATTTTATTCATAAAAATTATTCACAAATTTAATAATTAATAATTCACAAAAAATTTGCTTAATTTTATTTATGCCCTTATCTTCGTTCTTGGAAAAGAAATGAAAAAAAATTATTTAATAAGTACTATTTTGCTGCTGAAACAAATGCAAATAATTTTTTATCAGTTTTGAAAAAAAATCAGCATAATTAATATCGTATATTAATAATTTTGAAAACAAAACTATTTATTTTCTAGTTGCCAGTAGTAGCCAAATGAATATGCATGGTGTATTCCTTCATGTCCTTGCTGATGCCTTGGGGTCAGTCATTGTCATTGTCAGTGCTCTCATCATATGGCTTACTGACTGGGACTACAGGCTTTATGTGGATCCAGCCCTGAGGTAAACTTACAAAATTGAAATCAAATTATCTAATTTTTGTTATTTAAGTCACACTATTTTATGAAATCTATTAAGAGACATATGCTGTATAAAACAATATATAAATAAATCATTTTACCGAAAAAAAAAAAAAGTTGACCACATTAGAGAAAACAATGTTATTTTAAATTAAAACAAAATTGTAATTATAATCTTTGAAATTAAACTTCATATTTCTATAGATTAATCGATTTTATTATTGCATTATATGCTATTAAAATAATGATTGAACGATAAATTAGGCAAAAAAAATTTCGAATTGAATACGAGATAAAACTGGAATTTGTGGTAAATTTATGGAAGTGATGGAAAATTGTCAAATCTACATTTTATAACAAAATATTTAAAATTTGAAATTATAATTAAAATATCTCTTAAATGATTCTCATAATTTGTTTTTGGTATACTGATCTTGATCATCAATTTTTATTATTTCTCTTCAATTTTAGTGTTTTCATGGTATGTCTTATAATGAATTCCACTTGGCCATTATGTAAGTAAAACTTTCTTTTCTTATTATAATAAAGACAAATTTATCTTAAGGTGATAGAAAATCTTATACAAAATTGTTTTCTTGAAGTGCATGTTCCATTTCTGGATATTCCTCCAATATTTGATGATTTATTTGCCACTGAGTTTCTGAGGGAACTAATTTACAGCATTGTGTTATCTTTCGAAATTAAAAGCAATAAGAGATGAGCTTAATATCAGTTGTAATAAATCTACATGTTCACCAGAAAGATACAGGCAATGATACTTTTATTTGTAAGGAATATTTCATGTTTTCTATACTGTATGTTAAAATTGAAAAATCAAAAGTGTATTTTAGAAAATGTTTTTTTTTTTGTAAAAATGATGTATTGAATGGAATTTAAAGAAACAAAATATAATATTTTTAACTAGGTTCTACTAAAGGAAAAAGCATCATTTGCGAAAAGCAGAATTAAAAATTGATTTTTGCAAAACTTTAATATCTTTTGAATATTACTATTAACAATTATTGTATTAGCTTTTCGAATATTAATGAAACATTTTTTTATTGAATTAACAAATGTTGAATATTCAACTAGGGTAATTAGTAACCTAATAGAAAAAGTGCATATGAATGGAAGAAAACTCTAAATATAATACAAACATTTAAAGTTATAATATTAAAAACTATGTAAAAATACTCCTGTTTTATAGGGATAAGTTTAATTAAATTAGAACAAAGTACCTAACGTCGATACAATGCAAATAAAATGTGATATGATTAACAACATCTAAAATTTCAAATTGGTGAGATAAATAGAATTAGAAAGGAATGTCATTCCAAGGAAACAAAAAATGTTATTGATTATTGTATATGAAATTTTTTTTTTTTTTTTTTTTTTATTTAATGTTGCTAAATCATTTAAATTACACAATTGTGCCCCCTTTATTAATAATAGATAAATTGGACATTTTACTTTTTAGGTTCAATATATAGAGCCTTGTATATTAGATTATCATAAATGTTTTTTTTTTTTTTTTTTTTTTAAGTTTTTCTTATGTATTACTATTATTTATTTTCAATGATTGTATTTTGTAAAAATTATTTTTTACATGCATTTCTCTAACTATTACATATGTGTATACGCACAAATATATTTGTGAGATATTAATGTTCTAATGATCTATTGATTTTTAAAAAGAAGATTACACAATTAGGAAAACAGATACTCATTAAAAAAAAAAAATGAAGCCAATTATCTTAAAAATTGAAATTTTTTAATTTCATCAAAATTACTTTTGTTCTTCCTTTAAAAAAAAAATCATTTTTGTCTATAAAATTTTTTTACTTTTTAGTGAAAGATTCTGCAATGATTCTTCTTCAAACAGTGCCAACTCATATTCAAGTGGATTATTTGCAAAATAAATTATTACGCGAGGTAAATATTTTCTTCAAACAAACTTCATGATAAATGAAAAATAACTATATTATAGTATGACTGTATTATAACTATATAACATAAGTTCATCTAACTATTAACATTTACTTATATTCTTAAAATATTAATGATTTTCACAAAACTTTGTTGAATAAAAAATCAACGCTTTACTTACTATTTTAGCATTAATTTTATTAAATATTTAAATTAATTTCTATCGCATGTTAAAACATAATTTTAGTACTTTTCTTAAAAGGAGTACTAAGTTTGAAATACTTTGTTAGTAGTGCAGCTATTTTGTGTAATCTTGTAAATGTTGTGTATTTTAATTAATAAAATACAGAGCAATTAAAATATATCAATTTAATGAGATATACTTTAATTACTATGACACTTTTATAATTACAGTATTTAAATTTTTGAAAATTATATCAGTTTCTTTATCATGATAAACAAACAACCATACTTTGTTATTTCTGTAGTTACTGTTTATAAATGTTCTTAAACATTCAATTTTTTATGAAAATAAAAATAAAATTTTAGTTTTGATTTTTAGTCCTAATACACCGAAAATTTTACTTGTTTCCAACTTTTAAAGAACAACTTTTGAATTAGAGAAAACTATGTATAGATAATTAAATGCATCTGAATGTGATTTTCTTATAGATTGATGGTGTCTTAGCTGTCCATGAGTTTCACGTGTGGCAGTTGGCAGGAGAGCGAATCGTAGCTTCTGCTCACATTTGTTGCAGGAATCTTGCCGATTACATGGCTGTTGCTGAGCGAGTCAAGGAGTTCTTTCACAACGAAGGCATCCATTCGACTACAATTCAGCCAGAATTTATAGCTATGAATGATGTAAGATCAAATTTCTTTATTCTAGAAAAAGTCACTTGATTCTTATATGAATCATTATATCTTATGTAAAATTCATTAGAATTTTAAAAAATAAAGTCAGTTGGTTGCAAATAAAAATAAGTAGCTTTATAACAATAAAACCTAAGTTCAATAATCTCAAATGCCTTGTTTGAACATTTATTTCTAAACGGGATGTGTATTACATTTAGTATTTTTGTATAAAAACTAATAGTCGCTCATTTATCCTAAGATTCTCATTTTGAATATAACATTAAGAATAACTATTTATTTGCAAGAAACTCTAATCATGCATATCATCAATATCTGAAGGGAAAAAGGAAAATTATTTTATGCCAATAACATCTTAGAAATGAAGTACAAAGTTTAAATCTTATCTTTCATATTTAAGATAAGAGCATTTTAGTGTAGTTTGTTTTATCTTATTAATAAAAAAAAATAATAATAATAAAAATCATGTCTAAGCCCTTATTGCAAAACAAGAATTGGTTGCATTTTACCTCATTAATTCTTAACGTTTTTATTACTCCTAGGTGAAATCTGACAGTTGTGTTCTGGACTGTCCTGTTAGTACAAATTGCTTATCACAAACATGTTGTGGTGTCATAAAAGATGCTACAACGGGCACACCCACAAAGGAAGTGAACAATACCTCTTCCTTACAGAATGGAAATGCTGATACTGTCAGCATGAAGGAAGTCTATCGAAATTATGACGACTCCAAGAGTTCAGAAGAAAAACTGTGAAATGTGTTTCACTTAATTTCAAACCCCGAGATTTCTTTTTGTACAGCTGATAAAAACAAAGCTTTATGTGTTCACTTCTTGTAATCTGCACTAGCAGTTCATTTTATATGGACGTTATGTATTCAAGTCTCTTGCATTGCATAGCAACTTTGACCAAGTTGTTCACATTTGTCATTTTGCATGTCCTTATGAATTACCTCATAGTTTAAAAAAATTTTTTTTTTCTTACTCTATGCTAACATAGATTTTATTTTAGTTTTATGAATAAGTGGGTGATTAATTTATTCAAAATTTGAGATGCATCACTCTCCGATACAATTTGGAAAACTTAAGCTATAGTATTAACAAAGATTTTTAAAAACAACGCTTTTGGTTAAATGTAATTTTAGATGTTTTATTTGTATGGTATATACTCATTTATGTGTTTTTATATATATATATATATTTCTATAAAATTGTCTATTGTACTTTTAATGTATCGAGTATGTTTTGTATTTCAAAGCAATTAGGATATCTTTTGTCTAAATTTTTTATTACACCCTGCTGTAAGTTTATTAGTAAATTTTAATATTTATACAAAATTGCTTTACTGGGGAATATAATATTGGACTAATTATAAAATATTTCAAAATCTACTTGTATAAGAGCTTAAAATAGCCACCTATGAATAAAAGGTATTATTTTCAAAAAATCCTGCATCACAAGGTAAACTTTCATTCATATAAAACTGAATTTTTAAGAAAATGATCTTATTAAATATTTGCATAGTGCAAAAAAAAAATTTTAATTGCAAGATAATTTCTAAAACATTGTTTTTCTTTGATGTTTTATTGACTGTGATATTCACTCATGTCAACAACTGTATAGTGTTTATTTATATCTCTGGTCTTTTTTTTTTTAATATTCATTGCATACTGTATTTAAGATGGAATCTGGTTAATTAAATGCTACTTTATTGGGGGGAGAAATAAATATTTATATTATATAATGCATGTACTTGACATTTATTAAAAATATATCTTCATTAAAATGGCTGTTTATACTCTTTACAATAACTTTTGAATCTCTAAGACAAAACATTGGCTTGTGTTCAATCCTGTATACAAATATCATTTCTAGCAACTGAAAGCATAAAATTTTTCTTCAGACCCGTTAATATGAATTCACTGCTTATCAGGAAAAAGCTTACAGTATCAATCAATGTTATTTATATATGATGTAAAGACAATTTGTTTGTACAGTAATTCTGATTCAATAAATTTTTTCTACTTAAAATACTATATCTTGGTCATTTGTATAGCAGAAATTCATGATTTACTTATGACAGTAGAAGGAAAAAAATACTAAAAATTGGCAAAAATCTTTATTATAAAAAATCATATATAACTGAAAATTTATAAATTAATATTGCAGCAATACATTTTCCAACACTTGGTCCCCATCATTTACCTGCAACATTATAGCATTCCAATAACAATTTCATATAAGCTTCAAACTGTACTTATATATTTATCTTGCATGAATATTTTTAAAATAAATCTGTCGGTCAAGTCCCATAATAAATAGTTTCGATTCATAACATCACAATTAAAACATATAGAGTGACACTGCATTATGACCATTCCAATTATTTTTAATCAAGGAAGACTACTCCATTTATTAATAGTAATAAAATCCTTCACATATATACAGAATTCAAATGTAAACTTTTCTATGCACTGAAAAGAAAAAACTATATATAAAATATCCTTTGGTGTTCTATTTCAAAGACTTAGTGTTTTTAATGAGAAAGATTATTGGGTCTGACGAAATTCAATAGAATTGTGATAGTTTCACTGGTTAAAAGAAACTCCTTGTATATTGAACAAATAATTTGCTACTACCACAACATATGAGCAGCCCAAAAAAAAATTTTAAGTCAATTCTTACTTTTTTTCACTTTATTGCAGAAAGTCCTTTATAAATATTTTCATGTTTTTAAGATTATCTGGCGCCATCTATTGGTAGATATATGCAACTTAAATCTAAAAAAAACTAAATTTAATGACTGAATTAATATTTGAAAAAACTGTATTAACATCAAGTGTCATCCACTACAAGTTCACTTGTAATGATACTCGAACTGAGAACTTGAGTGGATGAATAAAAAGTATTTTATGAACAATTGAACAAGATATATATAGGGAGAGTGTGAGCTAATAGAAGGAATGGAAGAGTGCAGTTGATTCCTTACAGGTTACCATAATTTCAGTCATAAACTATGGATGAATGCAATGTATCACAAACACAAATGATTACACTGGCAACCCTATGGATGAAAATGAATGAGCAACAAATCATTGGAAAATGACTAATATTGCCAATTAAGAGTTTGCTCCACATGCTAATGAACTCAAGTTAAGGCCAAAAGGTAAGTTGAATAAATTTAGTATTAAAATACTTATACAAATTAAATATATATATATTAATATGGTCATATTTCAGTGATCACTTTATTTCACATAATAAAAGTGGGTAATAACATTTTCATAACAAAAACCAATATAATTTGAAATAAAATACTGTTTGTAAAAATAACAAATATATAAATTAAACATACAGAATTATATACTTTTGCTTTAAAATAAATGCTTTATATTTCCAAATATAAATATAAATTATAACTTAATTAAAAATAGTTTATAATTCATAATCAGACAAGGTGTAATGGAATGTGAAATTATCACTGTTTTAAACACACATTCATAAATATTTGAATCAGAAGCCTTGCTTTTTAACACACTATAATTTTAAAAAAAATAATTAATCATTTAACAATCGTTTTACAGCGATCAAAATGGATTGCTTAAAATATATCTATAAACATTTGCAAAATGCACTCAGTTATTTTTTACATCTTTAAATATACAATTATAAATTTTCCAAAAACAAATAAATGCTACTTATATAGATTATATCATATTTTTTTATTATAACATTTTCAAACATAACTTTCCAAGTAAAAACATAAATACATAGAAATCTAGTTATTTTCCGAATTGATACAACTATCAAGATATAATTTTAAAAAAAGCACATTTCACTATGAAATACAGCTTATGATAAAAATAAATGCACTTCTATAATGAAAATTTTATAAAATATTCAAACCATTTGTGTTATTAATATTCTTTAAATAATACTTTTAATATTTGAAGTTAAATAGCAAACATATTTAACCAGATTACTATTTATTACACAATTGCATCAATTATTTTAATGAAAGTCATTAATAGATAATTTGAAAAAAACAAAATACTGTAAAATTCAAATGAGAAAATGCACACATAGGATAAGAGCTTATTAGTTTGATAATGACATGAAATAATAAATTATATTTTAAAATTTAAGAATATTCAAAAAGAAATCTTAGGGTGCTTAATTTAATTTTTTAATTATATGTAATGACAATGATTTGCATTTATGCTAGATATTTTCTTTATATGTGTGCTTGATTTATATTTCAATATTAATTTCCCTATAACAAAACCTGATTTTTCAATCTTCCAATTGAAATTCAGAACCTACTAAAACTCTTAATTTAAAAATATTGTTCTATAATTTAAATGCAAATATTGATGAATAACATTTAAAAGGAAATAAGAAAAATTCCAGGAGAAAAGTTTTAAGAAACAGCAATTTCATTCAATTTTTTTTTTAATACAAATATTTTTTTCTTGTACTGTACTTTGCCTTAAAATTTTATTGTTTATATTTCACTTAAAATAAATAAAAAAAAATCTTCTCCCAATTACTAATTTTTGGCAAGATTTGCATACTTTTATCTCAATATTCCTATTCATTGAGATGACAGTACATTCCTGATAGCTTTTAGCACCAAAGTACAGATTTTCTTGCTCATACCAAAATATTCCAGTACTGGTGATGTCATAGCGACAAATTAGTTTTACTAATTGTTCTATAACTACAGGTTAATTAATGAGTCACTATTATGTAGAATCTGAATTCAGAAGCTGTGGTTAGCTCTGAAGTGTCTTATCTATAAGCACCTCATCTCTACTTGTCCTGATTGTCAAAATACTCTAAAATAGAAATTAAAAAATCTTAAGCTTGGTAGAATTCAATAGTTTAGCATTGAAAATCTGATAAATATTTTGTGGATGGAAATAGTAACTATCTAAAAAGATGTCATTTTACAACTATCATTAGATATTTTAAACAGAACCTACTAGAGATGGGAATTAAATCATGATTTTTATACCACAGTGACAGAAAAATGGGTTAAAAATCACAACTGTGATTGCAATAAGTAGCGAAATAGAATTTAATTCACAAAAATGTAAAAGTTCATATTATATAAGCATTCAGGTCATCTTTAATTATGTCCTTTTTATTTGCTAGATCAAAATGCAAGTAATTTTATTTACTTAAACAAAAGAGCTTCTTAATGTTATTTATGCTAAAAAATAGTAATTTTTAAATTTTATAAATACTCCATTTAAAGTAAAACAATTCTAATTCTATCCCATTCCAATAAATTACCATAGCATAAATAAAATATATATCTTAAATTTCCATTAATCACTTTGATTTCAAAATTTCATTTCTTTATTAGTTTTAAATATAAAATTCAATTTTGAAAACCCATTTTTTGTTATAATGATAAAAAAATCACAATAACATGATTTTCTACCCATCTTTATGACCTACAAGTATGAAAAATGCTATATATATTTTTATGTGTCAATAAGTTATCTGAATAAATATATATATATAAGTATGTGTGTCAGAAATAATTTATAGTTATGCAATTATTTAATAGCAGATTAATTTAAAACATGAGCATTTTATTTATTTTTGATAATGGTAAAATAATAAGCAATGATTATTTTTTAACAACTACTTTCATAAGCTAAAAAATTATTATATATATATTCACTCATTTCCTCACAAATGCTTTTTAAAATTATAACTAAAGACTATAAATTAATTTATAAAATATATATATGTATATATATTTCTATAACGTTAATCAAATAAATGTATCGTTTATGCAATGAAATCTTAATTTTCAGAATAACAAAGTATTTTCAATTAATTTATTTACAAAAGTAATAATATTAAATATTTGTTCAATATAAGCATGGTTGATTAAATCTCAACTGTTTTTAAGAGTTTTAAAGCTATACAATGCTTATTCACGCAATGACATAATTAAAAAAAATGCATTTTTTAAAACTGTAATATACCATTAAAATAATTTACTTGCATAGTGATATAAACTGTCAACTATTACTTTATGAGTTCAGATATGTCATGTACTGGTTAAAATTATAGTTATGAATAGTTCGTCAGCATTCATAACAAAAAGCATTTATTTAAATTATATCATTGCTGTATAAATTAGCAAATTGTATATGCAAATTATTAATGCTTCAATTCCAATTATATAATATAATGATTATAGACATTATTCATGAATGCAAAAATTATATTTATTTAGTTCGTTAGTTTCCATAAGAATTCTACCAAGCTTTTCTGCCTATTACCTAGATACAATGCCTAGTATTCAGGTCCTTGTGATTGTGGGTCCAATACTTAGTACCTAAAATCTAAGTAACAAACTTGCATTACTGATGGTGCATAGGAGTATTCATGTATAAAAACACATGCACTATTTTAGTAATAAAAAATTTACAGAGAGACGAGAACAGGACACACACACACACCCTGTAATACTAAAAGTTGTTTCAATTGCATTTGCATCTGGTGAAATACTATATAGCATTGTATATTAGCATCTATTGAATAGTTTTGTATAGGTTACAGTATGTACATATATTCATGTTATTACAATTAAATTATAAAATGAACACAGCATGGCTTGTAAATGACTGGACTTTGAAAATTAATGAGCACACCTTAATATGTATCACATACTAATCAATTATTTAGTCCATTTATTCCTTATAAAATTAGGAAAACCTTGCAATCATTTTTTTTTTTTTTTTTTTTTAGGTTAAACATTTTATCAACTTGGACTGTTTTATAAGTAAAGAAACAAATCAAAAGTTTTCATCAGGCGACACATTTTTTTCTCTTGAAAAAATCCATTTTTTACATAATATTTATTTTATATGATACTTAATTAATTCATCACTGCACATAATGATTTGAATAAGTAATATGCATACCAATTATGTACATAAAAATATTCTTAGTTATTTATTTTATATGTAATAATTAGTGCTGCATTCAATGATTTAGTACAATATATATATATCTATCTATATATCATTAGGATTTAATATTTGAATGGATAGCATTTTCAAATTGTCCTATTATGAGTTTTCTTTGAAGCATGATTCATTACGAGTGCTTCTTTTTAATTTTCTTTACTAATGATGAGTTCAACACGAAAGGAAAATCAGTAACATTCATGTAAGAGGTTTGAATTTTATAATTAATGATAATTAAAATGCAATATAGTATATGTATTTAACCGAATTCTAGCATAACAGAGATAATTATTAAAGCTATAGCCAAATTGCAAATGTTAGCAACTATGATTCAAACAAATCTTTCATAAAAAGTACAATTTCCAAATGAGGAGATGTAATGCATTAACCAACAACTTTTTCTATATTTGTACATGCCATTGCCATTTAAGACACTTTTGATATTTCGTATTTTTTTTTTTTTTTATCTTTAAAAATTAAAAATTTAAAAGTCCAGTCCAGCTATTCTACATAACATGCAGTTATTCATACTTGTATATGATTTAAAATTACATACATTTGTTTATTTGAGCTCAGTTTATGATTCAAATCAATTTACTAAATTTTTCTACATATACAGATAGCATCTTATACACAAACAAGAACCGAATTTTAAACGAAAACCAAATTTCAGCAATTTAACATCATAAATTGCTAATAAATGGCACTAGAATTTTCAAATAACTGTTTCATCCTTTACCCTGGATTATAATATATCACTAAAAGTACTTTATAGGATTTACTTTATACACTGGAGCACAAGATTAGCTTCTAATTGCAATTTTGTGAAAAATATAAATACTGTTATACACAACCAACAATTATATATATATATATGTGTGTGTATATGTATGTATATATTATACAACACAATCTGTAAAAACAGCATCTTTGATTAAACATTTAACTGACAGTTCATAAATTAAAAACAATACAATACAATATTGTACAACATTTAAAATTATCAGTCAATGTACACAGTACAAAGTATTGCACAAAGAAATAAAATTTCTTAAGTAAGTGACCTACAAAATAAAAAAACTTGGACCTGTTAAATAAATTAAGTACAATGATATTTGCAAAATCGGTGAAGAATCTAAAACCCAATTCTAAATTATCTCTCATGAAGCAGTTTTATAACACTTATAAACTTGTAGTAAGAAAATAATTATGTATTTTATTATATAACATGCCATACTTTGATATGTAATTCAACTAAAAAATAATAGCACATAAATATTTACAATATCATTCTTAAAAAACCCATTATTTCAAGATTTATCTACAGTTTTGTGTTTATGAAAATAAAATCAAAGCATTAAAACAAATATTTAATCTATTTTTGTAAAATTGAAAGTAAAATGTTTGAAAATGCTTTTCTAATGTGTATTGAAAGAATGCATTACTTAGGCTGAAATAAGATTTTTAAGTAAATGGATTATTAAAAAAATATTATAACAAGATTATATAAATTTTTATATTTAGTTTTAACTTCCAAGCACACATTAACTGAGCATTTCAAGTTTTTCATTTCCTTATTTTTCTGTTGTTCTAGAATTTGACAAAAAAAAAAAAAAAAAAAAAAAAAAAGAGATGGGTCCTTTTCTTTTAAACTTTTTGAAACAAAATACACTTCTGTGTACATGAACTTTCTGAAGTAATTTTATATTCAAGGGATCAATGTGAAGTATAAACATAAATAGCAAATGAAGAAAACCTTTTGGGGAATTCGCAGAAGAGGAAAATATCATCTCTTCAAATCTAATATAGTTTCAGAAAATGAGCAAATTTATCCTATTTAAACTTGTAACAGCGAACAAATTTAGAGCAATGAATGAACTAACGAATTAATTTATTTATGTAAACGAGCAAATTTATACTTATTCTAATGTAAAATCATCAATTGTTAAATGACAAAATATTTTTGCTTTGATGAGTTTAAACTGAATGATGCATTGAACACCAATCAAAATATTAGACGTTTTCAAAAATAAAAAAATAAGAAATTCCATTGATTTTTTAATAAATGTTAAAATTAATTGATTTCTTAGATTTTTCTTTTGTATATGTACAACTAATAGCAGAATAAATAATAAATTGCATAAATATAATTAATAAAAAAATTCAAATTTTTTTATAAAGATAAATAAATCTTATAATATATATATTCAAATAAAATCTATAAACAAATATATCACATTAGAAATAAATATTTTTTTAAATATAATAACTAATAACATAAAATACAATTTACACCATAAATGTGTTTGGAATTAATAGTTCAAATGCTACCATATCACAGAATTTCTAGTAATGCAGAGTAAATAAATAGAATTTAGGAAACAATCCTAAAATAAATAACTTAAAATTGTGTTTATTTATTTAGATTTTCCAATCAACAATTAATCCAATTTAATGGTTTGTTTGTAATAATAGTACAAAATTTAATACATTAAAGCATGAAAACAATATAAGAATATTAATAAGGATTATAAGTATAAATACATAAATATCTGAACAAAAAATTGTAATTAAACCTGCTTTTAAAAATTTGGATTAATGCTACCATTTTTTTTTTCTCCCAAGACAATAATAGTTTCTCCAATATTAAAAGATAAAGTCTTTAAAATTCAGCTTTATTGATCAATGTAATGACAAGATTAAAATTCTAAAGCTTCATCTCCAAACTCATCAATATGAGAATTTTTGACTTAATATTATAAATGCAAGGTCACTACTTATTTATAAAATAATTAAATAAAATTATCAGAAATATAAAATAAAACATTTACATACTTAAATATAAACAAAATATATTATACATATATCTAAATTAAATTCTATGAAAAGTCGAAGTATATAAAAAATATATTAAATTCTGATAATGTTTGTATATTAAGTATAATTATATAAACAAAATTTATTATAAAAATAATACTGGTTAACAAAATCACAAATTCAAAGATAATCTGTCAAATTACAGCAGTATATCATATTATTACTTTGGCTATGAGAAGCTGCCAAATTTGACAATTTCATTATAGTGAATTTGGCACAATAACTTTTTAGTTATAACATGATTAATATAATATTCATAATATGCCTAATCTATTAATGGTGCCGTCAATTCAGTATTGTAAAGGAAGTATCTAAAAGAAGTTTTTAAGATTTTAACTTCAATTTCTTCAAAATTAAAATATATTATTAATACTAAATCAATACTTTCATCAGGCTTATGGTTTATTATGTAACGAATTTTATAAATTATTATTAAATATTATTATTACCGTTAGTATTATCGAGACAATAAGGATTATGAGTAGGAAAATTGGTTCATAATGTTGTTCAGATACATTTTTTATATCCTGTTGTTTATCTGGGTTGCTAGCTTTGGTGCTTTTTAAGTAAAACCAATAAAGCATATATAAATATAATAATGCCACAAAATTACACTAATGTCATTTGCTAGCTAAAAATGAAAGTCATGTAGTAGTAAAAATGATTGTTGATGTGACCTTAAAGATTATCCTACCATATTAGATATTCATTGATACAACTCAACACTAAAGAGAATTTCAGTTACAATCAAAGTTGCAAATTGTGAAATAATAGGTAATAGATTCTTCACCCTTTTTTACAACAAAACAAATTAAATTTGTACACAGCTTATGCATTCTGGTTGATAGGATGGTTTGTATCTACGACACTCACAAAGTGAGGGGGAGGGGCATGAAGAAAAAGAATCTGCCCACCACAGACAATATGAAGCCTTCTCCCAAAAGCAAGGCACTTCTTATATCTGAAAAATTAGTTTAATATATACCAATATAAATAAAATTACTTATATTCTATATTCATCTTCTATAACTAACATAATAATACTCAAATGTTTGAACTTCTTGACTTAACAAGAGAAAACGTATTTTCATTACCACACACAATCTTTATTATTATTATTATTATAATGATTATTACTAAGTTCAACATAAAAATAGATTTTTTTTTTTTAAAAGAAAATTTTGTTATCGTCTTATCTTGCTTCGTCCTTCAGAAAAATAGGATGCAGCACAAATATATCTCTTCATAATGAATTCTGCTACATTAACTCACGAAGAGCAGGCAATGCTCTCTTTGGGGGTTTTTCTAAAAGGCCCACATTTATCTAATATGTAAGGAAAACATCATGCAAATAGCCAAACCATATCAAAGTAATTTTTCAAGAGAAAGCACTATTTTATGTTTGGTAGTATAATTTAAGTAGATAGGGGCTTCTTCCACCAAAGAGCCATAACCCAAACTTTATTTGATGCACTAATTGACTATATAATAATAATAAAAAAATGTAAATTGAAAAAATATAAAATACTAATGATAATGTTATAAAGAACACACACTTCTCAGGTGAAATATATTTATAAATATATATAGCTTACAGAGAGCTGTCATCAGAGAAGAAACCGGTGGGTGGCAAGGGAAGAAGCCAAGTCTCCCAAGCGTGTCGAATGTGAAGAAGTGGAAGCGGACCAGTATGAACTGTAGCTGTAGAGAAAGAAACTTGCCATGGATGTGGAATCCGGACAGCAGCTTCGAGGTGGTCTTCATGAAGATCACAAGACCATACACTCCGATGAAGAACGATGCAAAGTTTAAACCCACCAAATAAGGTGCAGCATTGTCTGGCACAAACTAAAAGAACATCATGATATCTCGTCTGCTATGTCTTTTTGATAGCAAAATAAGCATCACAAAACTAATAAAAAACTTACTTTTAATTCTTTAAATACCCCATATTTTGAACAGACAGTTGCAATAATAAATAAGATGACTGGCGTTAAAAAAAACTGGTATATACAAACTTTGACTACTTTGAAACGTTGCCTGAAAAGAGGGGAAAATAGTAAACATTCACATAATTTGCTTTTAAACAAAATGCTAAGATTCTAATTATTAGCCATATTTCTGAATGCTTTACAGTGTTTCAGTAGTAATGTAGTTTATATATGAATACACATACAAAGAATCTTTGTACACTTGCTTAATTTTTACTTTGAAAAGTAGCTCAATAAGTACATTATAATGATTGAAAATTCTGTATTTTTTATGTCAGTAAGTAAACAATACAGATAAAGACATATTGGTAATATATTAAGGAAAGAAAAATGTTGATAGATTACAAAAATCCACAATCAAGACAGGAAAAGTCAAATTTATTTGGTTTATTTTTATGAATTAAACAATTGATTCAGTTAAAGAAACTTACATGAAAATAAAAAAGACTGATCGTACCCATTGGACATAAGTAGTGTTATATTATTTAAGTGTTAGTGTTATATTATAAATACTACAATCATAAATTGTTCTATTTCCAATTTTTTATAATCATTTTATGTTAAAACTAAATTGAATGACAAGCAATGAAGACAAACATTAAACGTGTTAAAAATTTCCAGAGTCGATCACACATAGACTCTAACAGAAAATATACTTACATTCAGTATTAAGCTTGTACATAGTCTCTACCAATTCAATATAAAAAGTTTGGAACAAGTGTAACAAGTCCATAAATGCCTTCTAGAATGCCTCCACTCTAATACTATCAAATTCTGATTTCACAGCCACTACAATGTTCTCTATCAATAGCAAAGGCTGTGCCACTGCAAAGAATTAATTGTTTGCTGTGGCTGGTCAGAATCCAACTTTTTGCAAGACATTGTCACTAGAGACTTGGTGTCAGGAAAGGAGTTGGAAGATGAAACTTAAATCAAAAAATGAAAACCATGCTGATCCCTTTTTTGGCAATTGGGAAATCCTTCATCGATAAGATGATCATCAAAGATTCACTGTGATTGGGACATTTTACAACAATGTCTTGGATCAGCTTTTGAAATTAATGCAGCATGTCAGGGCCAATTTATTATGATGTGAGGCTCCCCATAATCACCAGATCTATTCCCTCCCCATAGACTATTTTTTATTTCCCAAGTTTAAATTGAACTGCTTCTGGAAGGGAAATTGTTTTACAGTGGATTCCCAGCCATTATGGGAAGCCTGGAGGAAATGAAAGGCTGACCTCTTGGCCAAAAGTGGTTGTAAGCTACCACAGCCACAATTTCCTTTATCCTTTCATCAATTTAGTTCTGAGGTAAAGAAGAAAATAGATAGATCCTTAAAACAAATTTACAAACTCCTTTTAAATGGTAAAACATGGAATAAATATACTTGTTTCATCACCTTTCCCAATAGACTTACCCCATGTAGTTTTTACAGCACATTTCCGACTCTTGACAGAACATGATTTTCTTAATAAACACTTACCTCGCATTGGTGTAGCTAATAATGATGTCTGTCCTCTGTGCTCGTCAGGTGAAGCCATGGACTTTTACATTTGACAACATGCACTACACTTGATTTTATGACTTTCAGTCTGACAACATTACCAGGGCTAAATTTTATTGGGGTGCTAGAGTTCTTATGGCAGATATTGCTACAGTTTAATGAAAAAAAAAAAGTTTAAATTGAAGTAACTGTGATGAACGTAATGTTAAAGTGGAGGTGTTCCAGAAGGTGTTGATGAACCTAAACACTTGTTCCAAGAATTGTATTGATTGAGAGGAGACCATGTAGATTAATATTGAATGTAAAGTATATCCTCTGTGTTATATGGTCTGTCTGCCAAGAGTTCTAGAACTTTTTTGAATATGCTGTGTATAATGCAATAACAAATTAGATATATACATAAAATATTTTTTAAAGATACTGAATAAGATACAACAAGAATAATCGAGCATTTTCTTTTTTACAAAAACTAATAAAATACCACAACTAAAAAATAACTATTAAAAACACTGTTTTATCCATAACAAATAAACTTAATATGTAGAATTTTCAGAAAATACAAAAAGTTGAAATTGATTTTGTGAAGATAAAGAATTTTAATTTATAACATAAATTCAAATTATAATCTGAGACTTTTTACTGTATAACATTTCTAAATGGATAGAAATTCATTTGAATAACAACAAAATTTTAAAAAAATGGCTAACTAATGTCAAACAGAGATACCTCATAAAAAGAAGTTTTTCAACATTAGAAATAAATAATTAAAACAATAGTTTTACTTGATTTTCTATAAAAAGAATTTTTTTTACTTTATGTAATTTGAAAAAAATTTAAATGCTAATTCAAAGTAGCTTTTATAAAATATATACTAAGCAATGAGAAGTCACAAACTGTCTGTCACTGAATTGATTGAAATTCATACTATATTTATGTTATAACTATGATGTTAAATGACCAAAATAGTAGCACCAATAGCATAATTATTTTCTGAGAAAATTAAGTTTGAATTTTAAATGCATAATATTGTTAAAGCATTGCACTGGTAAGCCATCTTGTGGCCTAATGACAAAAGGCATCAACTAACAATTTGAAGGGAGCGAGTATTATCCTCCATAGGATTTTTTTTTTTTCATTTTTTAATTTTTTACATTACACTCATTATAAAAATACAGCAAAAATTACGTAATTAATGGGTACTATCTACTAGACACATATATTTACATATTTTCTTCTTTTATTTATATACCTTTTTTAAAGTATATAAATAAAAGAAGAAAATATGTAAATATAAGTATAAGTAAAGTATTATACTTTTTTCTTCTTTTTATTTATATACATTTTAGGAAAAGCCAAAAATTGTATGGTTGTCAAATTTGGTTTTGAATATGATATGTATTTTTCTTTCCTACTTTCTCAAAAAATAAATTAATTACCCCTTCTCTCATATTCAATTGCTGCACCAGGCACACAAAATTTTTAAAAACAAAACGACACCTCTCCTTATGTTAGAAATCATTTTTAAAAAAAATTTTCCTTCAAACATATAAGAAATGAAAATCAAATGAAATTTAAAAGTATGTTTTTACTACTTAAAAAAAAATAAGTTTAATAAGCCCATGTATTATTTATTATAAACAATCATTAAATAAAATAATTTAATGTGCATAATAGGTTCAAAAATATCTATTAAACAGAATCTTACTTTTGAAAATGGTAATTTAGGACAGCACAAACAAAACCAACAGCATGGTGGACCTCGCAGAGGAATCAATTTGTCTTCAAGTCTCTCCAATAAATGTCGTTCTTTAGATGCATATCCAATTACAACCCAGAAAAACAACACTAATGGAGCAGGCAAACACCTGAAATATAACAAAAATAAGATATTAAATTATTCATCAAAAATGTTCAATATGTTCTATGCAATGGGTGCATTGAACCATATACAGTGATTTTTAATCTATTATGAAAATAAAATTGTAAAATTATAAGATAATCTGTATTCCATGTATAAGGCAAGTATTTTTAGAACTTTTTTCTAAAGCTAATTTACAGACGTTGGCTTATATATATGGATTTGTTAATCTGCAGGTATTTTTCTGTTAGCTGAATGCAAATTAAATTCCCAAATATTGAAAAATATTAATTCAAAGCTATTTAATTATTAATAATTTAACAATGCATCTAAAATATTTATAAACATATATACATTTCATTTTAAAAATATTTTACTTTTATTTTGAATTTTTTTTTCTGTATATAATTTAAATGCATTCATTTATATATTAAATTTAAATAAAATAATTATGTATGGAAAAGTATTAAACTAAACTGAATATTTATGTACTTACTTATTTATGTAACAAACAAATGAAAACAAAACAAAAAAATTAAGAAAATATAAACTTTGGATTATTAAAAGAGATAGAACAATACCAAAAGAAAAAAATAATAATAATACAATTTTTTAAAAAATGTTCGGACATAAAACATTTATGAAACAAAGTAATTCTAACATTACTATTAAAATATTTTATTAAACACTGAAAATTATTTTAAAATATCCAAAGCTAATACCTAAAATTTCTTTCCAGATTTTAATTTTTTTCTTCTGTAATTTACAAACATATTTAAATAGTTCACCTCAACAAAATCATCTCTTTTTTTGTACTTGCACTTAAATTGACACAATTGGCCATCTTTCAAAAAACATGATGTTGCCATTACATTATTACAAATATAATTAGATTTATTAATAAAAATGTAAACATTTATTTAAGTAAATTTTTTCCAGTATAAATTAAAATATAAATATACTCACAATACAACAGTATTTGTAGTATATTCTGTAGCACGTGGAATCAAGAGATTTAGGAAGAAGCAAGAGCCGACAATCTAAAAATCAAACCAATGATATCCATTAAAACTTCATTTCTAATTAGCACTTTCTTATCTTTTATATTAGAAATCACCCATCATGATCTATAATTTTTTCAGCTTTGGTAAATAATGCGACATTTAATTAGTTGTTGAGAAAAAGAACAATAAACAACGAAATTAAAAATCCAGAAAGATGCCCAACAAAACAAAATTATTAAATTTATCAGCCAAGAGAATGAAAAAAGCATTAAATCTAAAATATAAATGAATGAATATGAATATAAACATTTTACTGATAAACATTATTTGAACTGAAACAGAATTCTTAAAATTAAAAATAATTTTAAACATTAAAATATTAACAAATTATTGTTGTAAAATTATTAATGTATAAGTGAATTAAAAGAAATCCCAATTTCAAAGCATAATAAGATGTGAACTTGCAAAAATATTGTTGCTGGAGAATCACATTACTATTGTAAACACTAGACAAAAGTTAAAAATTCTTACAACTATCTAAAATTAGCATAAATAGAACACTCTTGAATAAAGTTTCTAAATAGAATAAATAATAATAATAATAAATGAGCAGGAGCCTGATGGCTGAGTGGATAATGCTCTGCCGCTCGGTACCATAGGTTTCGAGCTTGATTCCAGGCAGTGCCATGGATGTTTGTAGTGGTTCAGAATCCACTTTAAACCATAGGTCCTGGTCTAATAGGATTGTAGAGCGTTGCGGGGATAGTGTTACTCGCATTATGGAATATCTTCAAGCTACACGTGCCTCCTACGTAGTGCTAAATGAGTAATCGTCAGTGCAGCCCTTGCTTATGGCAAAAAGATTAACTGTCTCTGTATTGCCAGCTGCATTAAAACAACAACACATAATAATGGGGGAATATAAAGAAAGATTTTTGCATCATAAATAAACTTATGCCCATATTACAAAACTTTAATATCATATGAATGAAACAAAAAGATACAAAACATCAAAGATATAGGGACTTTGTTCAATACACAGAATATTGGAGGAGCCTAATGGCATCCACTTTAAACAGTAGGTCCCGATCTAATGTGATCAAGAGCATTGTGGAGGTATTGTTACTCGCGTCTGCAGCACATCTTCAAGCTGCACGTGCCTCCTGGGTAGTGCTAAATGAGTAACAGTGGTGCAGCCCTTGCTTATGGCATAAAGATTAACTGTCTTTGCATTGCCAGTTATATTAGAATGACAACATAATAAATGAGCAATATTACTATGAAAAAATAGTTTTTATTTAATTTAACAATAATTAAAAAATTTTGTCAGCAGATAGAAATACATTACATTTTAGTGGGAAGAAAAGGATAATATAATATGGTGGTTTAAAAAGTTCTTGCAAAGTCAAAGAGGCATCCTGAATTGTTTAATGTATATTTTATGATATGATTATGACTGACAACTTCACATTTACATACCATAGAGTAAAGTGAGACAAATTTAATAAAAATTAGTATATTTGCAACAAAACCATGATTGCAATGTGTGGAATATTCAACAGCAGTGTCAAAAAGGCTGTTAACAACTATTTTAATTGTTAAGCTATTTAAACTGTTAAACTATGCAGTTAAAATAGTTGCGGAGGCAAGCTGATACATAAATCAATAATTCATCTTTTACATATTCTATGCTACTAATGAATGGAAGCATTCTCTAAGGTCTAATAACAAAGAACATCATTTAATGCTCATTGTATTATTGACAAGTAACATTTATTGATACATTCATTATCTTATGCTTTACAAAATAAGGACAGTATCATGCAATTTGAATTGGTCCATGTTTTGAAATTAATAAGAATGAATTTTGGACTTAAAAAAAATTTAGCCAAAATGCATAAAAATAAAGAAAACTTTAAAATAACACAAAATCAGGAGAAATAAGACAAAAATCGGATAGGGTAGAGAATGGCCAACAATCCGCAGTTGCTGGATTAAATTGGAATGTACTACACATGCATATTATGGATTGTTATTAGACTACTTGAAAACTAAAATTCAAGAAAAAGCATCTCATTAAAAATATTCTCTTCACTTTCCAAATTGCAGAGATAAAAATTAATTGAATTAAGTTTCCCAATTAATTCTGCATACACTGTACCCCCAGATTTTACTTTCTAGGGCAACTTCCAATTCATTAATATGAAAAATAAATGGCTAGCATGAAGTGGATATTATTTAAATGAAAAGGGGATTATAGAAATGAATGTCTGCTTTTCAGAATTGGCAGTGACTGATATCTATAAACCTAAGAAGAAATTACCTTGATAAATAAAGATTTATAGATTTTTTTTACTGCCCAGCTAGCTTATTTAGTAATCCACACAATTTTGAAGACATAAGAAATAAAAATGAACAATTTCTTTAGTTTTTATGTATAAATTTGGTGAGTATGAGTTTGGAATTTTTTTTTTACAACAACAGAGCAGTGAATGAGATGTGTAAAATATTAACTACGAAATAGAAAAATGCAATATCACAAATAATTTGTCAATTCAATTAGTTTTTTTAAACAAATGTGACACATTCAAAAATTAGTATGCAAGAATAGCACATCAGTGTTCATTTAATATGTTCAATAATTTAATATCAAATAATGATTAACATAACACACAATAATTTAAATAATATAAACAATTTCTCTTATGCATTGTTATTTGTAATTATTTTGGTTATATTAGTTAAATTATTTGGAATCAACCTAATACTAAATATACTTACTGGAAATATGCTGAGACATCCAAGTTTCAGGAGGAAGAACTTCACGGGCCAATTACGATACAAGTAAACTAATTCTTCTATATATATACAATAGATTCCAGTTGTTACAATTCCTCCAAGAATCACCAATCCAATGCTTAGTTCTCTAAAAGCTAAACAATATACAATTTCATGAAACAGCATTGCAATAATCATTATATTCTAAAAACTTAAACTGACAGGACAAAATTTATAGATTTTAAATTACATCAAATTTAAAAGTAATATATAAGTGAAATACAAAAACTTATTAAACAAAATGTTCTATTCAAAATCTAGTATCAATCTTCAAAATCAGCTATTTTTAAAAACAAACGTTAATTTAAAGCATTATAAAAAAATTAATACTTAAATAATCAGGCACATATTTGCTTTCCCTTTTCTTAGGTAGAGGTTTATATTTATTTTAAGAAATTATTAAAAAGAGAATTTACAAAATTTCTTTATTGAATTGTAATAATGCAATTCAGAAAATTATTTAAAGCATGCAGATAAAAAAATTTTATTCACATGAAAAATTAGTAGATATTGTGAAAATAAAAAAGAAAGCACAGATTAAAATTAAAGAAATAATGCAAGTAAAAATTCAAAATACTTTTATTCCATTTAACAATAAATTGATTTTACAGATTTCAAGTTATGGACAGTTATTTATTAAATCAAGCTTAGATAATTAAACTAATTCCAATTTAAACAAACCAAAAACAAACTATTTCATGAAATTTTTTATTAACAAAAATTCACAAATAAATTAAATTTTACCGGCTATTGCTTCTTCCATCGTTGGGATGTACTCAGTCTCCAAAAGATACGAACAGTTCATCATCTTTAGCACCCATTGTTTAAAATCAACCCATTTTCCATCTAAAGAAAACAAATTTGAACATATATATGATTCTATAAAATAATAAATGTATATTCTGTATAGAAGTTTGCAGCAATTTCAATAAAGTTTAAAAATTAAATAAATCTATGATTAATCTTCAATACATTTTTTATAATTTTAATGATAAATTTAACATTTAAACATTACTAAAATATAAAATTACAAACCATCAATTTAAAAGATTATGTTCAATAAAAAAAAAATCAAACAATAAATACTTTTTTAGTATTCTTAATAAACATAAAATAAATTCTTCATAAATATTCCACTATAATACAACTTGTAAATAATTTCACATTTTCAAAATTTACTGTCTTTAACAATAATAATAAATAAAAATTCTGAATGAACCTGAAAACAGTTTTCACTTAATTATTTTTAAAAATTGCCATATATTAATATTTTAAAGGTATCCAATTCAAATCAATGAATTGGATACCTTTCAAAAGCATCAATGCAGTAAAAAATTACAATAAAATGTATTATTTTAAAATGTGATAATAAAGAGTTTTTAAAAGAAATATAAACTTCTAAAAAATAAGAATTTGAAACATATATATAAAAACTAGGTTTTCAACAAAGTAACTGGAAACCTAAAATATAGAATCTTTACATGTAGCGTCAGACAATCAATGACTATATTTTTAAAATAATTTAAGAACAATAAAAAAAAATAACATTTATTGAAATATATCAAAATTGTGACAATATCATGCCAAAGTTAAAATTATTTTCCAGGAAACATATTTAAAAATAAAGTTATTAATACTAATGAAAAAAGAAGAGCACAACTGTATTTTTAACAAAGGTTCTTTAAATTTTGCAAATAGAAAGTCAAAAAACTGGAATTACACTTTTTAATGATGCATATCACATTAACACAATTTTTTTAAATACAATATAAGACAAATAATTATAACAAGAAAAAAAAAATATTTCACTTTGAATTACATAAGTGAAAAAGACTTAACTAAAATAAACTTTTACAATTATAAAAAATAAAAATATAATATGACAAGAATTATTATTTATGAATTATATGTTTAACCTAATTTATTATGCTTATCTCTTAATTAAAAAGTAATACTGAATTAATAAAAATACATTTTTTCTAAACCTTCCATTTGTATCCTATTCTTACTAAAAACACAAAATCCTTATTAGGATTGCTCTAGCAATAAATTTACATGACTAAAAGACTCACTAATTATCAAGGAAATCCTTAAAAATTAATTATTTACTGATTTGTTTTCGTTTGACAACAGTATATCAATTTGTGATCAAAATCTATGTAATACAATTTATGAATGAAATTTAATAAATCCACATATTACATGAAATTATATTCTGCAAAATTAGATTTAGTTTTGACAGAAAAAAAAGGAAAATGCAAACATAAATAAAGGAAAACAATCAGCTACAAAAATAAATCTACGATTGTGTTTCCTCAATTACAGGATAAAATAATTAAAATATTTGACAACAATTTGATTCCTACCATGCTATTTATAGATTCTAGAGGAAATGGGGATTTTGTGACAATGAATTTTTTTTTCCTAAGCAGCCATCCTTAATGAATGTAATTATTTAATGAATACATCCTGTTTTGTAAACTTAAAAAAAACTACAATGTCAACAACAACCGCAACACTTCGCATACATCCGGTTGTTCACATCAATATTTTTCAGTTACAGTTGCAGATTAACTTTCATTCTTCAAATAGAGTTCACTCAATAATGCAGGGGTGGACAGCGGGTTAGGTCAACGGAGTTTCATACAGGTTCAATATTTCTTTTGGGATCCATGTCAAGTTTTTAATAAAATTAGAAATAATAGCTAATATTTATATAACTTTCTTAAAAATCAAATAGACAGTATGAATTTTAAAAAATATAGGCTAAAATTTTATAAAATAAATACTAATGAAAAAAAATTAGCAAAAAATATTTTGTAATTAGAATCGATAATGTTTGTAATGATAATGATAATGTTTTTATTATCTACATTTAAATAGAGAAGGAGTGGTATCTAAACAAAGAAAGAGTATACGGCAAGATGGCAAATGCCACTCTTTGCCCACCGTTCTAATATTATTTGAAATATGA
This sequence comes from Caerostris extrusa, assembly GCA_021605095.1. Lineage (NCBI taxonomy): Eukaryota > Metazoa > Arthropoda > Arachnida > Araneae > Araneidae > Caerostris > Caerostris extrusa. Next base: position 344,056 of record BPLR01011609.1, on the reverse strand, counting down.
AACAGCGATTAGTTAAAAATCAGTAAATCCTTTTTTATTTCCTAAACGTTCAGATTTTAAATTCAAGACATTTCCATATGTTCATATTAAATGTTATAAAATGATAAAAAAAAAAAAAAAAGTACTTTCAGTGGATGTAAAGATTTAAAATCGATCCACATTTAATCCATCCTAGTTTTACAGCAGGCAAAATTAATAATTAGCTATCATATCCATCATGATTTTCATCTTTTGCTCATCTGAAAATTGCAAATCATCGTGAGTTGTCTCTTTTGTTTACATTGTAGTTTTTAAATAATATTCTTTCTGGTTCTCCCCTACATAAATATACAAAAATAAAAATGTAATTGTGAGATAAAAAACGCTCTTTAAAATTAAATATGCTGTTAATGTTTTTATCTGTTTCCTGATGTGTGTATCAAATGCAAAACTTGGTTGCTATAGAAAGTCAAGGTTCAAATCACCCGTGGATTATACGTAGTTGCGAATTATGAGATTTTTTATTTTTATTTTTGAGGGCTGGAAATTATGCTTACGGATTAAACGGCACTGCGAGATTTGTAAGATAATGTTTACAGCTGAGAGTTACGCTTACGTATTATATAGCATTATGGATTACAAGCAAAAAATTACGTTATTTATGAACATTTTCGACGTTTCTGCCTTACGACGTTGTTTTCCTTTCTTTATACCGACATAATCATGGATCTATCTTTAGACTTAATCAACTGGAGGTGTTGCTTATTAATTCGTAGAAATGTGTATTTAAAAAACACCCAATTTACATTTTTTTCTAATGCAGCTAGCAAACTCTTAGACAGTAGTCTTTGATGCCTTAAGGCAAGCTCTGCACAGACGTTACTCACTTAGTATTACTCAGGAGGTGCGTGTAGCATGAAGATAAGCTACGGATGCGGAATAACAATACTTCCGCAACGCTCTACGATCCTGTTAGACCGGGACCTACGGCTTAAAAAGTGGATTCGAACCACTACAAACATCCTTGGCACGCCTGGACTCGAACCCAATTTACATATTACAGCTTTTATTAGTTGATACTAATATGAGTTATCAAAATTTTGTTTTTGTAAGTGACAGTTGGCTTTTATCTCGTAGAGAAATTTATCTTCAGAACTGTACTTCCATGTCTATTACATTTGAAGACAGAATTGCATAAAATTATCTTTAAAAACTCAAATTCTCATAAAAATATTTTTTAAAATCATGTTTAAGGATCATAGATATTATTCTAATAGAAAAGTTACTTTCATTTGGACAGTGGACTACAAAGTGGGGTAGGCCAAAGAAGTAGGTTCATGATCACTTGCGAGTATTAAGATCTCGTATCACAGGAGTTCGGGGTGTTCTCATTTCTCATTTAAAGAAAAAGCTCTTCATAATGGGGCAGATGGGGATTGAAAACTGAATATTCAGATTTAGTAGGCACATCAAAGAATGCAATGTTACCATTTGGTTCTACATACAGGTGTGAAGAAGCGTTTTCTGCAATTACAACAACTAAAGCCAAGTATAGAAATATATCAGAATTAGAACCAGATCTTCGAATTCCATTAGTAGAAGGCATTATGAAACAAGATTTTTCCTATATTGCTGAACAAAGGCAATCATATTGTTCCAATTAAATTCTAAGTAAAAATGCAAATTTATAATTAATTTTAAATGTACATATAGAATTTAAAATAAATTATTCTCATCTTAGGTGTTTGCAATAAAAAAAGTTAGAGATTGCTGGACTAGGGGAAATGGAAGCATCATGACTCTTGATACCACAGGTTTGGATGAGTCCCTGATGGTGCAGTGGTTGTTTATAGTGGTTTGGAATACATTTTAAATCGTAGGCCCCGATCTAATATGACTACTACTACTACACCACACCATATCACTGTACCTAGAATCGAATTGTCCCTATTCAGTTTGGGAATGATGTGGGTGAGAAGTTTGACTGGGCTCTGTGAAGCTCTACAGTCCTATGAGACCGGAATTACGGCTTAAAGTGGATTTCGAACCACTGCAAACATCCTTGTAGTGGAAAACTACATACGTAACGGAAAAAACATGGAAACGTAATACATGGATCTATTACGTATCCATGTAGTGAAAAAACCACATGGATGTACTACGGTGGGGAAAAAAAAAAAAAAGAAACTAATAATGGAAAACTACCAAACAAAACTTACTTTTTTTTTATTTCATTATCTGTAATGTCTCATTTTTTTTTTTTTCTTCAACGAATTACAAATTTAATTATCATTTAAATATTATGCTTTTAACATAGTCATGAGACTTGAATTTTGTAAAAACGTAGCACTGAAATCGAAGAAAAATTTTTTAAATCACATCAAATATTTGAGGAATTGAAAATACCTTGACTTAAAGAAATTCCATATTAAATTTATTTTATTTAAATATTAAATTAATTTTAAAGATGCAAGTTATGTAAAGATATCAATTTAATTTTATCATTATTATGTATCAATTAAAAAAAACAGCAAAATCGAGTTTCAAATTGAAATTTTGGCGCTAATAAATATTCATAATAAAACAAAAACAAAAAAAATATATATTAAGATATGTGCAGCAATTAAAATATCCAGCATTGAAAACAAATTCCATTTTCTGACTTTTTCCAAATTAATATTAATTCGAGAGAATTTGAAATTTCTTGGTCGATTTCAAAAAGGAAAATTAGAAAATAACCTTGAAACCTTTTCAATTAACTAGTGCATTTCTTGTGTAGTAATGCTAATTAAAAACACTTGGAGAATTTCCAGCTTCTAAAAATGAATAGAAAGAACTCCTTTTTTTCAAATTATAATTTTACATTTCCCTAGTATTGGGCACTTATGAATTTGCTTAAAATGCGATTTACAATTTTTGATAACTTCGTGAAAAAATTTTAGGGTTAGAAATGAATAGGATTACGGGCTGAGTAAACAGAAAAAAAATCTCTTCCTTTTATGTTGTTGCGAATTTTACACATTTTTAAAAAGTGTTTTGACTGGCATATGTTTATTTTTACGGGACATTTCTCGTCACAATCGTGGATGAAATTAGATGAAAAATATTTTAATAAGAGAAAACAATTGTTTTTATACTTATCAAAATGGAATAAATTATTGTAAACAACACTTCCAAAAAGAAAAAATTCATCTGAAAAATCAAAAAAATTCTCAAATTGTCATAAATGTCAATCCTCAGACATTGTTTATCTTTTTTTTCATGCAGAATTTTCATATGATATATACACTTGCCAGAAAAAGTCTGCGCACAAGCACATAGCAAATATTCAAGAACGAAAAAAAAAATTATATTTTGAAAATGATAATAATTTCATATTGTATTTATTTTATTCCTTACACAATTCATTAACTTTTCATAATAATTTATGAAATATAACACACGTTGTGTTTAAGAAATAACAATTGAAATAAAAAATAATACAAATTGCTACCAATAAAAGTTTGCGTACAAAAATAAATATAATGAAATGTGCAAATCAAACTTCAATTAACTTTGACCATTTGCTCAGTTTTATTAGATAGTAGTTAAAATATTATGTTTTCAAGATTTGTGGCAAGTAAATCACAATGGATTTAAAAGGAAAGGATATTACTCCTGAAGAAAGAAAGATCATCATAAAACTTAGGAATGAAAGCAAAACTCTTCGGGAAATTGGCAAGATTGTTGGAAGAACTCATTCCTCTATCCAAAGAGTGATCAATAATTACACTTCATCGAAATCTATAATCTCAAAGCCACGTTCTGGACGTCCATCTAAGCTGACTGCCCGTGAAAAGAGATATGTCTTCAAGTCCGTACGTTTAAATCCACGTATAAGTGCCTTTCAGATTGCAAATGACGTTAGAAAGAGATTTAAAAAAACACTCCATGAAGACACCATACGAAAAATTTTGAAAAAGGCTGGGCATCATGGCCGTGTTGCTCGCAGGAAGCCACATATCAGCTGTGAATAGGCAAAAGCGTTTACATTTTGCAAAATGGTATGTAAATAAGTCTCCACAATTTTGGGAAAAAGTACTATTCTCTGATGAGAGCAAGTTTTGCATATTTGGCATAAAAGGACGTAAGCTGGTGTGGAGAAAACAAGATACGGCTTTTGAGAAGCAGAATCTTGTGCCTACAGTTAAGCATGGTGGAGGTGGTATAATACTCTGGGTTGCATGCTGCCAACGGCGTAGGTCGTCTAACCTTTATAGAGTCGACATTAAACCATATGGGATATATCAACATTTTAAAGAAAATTTGAAACAGAGCGCACAGGACTTGAACCTAGGAGAGGACTTTTGGTTTCAACAGGACAATGATCCCGAGGCACACTGCCCATAATGTTAAGCTCTGGCTTCTGTACAATATCAAAAATCAATTGCATTCTCCTCCACAATCGCCGGACTTAAACCCATTGAGCATTTATAGGACTTGTTGGAGCGAAAAATTCGACAGCCAAGATTACCTCAAAAGAAATGTTAAAGAGAGTGATAATCACAGAATGGAATAACATTTCTTCTGAGGAAACCTCCAAACTCGTCCATTCTATGCCCAAACGATTAACAGAGGTTCTCAGACGTAAGGGTTATCCAACCACCTATTAAAGTTTAGTTGAAAGCCAATGGAAAGTATTTTTAATGCTTTTTTTCATCTGTACGCAGACTTTTTCTGGCAGCTATTTCTAATATTCCTTATTTTAATTGTTATTTTTTTAAACACAAATTGTGTTTATATTTCTTTAATTGTTATTAAATGCTAATGAATTGTGTAAAGAATAAATTAAATACAATATAAAATTAATATCATTATTAAAACATGATTTTTTTTTTCAATTTTGAATATGTGCTATGTGCTTGTACACAGACTTTTTCTGGCAAGTGTATATATATATATATCAAAATTCAGATAGACTAGTTGTACAAATAGTAAATTAAATCTCATTTTAAGATCTTAAAAAAAGTTAAAACTTTAAATTAAAACTTTTAAACTTTAAAAGAGAGTTAAAACTAGAGTTAAAAGTTTTCCTTTAGAAGAAAAGTTAAAACTTTTAACTCTTTCTTTTAAAACTCGAAAGATTCAAGTACCAAGATCAAGTTGGGCAGTTAATTAATTTCACATCTTAATCTCTAAGATATCTGCTTAACTCAGCCATGGCTTAGTTGGTTTTTGTATTGACTTAATTTGGATGGATGAACGACAATACTAATCCGTTCAATTCAACTCATTTGAAACGATGGACTCAAATGAACTTAGTTCACATGCTTCGCTGTCTTGTAGATGCTTTTCTGATTTTCTTTATCAGCCACATAAATGAGAGTTATACTAGCAAAACATCTAAAAAGATATCTTCACTTTCTTTCTTACAAATCTTTTACAGTAAATTCTTCCTGGTGCATATTGAGTATTGATGAATCTACTACCAAATTTGTGAAAGAAATACTGAATGATGTTTATTATATTATTGTTTTTGAATTCAAGGCTTTTGAAGGGGCTGTTCATCAGAGGTTATTTGATGGAGGTTATTCGTCACAATACGTCACGTTCGTTTTTGGTGCAGAATTCGTTTTCTTTCGTTCACCAAGGTTCACCACAAGGACCCGGACCCTTCTATACAGCACCCCTAACCATTCCTCCAAAATTTGGGATAAATACCTCACGTGTGGAATCCCTGTAAAGAAATACCTGAAATATTCTGTGTCATCAGAATCATTTCGATTCGGTATTACTAGCAGAATTTTAAACTAGGCTGTTAAAATTTGAAAAGTCAAATATACTAGTTTTCAAAATTTATGAAAAACAAAAAAATATGATCAGAAAATTGTTATTACACTACCAAAAATAAGTACTTTTGATAATAATTATGCAGTTTACTAAAACATTACTGCTGCGTCAGAATATGATATCAAATTACCAGGCTGGCTGTCGTTTACGATCGCTAGACATGCGACAATAAACAAGATTCAAAAGTTTATGAGTTTCTGCAAGTAGAAACTGCGTAGTGAAATTTCGAGACAGACATGTTTTAGATATAAGAATGAGCAATAACAAGGCCAATCTTCTGTAGTAAACTTACTGAATGTGAGGGGCCATTCTGTAATTCACAGATCATTAATTACATTTCTGATTATATTTAATGTTTTACCTTCGTCATAAAATTGCAAAATTAGTTTCATTTCAGAAATAGAAATCTCCAAAGTTTCACTTCAGAAACAAAAAATTCAAATTTATTTTTATTTAAGCATATATTCAGAAGAACCTGCAAGATAATTTACGGGTTTTCATTTTTAAAACGATCGTAAATCATACCAAAAATTTACATTTATGAATGCTTTTTACGTCTTTGAAATTCATACATTTTTTTAATTTTCAAATGAAAATGTATAAATATTTTGTTAATTAATTTAAAATTCAAGTTCGAATAATTTTTGAAACTTTTGATAACTGTTTCCACAAATTCGTCCTCTATTAAATGATAAAAAATTGTTTATTATAAATCGGCACTATATAAATACTTTTTACTCTTACTGTACGTATATCAGGTAGTGAAAAATATGTAATTATATATATTTAAATTCTCTCATAAATAAAGAAACCACTTTTAATAGACTCAATCATCAAATATTCTGAATATTTTATATAAAAAAACAATGCCCTTTGTCAAAACTTTCTTATTTTCTTTTTCGAATTTAATTATTATTTTTTAAAGTGTGATTACATTATTTTCGCATATGCATTCTAGGTATAGGGTTATTAACTTTCAAGCACCACGATTTCCACATCTCACAAATAAGAACTTTCTAAAAAGTTCCTTTTTCGATTTAGTTTCCACTAAATCGAACTGATCAAATCACTACAGAGTGACAGTGGTATAAATGGAACAATTTGCTAATGTTCCAAAAAAATCACTTTGACGTAAAAGTGATAAACTAGTTTTGGACGACCTTGAAAGATCACCATTGTTGCTCATGACGTGAATTTTGACGTAACTTTCTTTTTATGTCAGGGATCTCCTGTTTAGTTTATCGTATAACTGATTATATATATAAGGACATTATAACTAAATATCCTTACGGGATTTTGGAAAATGCTATCCTGCCAGTCGGGTGTAATTGCTCCTGTCACACAGGAAATAAATTTCGAAACCCCGACCAAGCAATCTGGCAGTTAAAGTGAGACTCTCATGCCTGCTGTCTCAATCGCTATCCAGTCTCTTCGTTCGTTAAAGCAGTGACTGCATTGCTTGCTGCGAGTCATCAAGTTACACGCGCCCCCCTGGGTAATGCAAAGTGAGTAACGTAGGTGCAGCCGTTATGGCGAAAGATCACGGTCTATTTGCCAGCTTCATTAGAAGAAAAAAACAAAAAAACTTAAGTACGAAAACCGTGAACCGCAGGAATGCATCACTAATAGATGCTAATTCTCGATGGGAAAACGAACGGGACAACTTAGACAGTTTCTTTTTTTTTTTTTTTACCCCTTTTTTTTTTGTAAGGAAAATAAAAGGATTAGACATAAAAAATAGAAAAATAAAAATAAAAATTATAAAATCGAAAACCAAACAAAAGTATAAAATTGAAAATCAAATAAAAAGCATAAAAAGAATTACGGTTCTGTGATCGACCTTTTTTTTTTTTTTGTGGGGACACTAATCTTTTACCTTTCAGATGCTCCTATTGACTCCACCGTTCATGCATAATTTCCCAATCAGTGATTTCGTAAGCAAAGGGTTGTTTTGTTTGTTTACATTTTTGTATATGTTTACATCGACAACTGGTCCCTAATTGTACCGAATTTAAAACTTAACTTATAAATTCTTTTTTTTTTTTTTTATCTTACTTTTTATAAATAGTATTTTGAATCTTTTTTGAGTACCTTCTTAATTTGAATTTTTAGAAACATTTATCTTTAATTTTACTAACATTAATTAAGCAGCCATTAAAATTCCAAGTATATTTATTAATTAAGATGAGGAGGTTTTGGGGTATTTCCCCCTGTTGGTACTCCGTAATCGGTACGCCAGTTGCCAGTTGCCAGTTGCTGCGAGTGGATACTGAATCTTTGTTTGTTAACACGCTAACTTGTACAAGTTTAATTTTAACCACAAAAGGGTTCCATCTTTTATTTTGAAATAAAAAAAGACACATCCAGCGGGTTATATATTTACAAGAATTTAAAAATTTAATCATTTCAAAAGTATTATGAAAAAATTTAAAAGTTTTATAAAATGCCAGGAACTTTTAATTATGGTCATTCGCTATTGGAACAGTAAATACGTAGCAGATACTGCATATATTACTAGGGACATGTTTATCGTACTTATATTTTGGCACCACAGTTTTGTACGAACACCCCTCCCTCTGAATAATTCCACCTAGGGGTTCCTACCTTTCTCTCATCCATTTCGAACCTAATGGAAGTCTATCGGCCTCTATATTTATAGTTTCCAGGTTACCCATCAAGGCTGCCTCGTACAACGCATTCACCATTTGCCACTATACTACGAATATCTTATAAGGACATAATTTGGTGACAGTCGCGTTCACATCTACTTGAGGCCAAAGTGGATTTTCCTGCCTACTGGTTTTATTGTATCTACTCGGGAACTAAGGTTCTTTTACTTTGTAAGGTATCGAACCGAGTTTCTATATGCCATGGAGCTATTTAGTCAAAATTGTGGGGGGGCTCAATTTCACCTATGTAATACCCAAAACTGTAAAGCGAACATCTCAGTTCCAGCTATAGAGATTTGTGGTGAAGTAGCAGTAGTTCCGAAACCCAACACACAATTTAACAGATCAATCCAGATCCAAATATTTTTAAACACATATAAAGTGTCATATTATTTTTGTAAAGTTTTCAAATACTTAAATCATTTTCAGAGTGAGTCATACTATTTGTTTTTACAAGGGAAAGAAATGAAAGAGAACGAAAAAAAAATTTAGTGTGTCGCCAATTTTCCACGGATGCAATAAACAGAAACATCACGAACCTTTGTCTCTGTGTTTTGACACCGTAATCCATTACTGCTACCTTTTTTTGAAACGCTTCTGCTGTTGCCACCTGAGAGACCGAAATGCTGTGGGTGGCACTGACGTCATGGTGAAAAAAAGAAAAATGCGTTACGTCAAACGACTATTTTGTTTGGCTTTTGAAACAGATTTACTTCGTTTTTGCTGCTCTTGTTTTCTTTATTGAATGACGGGTTATTGTGATTAAAGTGTCTAAATCACGAAAGCTTGTTGTTTAGCTTGGGCAAATGAAGACCCTATATTTTATTGCTTGATAAACGGCTTTTAGGAAATTCGCTTTAAGAGAAAATAAATAGGAAATACATTGATATGGAATGAATGTTAATATTTTTTTAAAAAACCAAGGCAGGATGTGAAATATATTTTTGGCTTCTATCCAGTAAGGAAGTAACGCTGAACTATTTTATTCATTATTTCCCAATTTATTTCTAACTTGCAGACGTCATGATGCTCAGTTATGAAACATACTAATAGATATTGAACTTTTAAAAGTTTTGTTTAAAAACACATATAAAGACTTCACAAACTGAAATAAAAAGAAATATAAATGTATATGTTCAATTCACTGTATATTCACACTGCAATCGTGTCACTACCAAATTCTAATGCAAATGAATTAATAAAAATTTCTGTTGTTAAATTTACTGACTGAATGCGAAATCAGACGTATGAATAAAAATTCGAAACGAAGTTCTTGGAATAAACTATATGTTAATGAATAATTTACATAATAATTTCTCTTTCGCAATTTGTTTTTAATAATAAATAAATAGTTTTGCTTAATCTTGATTCCTTTTGCATTTTCTCATGGAGGAAGATTAATTGCAGAAGTTTAATTTATCTTTTGGTCAACGTAATTTAAATTGTAAGCTGTTATACTGTGGTTTTCAAATGCTGAGCGTTTTTGATCTAAATCAATCGCCCCTAGAAGGGCAAATATATAACAGATTCAACGTTACTCTGGGAGGACCATGGGGAGGATGGGGCCATATTTCATACGCAGTGTGTAATGACAATGTGGATGCATACTCCGAGGAGAATATGTAAACACTCCCTTCACCACCTATTCGTGTTCAACAAAAGGATTCTCTGGCCAACAAATTTATCGTGCTGCTCCTTGGCATAAACACTTTTTTTTTTTTTTTTTTTGCTTAAACTCATACAATTTCCTCATGTAACATGTGCAAATATAACATGAGGCTTAAAGAGTAAGTAATAATCACAAAAATTATTTCATACAATAGACAGAACATGGAATGAAAAAAAACATAGATTTATAATAGTAATAATAATATTAATAAAACAAAAATAATAATAATAAAAGTAGCATATAAATACAAAAAAAAATATTACAAGGGGGATAATAATAAAAACATTAATCTTAAGAAGGAAAATGCACTACCATATCACGACATACAAAGAAAAGGTAAATATAGAGGCCCGCATTAATCATATTGCTAGACATTCACAAATTTACAAAACGCTGGAAAGGAGTGTTTCTGTAAATGTTATAGATTCAGTTTTCATTTAGACTAAAAGATGTTACTTCAGAATTTTTCTGTTGCTTTTAACTCAGTATTCTTAAAAATGACATGTTCCATATTTTGCATTTTTTCAACCGTGCAACAATACAATTTACTCGATTTAAGATAGGTTTATGAAAAATAATACCCACGTCATGAAAGGGTAGAAGGAGCAGTACTCTAGTATATGCCATTGTCTAATTGTGTGAAAACATCATTGTGAATATATTTGGAGGGAGTACTCAATCGTACTAGGTGTGCCAATCATCAGCTAAACTCCCAGCCCCGGTCCTGTATTCATGTTGTCTATCTGCATATGAATTTTTGTGCTTTTTGATTCGTCTTGATTGCCTCTACAATCTGCAGTACGTTTTCTCGAATTTTGCTTCTACCTTTATCGCGTTTAGGCCGGCATTATAAAAGGTCACCAAGCATTTCACTTATTTTTGGATTTCATACGTATAAATTTTATTTCGTTGTGGGGTTTTTGTTATTATATTTAACTGAATATCACTGTCATATTTCAAATGAGCCCTTGATCGCTGACGTAACAGATCTCATTCATGAAATATAACAGCAGGAACTGAGCACGACACCGGATTTTTAGATCAACTCCCCCTTCCTTCCCTCTTCCCGTTGAGTAGCTCTTTCCCTGCCACTAGCATCTTTGAACCTTGGCGATTCATTTATATTTCCACACTATTTATAGTTTTAAAACTATTGACATTTCAAACTGGACATGAAAACTGAAAGCTCCAATCCTGAACCCGCCACCCATACCCCATGTTTTCACATCAAAGATGGCCACAAAAAATATAAAGGAATTTACACATTTCATAAATATTTGAAATAAATGTTAGTTGATTATTCGAAGTCTTACCGATTAATATACTAAATTAACTTTGTTTAGTTGTTTTTTAAAAATAAAAGTTTGATTTTGAACATTCTTTAAAATTAAAATCGAAAATTTTGATAGATAAATTTTATTCAATAAGTTTTCATCTTGTTTTATTTATTTATTATTATTATTAGAATCTGAACTATAGTATTTTGATTCATTATCAAAGCTTTTAAGTTCATCCTACTACACATTGTTTCTATTACTAGTATAGTACAACTAAAGGTGTCTTCACTTATTCTCTTTTGAAAAAATAACGGAGAGTAAAAGTAATAAATAATAATTCGCTTTTCGTCAATCATTTAGTACTAAAAGACATAGAGTCGAATATCAGTAAAAGAATATGAATTTGTGCTAAAAGAATTGTTTTCAAGATCTACGATATTACAAATGAATTCTTTTTACTTGTTTTAGAATAATGCACAAAGTAGACTTAAATACTGTTTTAATAAAGAACGGGAAAAAAAATTTCGCTCAAGTTAACTCGTGGTGTTTCGAAAAGATACGATATGATTCGAGAGTACTCGGGATAATACTCAGAGTATCCGAATTCTGTATCTCAGATACATCTTTTCAAGAAAAATTCTTTCGATCTCGAATTAAAGCGTGGTGTTCCAAAAAAGATACAGTATGAGATAAGAGAGTACTCAGAGTAATACTCCAGAGTATCCGAATTCTGCATCTCAGATACATCTTTTCAAGAAAAATTATTTCAATCTTGAGTTAAAGCGTGATGTTCCAAAAGACAGAAATATGAGATACGAGAATACTCGGGATAATTCTCCAGAGTATTCGAATTCTATATCCTAGACATATCTTTTGAAGTAAATTCTTTCGATCTTGAGTTAAAGCATGGTATTCTGAAAAATACAAATATGAGATACGGGATAATTCTGAAGAGTATCAGAATTCTGTATCCTAGATACATCGTTTTCAAGAAAAATTCTTTTGAGGGCGAGTCGGAAATATTCAGATATTCGGGGACCTGACTTCTCGATGCCACGTGTTTTCCAGGCTCTGTGGAAAAGAAGACAGAAAAGATTTTTGGGGCCCCACCAGCAAGAAGAGGAGGCGTCGTCTGCCGGGAGTTATTTCGGGAGCGCCAGGAGGGACGGTGCTGCTGCACTAGAGCTGCGCCGGTCTCTGCAGATTACGGTAAGTGCAACCGATTTGCATGCACTTCTGCAAGATGCTGCCTTTCAACTTCGCCGAAGGGATATCGATTCGATATTTATAAGATGACATTTGGGTTAAGGGCTCCCAGGACTTGAAGATTTCTCAGTAGGTATCCATTCACCCACCCCCTACAACACCCTTTACAGCATGTGTTTTTTTTTTTTTTTTTATAAATTCTGAAAATGTGTTTTAAAAAACTTTTTGCCCTGTATTAATCTAAGGTGTTGTTACCAAATGTAATTCTAAGAGTAATTTCCAACTTAAGAATATTTTCTTCGAATGTAAAGAATGATTCAATGATTTTGTCATGATACATTAAATGTAATTGGATATCCATGGATGTCAATATTCTTATATATATATATATCTCTTGTGATTCCGTTTGTTATTATAGAGGTTGTAGTATATCTATCTGTATAGATTGTATAAGTAAATTGATGTGTTTGCGTTTTCAAAATTATCAATTGAGAAGTTCCATTGATTGCTCTGGGTCCATTAGAATTTATTTATGTGTATAATAAATGTGTGTATAAAAAATAGCATGCAACAATTTTTAATAAGCTATTCTGTAATTGAATATCTGAATCGATATGATATATATCATAATCATCGATATCTATATGAATCGATTAAACTCTACCATTTACATTCATTTATAACATAATAATAATCCCGAAAGAGCATAAGTCTCAAAGTCACGCCAAATTAAGTCAAGTTAAATCCCCAAAAAGGTTTATAATTAAGTAAATTAGTTTTTATGATGTCAAAAAGTGTATTATTTTTAAGATTTGAATGCAGTTTGTTTTTAAATTTTCATTTTTTTTTTTTAAATTTATAAATAAACATAAAGAAAAAATGAACTCAATATTACGATAATGTGAAATTGAAATTATTTTACCAACTTTTAAGATAAGATTTTTTTTGTGAAAAGAAGTATTTTTTAAAACAATTTAATAAACTAAATGAAAACTGTTTTATTTTTGTTGAAATTAAATACATATAAAGGATGTATTTTTGTAAAAATCTTTTTTATTATCTGTATTTCGGTTTATTACAATTATTTTTTGTTGAAATTTAGTTCATGTTCATAGTATGAGTTTAACTTTTTTAAATCATTATCGATGGCGAAATAATACATTTACTGTTAATATGCTTCAAAAAATTTATCTAAAATTTTATTTTCATTCTGTTTTTATATTTTTTTTTGTTAAAAATTTTTATAATCTTTTTTTTTTTTTTTTTTTATTTAGATATGAAGAAATATTCTTTTACATATTTTCTCATTAGTTGGATAATTATCAAACATGTAAATTAAGATAAAATAATTTGGAAATGGAAACAAAAATTCTCCATTTAAATTTTATGTTGTTTAACTCGTTTTTCTCAGTAAAGAATAGATAAATAGATTTTCTGGTTTCACTGAATTATAATTGCTGAAATATTTAGTATTACATAGAAAGTATGCTTTTAAATCTTTTAAGTTAGTTTCGATTATCATAAACATTTCAGATGGTTATAAATTTGGATAAAACAGTCAAATGCTGATCAAAAATATCAAAAACTCTGTTAAAAAATAAGAAGTTTGCTTATTTTGTAGTAATATTTTTGCAAATTTAACCATAATAAATTTTAATATTTGACAAAATTAGTTCGATAATGACTTTAGCTGCAGTGTCAATGTCATATTTTCGATGTAATAATATTTTATAAAACTGAAACTTTTTTTTATTTTATATTTCAATGATATATATAAATTTATTATTGTTATTTTTTTTTTCAAATTTAATAGACACAAAAAATTTTAAAACTTAAATTCCTTACCTACAATAAAATAAAATATTTTAATGTTTCTATTGTTAATATGCTTTCAAAATTGGTAATAAATATTTTAAAGCTAGAACGTTTTAAATAGCACACTCGCAGAGTAATTCATTTATGTATATGGATAATGAGAAATTTTAATTTTGATATATTATTTAATTTCCTACGACGTGCGATTTATTTGATGAATATTTATATTATTATTTTTCATTAATTATCTAAATAATTTTCATAAATTCCTTACAAAATTTTTTTTCCTTTTATTCAAAAAGGGGTTATTTCTTAACCGAGTCCATTTTCAATTTTATAAATTTTGCTTATTTTAGTTGATATGCATACAGCCGTTCAAATGGATTAAAAAACAACTTTTTTTTATCTTATTTTATTTTATTATCTAATTTATTATTTTTCTTTTTATTGCATTATTTATTCATTTTTTCCAACTGCAAGTATATTATTAATTTAAGATATATTTTAAACATTAATAAGAGTTTCAGAAACATTATGTTCAGCAGTTTTTGAGAAAGGATACACCATAGGTAATTTCAACATTGTATGAATCGAGAATACCAAATCCTCTTAAATTTTTTTTTTTATTTCCTTTTTTAAAATTGTCTAATTAAAAAAATTGTTATAATTGTACAGATTTATTTATAAGCAATTAGTTTCGATTCAATTCGATAGTTTTAAAAATAATATTGGGGTTTATAGACAGAATATTAAAGATATGATAAAGGATTCCAAAAGAGTGAAAATTACATTACTTTTATAATAAAAAATTAATTAACATAATTTCCACATCAAATTAAATTGTTTTTAAAACCTGATTAACATGCAAATGGTTTTAAAAATACTAATGTTTTTGCCTACAACCACAGGGATGTTAACAAAAAAATTTAATAACTTACCTCGCATTGTATGCATTAAATCAAATAAGCAAGTTAAAAATGAGAACAAAAATGAAAATCTCTGCATTGTTTTAAGTATTTAAAAACATTTACAATACACAAGCTTAATTTATAATTAACTTAATAAAAATGTATTCTATATTCTTGCAAATACGTCTTTCGAATACTTGATATTTTGTCCATGTCTGTAGCACACATTTTAAAAAAATATTGAAAAACAGTTAATTTCTTTTAAAGTAATATGTCTTTAATCTGGATTATGGGCAACCTTTTAAATTTGAAAATTTCTTAGTTTTAGATAAGAAAGGGAAATATTTTTGAGATAATATGATTTTCAAGGGCTAATACGATATAAATCTTGATTATAAGTTTCTTCTTGAATTTAGAATTTTTTTTTAATATAACAGAAAGGAAGAAAGCTTTATCGATATGTTATTTTATAAAACAAATTTTACTTTGTATCAGATTTTCAAAAAAGAAAAGAAAAATGTGAAAATAATGACGATTAACGAAGGCAACAGAGAATATTTCTTTTTTGAGTTTTGACATTTCATCCTGGGTGATTCTTTTGACGCCTATTTTGGTGTAGTTGACACGTTTGAAAATCCTCGCACGTTTCCTCGCTCATCAAGGGCGGTCGTTGCTCGAAAGGAGCTCAGCAGGAGATTTGGAGGACTCTTCAGGAATTGCAAAGATTTCCACAGAGCATGAAACAGGGATGTCAACAATGTATCACTTAGTGCTTTTTATTTGCGGAAGAACTCTATTTTTGTGGATATTTAACTGAAAATTACAAAGGTTGAAAAGAACAACTAGTGCTTTAAAAAATTTAGGTTAGACAACGACTGATGATTGAAACTTTTTATAACAATTCTAAAACTGGGCTTATTTTGTTTATTTTCTTATATAAATTTCCTAAATGATTTTTGAAATTTATTATTAATATTTAAATATCGCATTGATAAAAACAATTCTAATTCTTAGATGCATTTGAATTCAGTAATTTAAAGTTTTTATGCATTACTGTATTACTGTCTGGAAGGGGGCATCTACGCTAGTATTGGAGTGGAGTGTGCTTTGAAGTAAGAGTAAAATTTTGAAGCTAGTTGCAAAGGTATATGGTTTGGAATTTATAGCTTTATGAGTTATTGAAAAAATCTTGTAGTATGAGTTGCAAAGACGATAGTTCTGCAGGGTCACACGTCCCCCAAAAAAAAAATGCAATCTAATAATCCTGTAACACATGATGAAATTGCAAATATGATGGATGAGCTTCCGGAGTACTCGAATGATATTAGTTATGAAAGCTATGCGTAAGCGCCCTAGAAATAAAAAAATTGATGCAATAATGGATTGCAATAATTTACGGTGGTGCAATAACTATAAGCACATACTCACGTAAACGGCAGCGAAAGTGTTAAGATCAAGGTAATTAACAATAAACAAATAACATGTAGTTCCTCGCCCATCTATTGAATATCGAAGAACCTTTAATAAAATGTCTGAAATGCAGCTTGAAATCGCAATAGACTGACTGTTGTCAGATGCGTGATATCAGAATAATACAAGTTACATCGTTCAGAATTAGAAATTAATTTCGACACGAATTAATCTCGCTCTGTTCCGAAAAGATGCAAATAACAGATACGAGTATAACTCGGATTAAAAGTAAGAACATGCTTGAAATTTGACTTGATTTTTACATCACTCTTTTAGCCAACAGATCCATCTATGAAAATTTTGCTATACTATAAACCAATAGCTTCGAGTAGTTACGAAGTTAAAAAGTCTATTTCTTAAGCTCGGTAAAGAAAAATATTCCACAAAGGAAGTTAGTACAAGAAGAAAATAAAACCACAGCGAAACAGGCGAATAATTTGAATAAAACGGCCCGTCTGCGGATTGATGAATGAATTGCAAATTCCGCCTGCAGATTACGAAAAAAGAGATGTTTATTCTGGTGGGTGTCTTGTTGTGGGGTGGCTAGGATATTCAGCTGTCTTGGATGAGTGATGCTCGGAGCCCCCACATCTTGTGACACATGTTGGCAATATCGCGAAAGTCGTTTGTCACACAAAGGGTTGACACTCTGTAGCGCAGGTTATCCAAACGTATCAGTGGATCAATAGCTTTTTCAAAAAGATAATTCATGGAAGTTCACAGTTTGAAACAGAAGATTCTATTCGTGATAGTGGCAATGAGCTGGAACTAGAGGAGCTTATGTTAATTTTAACCACTTTATGTATAATCCGTTTTTACATTAACTGAAATTGTTCCTGTTATGTTTAATAAAAATATCTTAATATACGAGCATGTATAAAAACGATATTTTAATTTCGGAAGAGAAAAATATCTATTAATGATAGCAATTATAATAAATATATATTTCTTCGCATTTATAAACATTTTCACAAATTATAGCCTTTAAAGCTGATTTAAGCAACAATAACAACCTTAAAATCTTTATATATGAATAATATAATTCATATCAATTTTTAGTATATAAAAATTCATATCGCTCTTAGGTCAGACACAGCTGGGATCTTTTCGTTATTTTTAAGTATTTCTCCTGAATTATGCAATGAAAGCTTACGAGTTTTAGTATAAAATTCTGCCAACGGCTGTCTTACATCAAAAAATTGATGAAATAATGGGTGGTCTGGTAGAGAAAGTTACTATCCAATTTAGAGTTTGTTTCTGCGTTTATTATTATTTTTTTCTTTCTCTTCCAAATATTGAATTTAGTTACAATTTTTATAAACTTTCGAAACAGGTAGATTTTAATCCTTCATTTTTTTTTTTTTTGTACATTTCACATTTTTATCATGATGGAATTGAAACAAATAAACAGCCAAACGTGAGGCAAAAAAGTAGACCTAAACACATACTTGATATTTCAGGGATAGAAAGGACATGCAAAAAGAATTTCTATTGCAAATTTCCACAGAAGAAGCAATCACTTGGTTAAAGTAAAAGAAAACTTTGTGGTCACGATACGGGTTAAGTTATTTTAGTTAATTAACACATAATAGTGATTTATAATCTTCTCACAAAATTAGCTCTCTTTTTTTTTTTTTACAACAAAATCAAGATCTCAAAATAAACATTTTTCAATAAAAGTTAATTACTTTTAGTAAAAACATAAACGTTTCGTTAGTCAAATATATGGAAGGAATCGAATAACAAAAATTAGACGTGAAACATTTATAAAATAGCCTATAAATGTATCCTCTAATATTATAATAAGGAAAAAATTAAATAGACTTAAAAAAAAATGGTAAAATTTCAATGTTGTCTTCTCTTTAAATAAAAGTAAATTATTTTAATTTATGAGAAAAATTTACAAGATAATTTTTCATTTTTTCTAAAAAAAGAAAAATTTTAGATTCACTCATAACTTAAGCTGTAAAATTCTTGTTGCATTGTTATAACTATTTTCATTACTTATTGTTTTAACTTTTTTTTTTTAATTTCAACTGTTTGAAATAATTAAACTCTTTAAAGTTTTTAACAAGAAAAAAAAGAAACATAGCAACTAAATAAAATTAGGTGATTTTTAAAATTTTCTTACCCAAATGATCCAATCTAATGCAGCTCGTTGTTTCGCAAAGCGGCTGGTATAATTAACCAACGATTGTCGCAGAGCCTTATCGTTGTCAGTTGTGGGATTTAAAGGATCAAGAAACGGAATCAACTTCCTTCTCTGCAAATCGCTGTCTTCTTTCCGACCTGTTATCATGACAGCAGCCATCAAGAGTTGGGCAAACAAGGAGATTCGAGGCAATGAATACGCTTTTTTTGCTGAAGTACTGATGAAAGTCATACCGATTTTTCGTTCATAATCAGTATTCAACGGTTTTTTTTTTTTTTATAATTTTTTTCATGTTCATTGAAAATTTTACTAAGAAAAAATTTGTTTTTCTTTATCTTGGAATTATTTTTAAAAAATCATTAAAAATAATGTGCTTTGTTATAATGTTTGAATATTATTTCAACCAAGATGGCAAATTTGCATTTTTGATTACATCGTTATTACTCTGATAATTACTTGTAAATACAAATGTTTTTATTGTAGAATATGTTTATTGGGAAACCAATTAAAAAGAAATTCGTTGTATTTTACCCGTGGCTTTTTATCTATAGACATGCCTTCTATACTTTTTCCAGTTGTTATTTTTTTTTTCCTAATGCAACTGGTAAACACTTAGACAGTTATCTTTGATGCCTTAAGGTAAGTGCTGCCCCGATGTTACTCACTTAGCACTACCCAGGAAAAACGTGTAGCTTGAAGATAAGCTACGGACGCGGAGTAGCAATATCCCTGCAACGCTCATGTTAGACCAGGACATACGGTTTGAAGTGGATTCCGAACCACTACAAACATCCATGGCCCCGTAGGGAGTCGAGCCTGAAACCTGCGGTGCTGAGCGCCAGAGAGCGAACCACTCGGCCATCAGGCCCAATTTTCTTGTTGTTATACAAACTGTCAAAGCCCGACTCGTAACTCAGTGGCAACGTGCGCCGCTGGTGAGAATGTTAGGGCTGAGTTTCAATCCGCTGGAGGGCTTGTTGCCGTTTTTAAAAACGAGGAGACTCGATGACGTTTGTGATGCTCAATATCTAGCATTGTTATTCGGACTACCTGGGGAGGAGTTTTCCGAAGCTCAAATGCTGTGTAGTTCTCACTAAACCTTCTTCAGCGACACGCAGCCAAGTCAGACTTCTACCTACGGGGGCTCCTTCACAACAGAAGTTACAAATTTCCGTCCATTCATGAGTATATACTCATAGGATATCCATTCCTCACTGCTGGATACTGAGGGTTAGACACACACAACAAAAGCTGCCAATTAAGAGTTCTTATTCAATTTATAAATAAACGAACATGCTAATTTTTTTTTCTAAAATCCTAGCTAATATCAATTTACTTATAGAAATGATCAAATCTCAATTCATCATCGATTCAATAAAATATTTATTTGTAATAAACTAAAAATTAGAATAAATAAAGAGAGTGAGAGAGAATGAATTTGGAATGAAATGGGAGTAAACCAATGAATTTGGAATAAAATTCCCATATTACATTTTTAAAATGAAGGCATTCGCAAATATATACATCAAAACATTAAAAAGAAAAAGATAAAAGTAGTACTCAAAGATGCACTTATTTATTCTAATAATGCTCTCTTTTCCATGTTCATTTCAACATATAATATTGTTACGTGGTATTGGTGATATTTCACTAACACAATTCCGACAATATGGTATTGGAAATAAATTCCTTTGGAATACTGGATACTGAAAAAAAGTATTTCATTTAATTTAATATGTTATGCACAATTCAAGATTTCTATGTAGAATATGTATTCATTACAGGAAATGTGAGAAGAAGAAGAAAAATTAAGTTAAGCTCGCCTCAAATCAATTTTTTTTTTAAATATTTTTTACATTAAATACTTTATTCCTGCATATTTAATTTCATTATATGAACTAAAAAAAAAAAACACTATGAAGTATCATAAGGTTGTAACAGCATTTTGCATACACATACTTTAAGACCCAACAAGCAAATGATTAAAGTTAATTACTCAGTTTCCCAATGACGTGTAAAAGAGGAGAAATTCCAATTCTAAGGCATAACCAAATTCGATTCTGTCTACGCACTTTGTCCGATCCAGTGTCTGGCATATGGGTACATGCACATTATGAGCATCTATCGCTATTTGAAAGAAAATGTGCAACTGGGTTAAAGGAAGCAGGAAGGTCAAGTCGTAGGATGGCTTAACATTTGGGTCGGAATGTATCATAATTCGATGATATATTGACAAGACTGGCTGACACATGGAAGAACAAAGTGTCAAGAAGGCAGAGGTGGAACTAGAGAGATGGCAGAATGTGAAGACAGAGAAATGATTAGAAAGACTTTTGGGGCATCTGATTCATCATTATTGACAATCTGAAGTACACCGGAATGCTAGTAAATGCAAGGATCGCTGACAAGGAAAGGTGTCAAAACAATTCTCGCTTATAGAATTCTTTTTCAACAATGTGCCACTTATCCACATTGATGTATCGAAGTTCATCACTACGTGGGATAATTGTAGCTTATGTTTGTGGTATGTGTATTATGTGTATTGTGTGTGGATAAAAGTTACTTATGTGTGTGAGAATAATTGTGATTGATATGTGTGTGAGGATATATGCAGTTTATGTGTGTATATGGATAATTGTGACATACTATACATGTGTGTGTGTGTATGGATAATTGGGACATACTATATATGTGTGTGAGGATAATTATGGCTTATATATGTGTGTGTAGATTATTGTGGCTTACATCTATTCGGACAATTCGGATTTGTGTATGTCGATAATATTGATTATTCGGCTTGTTTAGATTTTCTCGAAGTGGTATCGCCGTCATATGAATTTGAGGTAGAATTAATATCTTCAGCATTCATCGGTTTAGCCTAAATTCCCCAAAAATCATAGAATTCCTTTTATAGAAGAAATTGCATATGCAAGTAAATATGGTCTTTATCAACATACCTCAAACTATTCAACTCCTTAGAATATTGTTTATGCTTATGCGGAAAAACTGGAGTAACTGCAAAAGTTGAAATCATTTCAGTTTGCAACTATTTCAATGATTACTTGTCTGACCAATTGGTTGTCATTCATGACATCCTTATAGAAAGCATTATCATTTTATCAACAATATTCTGCCTTCCGTTAGGTTCCTTTCTTGGCTTTCCCGGACTTCCATTTCAACATTATGGAAGTCCGGGATATATTATATGAGCAATATCAATTATATTTCAGAAGAACAATATGTCGGCAGAAAAAATAGGCGTTGTCTTCGAGCATTTCAAACAATTACTTGGCCAAATAAATAGGTATATCTCCTCTTAAATTGGAATCTGATGAGCAGACACTTCAAATCTTTACATTATTTCTCCAATTTAACTCCGCAATTTGAAAGTTTGGTGATAAATCTTGTAGGGTGACGTCTGTCAATTCTGCATATCATTGCTAAGACAAATAACAGTTTGTATAAATGCCAGAGATGAGTCGACGTCGTATTGATTGATTTTCTATATAATATTGGTATCTCTTGCATAAAATATTCAAATAATCTGCGATATTAATTTTAACATTTTTTTCTAAACTCATACATCGCATCTATGTATTTTCATCCCATTCAAATAACTTTTCCTTGATGGAACGATTTTTTAAAATATTTTCCCGAAGTATATTTTCGAAAATATGAAACGGCATCAGGATATCCAGTTTTATTCCAAAAACAAAATCTGTTTAAAAGACGAAGCCAAAGCAAAATCTTAGTGACAACGCAGCTCATGAGACATAAAATTTTGGGTCTGTTCCAGGTAGCCGGAGGAAGTTTTTCTCTCTCTTGCATTTAGTGGCGGGTTGGGAAGTATCGACGGTATTTTTACGAGACGAAATGTACCGCACTTTTCTGAAAACTGCCGCAAAAATGTCAAAGTAACAGTATATTTTAACAGACATGTCTCGACTCAGAGCTTCCAGACGAGACACTTGAATTTTCGTCCTCCTTCACAAAAGATAATTAAATTTTTATTGATTGCAATTTTGGATTTCTACTGCGTTTTAAAGATATTTTAGTAAGCGAGAATTATTTTAACTTATATAATACTACGCTGTTTTGAGATTCATGCTAAGCAACAGGGGGCTATAAATAATTTGCAAAACTATGTGGATTCGATTTTTGATAGAGACATGCACTATTCTAGTGCATGTCTCTACTCAGTGCAATAGTCCTCCATATAAATATATACATCTAAATATAAGTATATATTGTATATATGTCTACGTGTGTGTAATTAAAAATCAAATTATTTATTTTAAACAATATACATACATTTAAATTATAATAAAATTTACATTTTTTATTAGAATTTAATGTGATTGCATGTTTAGCAACTTATATTTTTGGGGATTATTGTATATTATACAGGATAAATATGGCTTCTATGGGTGAGGATGATTGTGGTTATGTGCGTGTACACTGATAAATGTGGCTTATAGTATGTATGTGACAATAATTATGGCCTATATGTCTTTGTAGATTATTGTGGCCTTTATATCATGGATAATTCGGATTTATGAGTGTGGATAATATTGGCCATACTTTGAGTTATTTAGATTTTCTCGAAGTGGTATCTCCATTACAACTACCTGATATACTTATCCTTGTTTTCTGTGCTCACCTGAATTTTACCTAAATTCTCTAAAATTTGTAGAATTTCCACTACAGCAAAAAAATTATGCAGGATGATTTCTTTGTCAAGAGATAAACTTTGAGGGGCGGTACACCTTACTAAAACATACATATTTTGTTTAAGAATGTAGGGTTGGATGTGACACAATGAGGTGCAAAATATGAGACATGAAAAGAAAAATTGTTTATTGACAACTTCAATGTAAGTGCTTCTTCGATACATTGTTTGCAACAAATGCTCGAAATTGCGACCACCCACAGTCAAACATGCTGTCAAAGGAGTGATTAGCGAAAAGTTCCAAAGATTCCAAGCAATTCATTCAAGCTTGCAGTTGCAATGGGTAGTCGAACAACGAGGTTCTCAAATCAATCAACTGTAGTTCCGTAAATGAAGACACAATTGCAAACACAGAATAAGAATTAAATACAGTGCACATTGGGATTGCCAGCCCCAAACTTGATTGAAGTCTTGGAACTCATCACACCATTGGCATCAACTGACGCATTGTGCCTGGCTGTTGTGAAGAATTAGTTTGAAATTCATCCTACATTTTATGTGCGTCAGTTTCGACTATTCAGTAAGCAGTACCCTCCTTCAAATGATATCCACGTTTAATCTTCCTATATCTTTTTCCAGAATACGTCAAATGAATTCAAATCAATCAACTGTAGTTCCGTAAATGAAGACACAATTGCAAACACAGAATAAGAATTAAATACAGTGCACTTTGGGATTGCCAGCCCCAAACTTGATTGAAGTCTTGGAACTCATCACACCATTGGCATCAACTGACGCATTGTGCCTGGCTGTTGTGAAGAATTAGTTTGAAATTCATCCTACATTTTATGTGCGTCAGTTTCGACTATTCAGTAAGCAGTACCCTCCTTCAAATGATATCCACGTTTAATCTTCCTATATCTTTTCCAGAATACCTCAAATGAATTCAAATCAATCAACTGTAGTGCCGTAAATGAAGACACAATTGCAAACACAGAATAAGAATTAAATACAGTGCACATTGGGATTGCCAGCCCCAAACTTGATTGAAGTCTTGGAACTCATCACACCATTGGCATCAACTGACGCATTGTGCCTGGCTGTTGTGAAGAATTAGTTTGAAATTCATCCTACATTTTATGTGCGTCAGTTTCGACTATTCAGTAAGCAGTACCCTCCTTCAAATGATATCCACGTTTAATCTTCCTATATCTTTTCCAGAATACCTCAAATGAATTCAAATCAATCAACTGTAGTTCCGTAAATGAAGACACAATTGCAAACACAGAATAAGAATTAAATACAGTGCACATTGGGATTGCCAGCCCCAAACTTGATTGAAGTCTTGGAACTCATCACACCATTGGCATCAACTGACGCATTGTGCCTGGCTGTTGTGAAGAATTAGTTTGAAATTCATCCTACATTTTATGTGCGTCAGTTTCGACTATTCAGTAAGCAGTACCCTCCTTCAAATGATATCCACGTTTAATCTTCCTATATCTTTTCCAGAATACCTCAAATGAATTCAAATCAATCAACTGTAGTTCCGTAAATGAAGACACAATTGCAAACACAGAATAAGAATTAAATACAGTGCACATTGGGATTGCCAGCCCCAAACTTGATTGAAGTCTTGGAACTCATCACACCATTGGCATCAACTGACGCATTGTGC
The DNA here is from genome assembly GCA_021605095.1 of Caerostris extrusa. NCBI lineage: Eukaryota > Metazoa > Arthropoda > Arachnida > Araneae > Araneidae > Caerostris > Caerostris extrusa. Next base: position 318,735 of record BPLR01011609.1, on the reverse strand, counting down.
CTGGCTGTTGTGAAGAATTAGTTTGAAATTCATCCTACATTTTATGTGCGTCAGTTTCGACTATTCAGTAAGCAGTACCCTCCTTCAAATGATATCCACGTTTAATCTTCCTATATCTTTTCCAGAATACCTCAAATGAATTCAAATCAATCAACTGTAGTTCAGTAAATGAAGACACAATTGCAAACACAGAATAAGAATTAAATACAGTGCACATTGGGATTGCCAGCCCCAAACTTGATTGAAGTCTTGGAACTCATCACACCATTGGCATCAACTGACGCATTGTGCCTGGCTGTTGTGAAGAATTAGTTTGAAATTCATCCTACATTTTATGTGCGTCAGTTTCGACTATTCAGTAAGCAGTACCCTCCTTCAAATGATATCCAGCAATCTTCCTATATCTTTTCCAGAATACCTCAAATGAATTCAAATCAATCAACTGTAGTTCCGTAAATGAAGACACAATTGCAAACACAGAATAAGAATTAAATACAGTGCACATTGGGATTGCCAGCCCCAAACTTGATTGAAGTCTTGGAACTCATCACGCCATTGGCATCAACTGACGCATTGTGCCCGGCTGTTGTGAAGAATTAGTTTGAAATTCATCCTACATTTTTTATGTGCGTCAGTTTCGACTATTCAGTAAGCAGTACCCTCCTTCAAATGATATCCACGTTTAATCTTCCTATATCTTTTTCCAGAATACAAATGAATTCAAATCAATCAACTGTAGTTCCGTAAATGAAGACACAATTGCAAACACAGAATAAGAATTAAATACAGTGCACATTGGGATTGCCAGCCCCAAACTTGATTGAAGTCTTGGAACTCATCACACCATTGGCATCAACTGACGCATTGTGCCTGGCTGTTGTGAAGAAAATCCTACATTTTATGTGCGTCAGTTTCGACTATTCAGTAACTGGAGTATCATTCAAAATATCCACGTTTAATCTTATATATCTTTTCCAGAATACCTCAAATGAATTCAAAATTTGGGAAAATTGTTTAAATGCTCACATTGTGGAAAATTGAAGTCTGGAAATCATTTGAATTCATCTACATTTTATGCGTCAGTTTCGACTATTCAGTAAGCAGTACCCTCCTTCAAATGATTGTCTTACTTTCAGAATACCTCAAATGCAAAATTTGGGGAAAAACTGGAATAAAATTCACATAATCTCGTGCCTTTCAAAAGACAATTAATATTCACATACTCTAGACAATTATACTTTGACAATTTTTTATGAGTAAAATTTAAGAAGATAATTATTATAATTATTAATAAGATATATTTATACATCCGTTTTAAATTAAAAAAATTAATTTTATATCATCTTTTTTATTCACCTTTAAATTTAAATTGAACTTTCTTCTTCTGTTAAACTTATACTTTAAAAAGGATACTTTTAAATTAATACAAAATGAATATTTTTTTCATTAGTTGAATTTCTTAATAATATTCAAATTCTTTTCTTTCAAATTTGTTGTCGATGATTGCAAATTTTTGTGTATACTTTTTTATTTCTGCCTATTATTACTTCATCCATGCTATGGGAGTTATGGATAAATTTCTTTTCTTACATATCGTCATATCATATTTTTATTTTGTAGGAACCTTAATTTTTTCTACGTCGTATTCTATTTGAGTAATTTTAAAAGTCTGTAATTTAAGTATGATCCTGGGTATAAGTGAAATTACAGTTTACTTTGTTAAATTTAATTAAAAATAATATACACAAAAATTGAAAAAAGAAATTCGGAAAAAATATATTTAAAATAACGTAAAAATTTACCATTTAAGTTGATAGATAACCGCTATTAACCGAATTTGGGTTAGATGATATTTAAATATCACAAATTAAATACAGCAAAAATATAAAAGAACACCTAGAAACATTGAATTAAAAGCAAAACATATAAGCAAAATCTAGAAAATATAACAGATGAAACCAGTAATCCTTTGGTTTATCGTGTAAATTGCTATATATTAATTGCTAATATAAAAGCAATATTATTTCTAAAGACATCTAATAGATTTTTCTGTAAAGTAGAGTATCCATGTAGCTTAGAATATCCAAGTGAGTTTCTTTACTTAGAAAAATAATGAATATAAAAGGGTAATTTCTTGTATTTTTTTAATTGATAAAAGCCCTATTATTAAAGATGAATGATAGGCATAGCATACACAAATATTCAATTTAGTTATGATAATTTAGAAAATAAATGTAAAGTAATAAGGAAGCTCGAAATGAAAAATTGATATTTAGGCCTTGTGGATTATTTGCCCTATGTTTAAGAGGTTATTTAAAAGCTATTAGCTATAGCTACAAAAAGCTATTTAAAAATGAACACAAACGCAATTTATTTTTATTTTCATTTATTTATGTTATTTATTTTTATGATAGCAATGATTAAATTTAAGAAAAACTTTTAAAAACAATTCTTAATTTCGTCTCTCTTCATTCTAACGGTGAATTTATTATTTTGCTGAAATGTTGAATATTGAAACGTTTTCAATTATGTGACGAATCATTTATTGGTGAAAAAATATTAATACGCCTTATGAGTCACATAAGTGAAAATGACGCTTAAATATACGTGTTTTAAGTTATAAAATGTTTAAAAATAAGTGTAGAATTCGTCTGCAATTCTAAACGCCATTTTTATTTAATTATTATTTTTTTAATCAGATTATTTCGATCCACTCCCTCTGATGAGGAAAGAAAGTTTGAAAAATCTTTTAAACTTGTCAAATTCTAATGTTCACTTAATATAAAACTTTTGGTTCACTATTTTACATTTGATCTGTTTTTTTAATATTTTGTGAACAAAAAAGGGAAAAATCTTGGATAAAACCAGAGAAACTATGGAAAGTAAGGAAATATTTTTGTAAATATTATTTTCTGTTTATAAGAGAACATTTTTTTGACGTCGTTCTGCTTCGTGCTTCATTAATATTAGCCTCAAATGATCCACTGATTGGGACGCGGGCCTGGCAATTCCTTCAATTAGGGATTTTAAAGATAACCGCCATAATTTGAGTACCTTATGAGAGAGCGGCGAATACTTCCACCAGACAAGCTGACTGTCCATGTGAAAGGGACCATTTACAGAACTGTAATAATCGTCATCTGAAAATAGTGACTGTAATGGACGCCACTAGCGGATTTCGAACCGGAGTCCACTTGCACACTAATTGCATACATTACTATTGAACCTCGAATATGGATTAATATTTGTATTAGTAGGGATATACATTACTGTTGAACCTCGAATATGGATTAGTATTCGTATTATTATGGGTGTACGTTACTGTTGAACATCGAATATGGATTAGTATTTGTATTAGTATGGATATACGTTACTATTGAACCGCGAATTAGTATATTTTTTATTAAAAAAATCAATGTTCATAGACTAACTTGTATAAGATATATTAAGGAATCTGTTTAAGATATTTTAAATAGGTAGCTATATAACCTAACACGAAATTTCTGGTTTCAATTGTGAATTTATAGTTTTTATTATTAAATAAACATTTTACTCAGTGATAGTATTTAAATTATTTGGCAAGTATATGGAATAGTATAGGAAAACGCCTCGTCGATAAAGGATTTTTCAAATGGCAGAGATCAAACAAAGAGCTTAAACTTTTGTGCAATTTACCTCTTTCGTGATTTCGGTCATTATCAGAAAGAATGATTTCTACAGGAAAGTTAACATAAGTTATCTTTTCGAAAGGTCAACTTTGTTAAGAAGGATTTATTAATAGGAACGAAGACTGATAATACTCATCGTGACACGCAATCAGAAAGATATTCTTGTAGAAAAAAGCATCGATAAATTAAAAAATTAGTTGCTATAAAATTATCTATTATATCAAAATTTACAACTTCTATTGACCTTTTGAAATATTATTTATATATTACGGAATCAATAATAAGCAATAGATTTTATATAGATTAGTTGGTAGTTGAAACTTAAATATTTTAGCTAATTAACTTAATAAATGGTAATTAAAAATTGAATAGAATTTTCATGAAACTTATTTCTGTTTTTTAAATTAAATTTCATAAAAGGGCCTGAATAGCCGAGTGGCTAGCGCTCTGGCGCTCGGTACCACAGGTCTCGGGTTCGAGTCCGGCGGTGCCATGGATGTGAGTAGTGGTTCGAAATCCACTTTAAGCCGTAGGTACCGGTCTAATAGGATCGTCGAGCGTTGCGGGGGCATTGTTACTCCGTGGCTTATCTTCAAGTTACACGCGTCCCCTGGGTAATGCAAAGTGAGTAACGTCTGTGCAGCGTTTGCCTTTAAGGCATCTAAGACGTCCATGTCTGTTTGCCAGCTGCATTGGAAAAAACCATTTTCGGAAAAAGATTGTGTTCTCCACTTATTTTCAACGAAAATATAAAAGCCTCTATTTTACGCATATTAAAATCCCGAATAATGAAATATTTATACGCAAAAATACCCACCACAAGCTCAGCCATTAACACGCAACATAATTTTGCTAACTTAATTTCATGAAATATTTAAAACGTAGTCTCATTTAAGCTAATGGCTGGCAGTTTGACAGCTGTAATTTATATATCTATTGTTTGGTTTTCTTGTGCTGTCTTTTTTCATGCATTTTAGAATGCTCCAGTCTACCTTTCTCTTATGTTTCTAACATAAACATTCATTTAAAATTCGAGAGAGTTTCTGAGTTTAAATATTTGAGTGTTCTGATCATTGCTAAAGAAAAATGTCTCGAGAACACGAAGCCAGATTTGCTCAAAGGATTATTTTAATCATTCGATTAAAAAAACTTGGCACATTTTCATTCGTAAAAGAAGCAAATCTGCCACTTATTCAATTCCTTCTATTAGCTCACACTCTCCCTATATATGTAATTGTTTAAATTTTCAATTGTTCATAAAACACTTTTTATTCATCCACTCAATTTCAAATACATTTTTTTTTTTAAATTTTAGTGAATGACACTGGATGTTAATACAGTTTTTCAAATAGTAATTCAGTAATTAAATTAAATTAATTAATTTTAGTTTTTTTAGATTTAAGTTGCATGTATCTACCAATAGATGGCGCCAGATAAACTTAAAAAAGGAAAGAAAATTATTTATAAAGGACTTTCTGCAATAGAGTGAAAAAAAGTAGGAATTGACTTAAAATTTTTTTATATATATTACTTGTTTTAATATGCAAGTTGTCATTCACCAAATAGGACAGCTCAATGATATATTACAATTATTTTAATGCATAACTTATTGGAAATAAAATTAAAGATTAAATCAAGCAACTTTCATATTTGCAAAGTTTGCAATGAATCATAAAATATTTTTTTTGTTTATTACTTGACAGTTCGTTTTGATTTATGACCGGAGAAATATGTGTCCTCGGCTGCTGTCCTTTCTTCAAAGTTAGTTTGTTTTAGGTTATTTTCCTCTAATTCTCTCTTTCCGAAATATATCAAGCTGGTACGTAGAAGTTTTTTGAGGGAAGGAAAAAATCTTTTTCTGGATTCCATCCAAAAATGGCGTCTTTTTTGCGACTGGCTTATGGCCTTTCCAAACACTCCGCCATATTTTCCGTTTTTCTGAATTTTGCTCTCAAGGTTTTCGGGTTTGCAGTGCGTTTTCCGTCACTATTTTATTCTTTGGTTGCTACTTTGAAAAGCAGAGATGTTTTTAACGTTATTCTATCGCTTTTCTAGTATTTTTCAACAGAAATTAGCTTCTCAAACTTTATAAATAAAGGGTGGCCATAATTAATTCTGAAGTCTTTATAAAAAGAAAACATATTACGCTAAAAGGATTCAAACTTAGAAACTATTTGTAAACTGACGCAGTATTTTCTGTTCTACAAAAATATTTTTATTCCTAAAGTCTTAGCCACTAGAAAAAGGAAGGTTATTTTTAAAATTTTATGTTTTACATGGGTGGGTTTCGTGCTTCATTTAATTAAACCCCAAACATCCTACCAATAGATGAGAAAGGAAAGACTTGAAATTGCATGAAAATTTGTTTTTCTCAATCTGTTAATAAATGGTTTCGCTCAGTTTTTAATTTTCTCTATACACTACCTGCAGCCTGATGGCCAATTAGCTAGCGATCTGACTTCAGAATCGAATCCCGACGGTGGCATGGATGTTTGTTAGTGATTCGGTATCCGCGTAAAACAGTAGGTCCCGGTCTAATTAGCCTAAAGAGTGCAAAAAATGATCGTATAGCGACAACCAAACCAAATCTATGTCCTTCTTTGCTTGAGCTTTGTATGACTTCACGGCAGAAAAATCTTATTTTATCTATTGAACATCAGAAGGAATTGTGCTCCAGTTATGTTTACTACGAATGCTGGTGATGAGGGGAAGACAACGCTTTCTAGAAGGACCTTTACGGGTAATTGTTCTGTATGGTAGGAGTTACTAGGCAACTTAACAGTCGATACAAGATGCTTATTCATGCTGTGACAGTCGCCATCATGTTTTCTCGTTTTTGTAGGCAATGATTGCAAAGATTTCGTCAGTGGAATCAGAATGATCAGAACTTGCTAACCAGTACAGTAATGTGTTTCTCAATATAGTTAGAATTATAATGTTGGAATGGGCCATTATATTAGAGAATTGAATCTTTTATTCTGCAATGATATCCTTATAATCTATTTGCGGCCAAAGCAATCTTTTTTCGTTCGGTAGAGACACACCATCGATAAGAACACGAGCACAGAAAACTTCACAAGTCTTAACTGTCTTAATAAACATGATAAACCTAATAACTTTAATAACTCTTAAATTCTTATTAAACTTTATAACTCTTGAACATCTGGCGCTTTGTAGTTTCCCATGACCCCGCCAATTAAAACACCTCACAAAAATATCACTTTCACTCACTCGCAGGTACGGCAAAAGAACTATTTCCTGATGGAATCGGGATGTTTTTGAACATATCGAATTCGCATCTTGTTACCCTCCTATACACCTTTCCAAGGGATGCACATAAAATATACCACCAATACAGATGAATTATATAATAATTACAAACAATTTTACTTTAATTAAAAAATATTTATAAATACATATTGACACCCATATCGACACGACAAAAAGCATTTGAATGCTAACTTCCTAGAGTGAAAGGTAACATCTAATTTATCGTAAGTCTAATGTTACATCATTCTACTATTTTACCGCCCAGGAAACTACAATGTATTATATATTTACGATTTGACTAGAAAAGAAGAGACTTGAAATCCTAATTATCTCATTCTTATGAGTGAGTTGACAAAATTATGGTCCAATTTCCTTCAGTTAAATATAATTTAAATTCTCAATCAATCGATCAAAAATAAGTGTATGATGTTAATAGGGCGGCTGTCTGGGTGAGATGGAGTGCTGTGCCAAGTGTCTTCCCTCGTGCCACACAGACACTTAAACCCGATTTTTCTGGGAGCTGCCACAAACAAAAACACACGTGTTACTATCTGCTGCCAAAATAGAAGCCATCGGAGTTTATCTTGAGAGCCGAATTCTTCCCTTCTAACAATAATCCCCGGCCTGCTTTGTGTGCCAAGCACAACAGGCGGTGGTGCGTGGGATCCCCCGACTTCTTCTTGCAGCACCCATTCCTCGGCACATATGGAGGTGCCCACGGTTTCAAATGCAGGAGACCAGATTATTTAAGGATCCAGGAGACGTATTTTTAAACATTTTGCTACAAGAATTTGAAAAACACAGTTTTTATGGTTTGGGCCCATTTCGAGGCAACAAATAGTTTTTAAATTGCCCTATTCTTAATGGTTACACCTCCAGTGGAAAGCGACTGTACGGTCGAATTCCTCGTATCTCCTATCTGACTCTGAAGTGCCAGGGTGTTCCTACAAGTGGCTCATTTCTTTCAGCTCTATGAGGCTGAAGAAATCTGATACACAAAAATTAAATTACTGAAAATGGTAATTTATGGATGTGTTTTTGAAATTGTAATAATTTCGGTATCCAGAAAGGGGAAAAAAGCAAACGAACCCAAAAGAAAAAAATTAAGATTAATTGTTATTTTCTCCGTCAGACCATCCACACAACTTTGCACATTGATGTTCAGGTTGTTTTTCGGCAAGGAGCGAATGAGTGAGATTTCTCTCTCAGTGGTAATTATTGCGAGCCACAATAAGTCGATATTAGCACTTTAAGTCCAGAAAAGTATGGTTGTCTACTTTTATTTCATTGGTCGTTGAAGTCCGTGAACACGGAGAAGATTTTTACTACTTCATAATGATACCATGCTTTCGATGAATCCACGTTGCTTCCAAGAGTCATCGTAATATGAAATAAATACTTCCAGGAGAATTTGGGAATGCCTCATCTTCGAATACAATGTTAAACTTTCCGTCATAACGATTTTTGTGTCTATTTAGCATAAACATTAAAATTTTGATTCAACTCCTTTGCGAGGTTTCGAACAGTGCTGCTCTAATTGAGATACCTATCACTTTAACACTTGATAATTTCAGGCCCCTTTTCGACGAAAAATTAAAATACAAAATAAAATTCATTTAATTTAACTAAAAAATGTAAAATCTGTGATCTTTTCATGTCAAGCATATTAGAAACTGAAATAGTAGATTTTGATCTCTATGCTCAACAGTGGTCGATAGCGGGTGGACAGCAAAGCATTGACGGCATTAGTAAATTATACATTAGGTTAACAAAATTTTACTTTCGTAAATATTATAAAGATTTTATTATTGTTATTTTTATCTAAATTAAATTCATTGTTCCTATGTTAATTTCCCCTCCTAAATAATGTTAAGAAAACTGTCAAAACTACTAAATAAGCATGCATCTTTTATGGTGAGTCAATATTAATTAACTAAATAATTGAACATTTTTTGTTGTAAAAAAAGGCAATCTGAAACAGGTTGCCAAATTATTCCAAAATATGACAATCGCCGAGTAGTTACCTCTAATAATCGTCCAGGATCCTTAATAAGGATCCATGATAATCGTCCTTCATCACTCATCAGTGGGCAGTCATTGGAATGCATAAGTCGAACACAAGGTCCACTGACGGAATTCCAATATGGAAGTAATATTTCTCTTTTTATGTTATTTTTTTATCATTAAAACATTTTCAATGATTTAAAATGACATCAGGAAGTACTCAAAAAAATAATAATATTAGTTCTCAAGCTGTGTAATAGGTCCATCGAAGAGGCATGATGGGCAAGGGGAAGGACATATAAAATTCACTTAATCTTTTCTCTGATTACAGACATTCAAATGTAAGAAAAACTTGAAAGTCTTTGTGGAAATTAAAAGATACATGGTATTTATCTATATTACTATACATGTACGTCTTACATGCTATTTCATACACGTTATTTTACATGTTCTGATCTAAAACATTATCACCCGAAAGATATTCATAGATTTTTTAAAAAAATACTTTATCAAAAATTTAATTTAGCTGTTGGAAATTATTTACATGAAACATGTTTGGCTGCGATTTACTCCGTGATCGGTGTAACGAAATATAAAAATTTGACAGTTGTGTTACATTTATCTAAGTTGAACAGATTTTATCTCGCCGTCAATTGATTGCATTTCTGGATGTTAGTGACGAATAGGAAGTGTAGTAAGCTATCTTAAAAATGGCAATCCAGACTTAATATCGGACTACCAAGCGTCAATACAGTTTTAACAAGACTACCTAAATAAATCACTCTGGCTAAAAATTTAAGCGATTCAAGCATCTGCATATTGAACGTGTTGGGCCACTTTCTGAACTTGCGTAAACTATATAAATATCCCACAAAATATTTCGTCATTATAACAACTACAAAATTAAATTCATTAAACAATCATTTAATTAAAAAATAAATGAATAGTGGGAAATGGTAATTAAAACAAGTGATAAAAAATACACATGAGCGTTACGATTTAATGAAAGTATCTGTCAACGCTTTCTGTAAATTAAGAATCGTTACGAATAAAAAAATCGTTACAAATTATACATTAATTTGATGAGTTCAGAAGTTTTAGATTGTACTGAAATGAAAACTAACAGTTGCGATTATAACTACTATTATTACAGCACATCACTGCGCCTAGAGCTGAGTTGCCCCTTTACAGTTTGGGAACGATGTTGGTGAGAATAGTCTGATTGGGCTCTGTGACGCTGTACGGTCATTTGAGACCGGGACCTACTGCTCAAAGTGGATTCCGAACTACTACAAAACATGCATGGCACCACCGGGATTCGAACCCGAAACTTGTGGTACCGAGCGCCAGAGCGCTAGCTACTCGGTCATCAGACTCCTCCGATAACCACTGAGCGAAAATGAGAGTAGTTCAGCTGAAATTCAACAGATACCTGAATCCACACGAGAAAATTTGAAATCAAACAGCTCGATCGGTGCCGGATCTTGGAACGTGTCGAACCATCAAATGTCGGTTTTAAGAGAGCTGACTGCACTTTCAATCTCTGCGTGGCATTGTCTTGATTATGGCTTAAACTTTCGTAACAATAAGTTCAGAAAATATTTGAAAGAGCCCTATCTGTCAGACTGTCATTTCGAAATCCATTTACAAGAGGGGGAGTGTTTAAGGAAAAAAAAAACAACTGATTTAGTAGCAGTCATGTTGGCACGTGCCTTTCACAGATGGCTGGAGTCTTGATAGATATTTACTACGGTTTTAATTACGATCGGTTGTTGGAATTGCAAATAACTTTATTTTTATATTATTTGCTTAGTATAAAGAAATCATAGATAGATATCAACATAAATTTTTTGCATGATAATCGCTCTAATTGCTTAAATATATCAATGAGATTAGACTGAAATTTATATTTATAATTGATGGAGGTTAGAAATTGTAGAATATGTTGAGGATTTTTTTAATTGTTAATTTTTCTGGACAACTAAAGTAAAATCCATTGTGTTTGTTTACTGTAAGCAGGCATCACTTGGCTTGTAGTTTATTAATAAATTAAACACTAGAATGCTAATGTAAATAGGTATTTTCCTAACATTTCAATACTTATTTTCTTTAAAGAACGCTTCACTTAATCATATTCAAAGCACGATTTTCGTGAAAAAAAGTCAAGATTTAAAAAAAAAAAACTTTTATTTTGAAAATCAAATCTTTAAATTTCGAAAACACTTTTGAATTTGTTTTAAGACTCATCAGAAGTTGAGATACAGTCGTTTAATCACAAGCTTGTAAGATATTGAATTCATACATTGATTCTCATTAAAATGTATGACATGCATAATTATTATACATAATTACATATATAATTAAAATATTTAATTTTTTTGGATTTCTGAAAAAATATTTTTATTTCTATGTGATTATAGTTACAAATACTTTAATAATTTTCAGAATCAATGAAATTAACAGTATGTTTTTGATGTTATGTTCACATTAAAAATTTAAAAAAAATATTTTTATTTAGAGATGCGTTATTGCCATTTTTGTTAAAAAACATTACTTTTTTTCTTATATCTTTTGCTCTAAATGTAACTCAGCTACACTTTAGGATAATACAATGCCTGCATAATGTATCTATATCTACGTTTATGTAAGCCAATGTGATATACTTTACATATTCTTTTAATTAGAAGTATTTAAGTACAATAAAAAATTATATATATATATATATATATATATATATATATTTATATATATATGTTTATGCCTGTCAAATATTTTATAAACAATAGCATTAGATAGATTTCCATAATACACCATTTAAAAGTTTCGATTCTGAAAGCGCCCCGTTATCTTAAGGCGACAAGGTGCGGTTATCCTTTCGTTTATTGAAGTCTGTAAGCCGGATTTCAGTTATTTTAGAGAGATAACGAGAATCCCGAGTGTTGAGGTTGGGAGATAAGAAACAGGATCCAGCAACCTGTGTGATGTAACAATTAGTGTCACTTTTAAGAGATACGCCTTTCCGATTTAACAGAGTCTTCACAGCCACCCAGGGCAGGCGATGCGACGGGGCCCATTTGTCAGCGAGTGGCCCATGCCTCGCCGCCCGGGGAGTGGGCAGCGACTGTCACACCGAGAAAAATGCGCCGTCATTAAGTTAATGGATGAGATGTGGAGGAGAGAAGCACTGCCTTTCAAGCAAAGATACTACACAAGATGTATTGGATGACCTGTCATATATAGAAGTCTACCTACATCTACCATTCATCTACGTATCTTCATCTGCCATTCCTTATTGGATGGTTGATTGGGGTTTTATGGCAGATTTGGCCATGCTGGGCCAAACGACCTACTTTTAAATTCTGCCATTCCTTATAGCTAAGCCATATATCAAAATAGTATAGCCTTATTGATATAACTAGATTATACCTTTCATGTTCCTACAAATAGAGTGCATCCTACATTCTAGAGCTGTTTAACAGCTCTAGAATGTAGGATGCATGTCATATCTGCACGAATGTAAGATATTGCTTTATGTCTGTACGAATGTAGAATATCCTTCTTCATAATAGTTACATAATACTTTTCAAGTCTTTACAAATATATTATGTGCTTCTGGATATAGCTATACTATATCGTGTCCATATCAATATAGTGTACCCTTCATGATATAATCGTACTATACCTTTCATGTCCCTTTCAGTGTAACTTACCCTTCAGGCTAAATTAGTTATACCTTTCAAGTTCTTACAAATATAATAATATACTCTATTCTATATTCTTGATATCTGTACTACATAACTTTCATGCCCTTACCAACATGATATATGCCTATTGATACAGTTGCACTACACCTTTCATGTTCTTATGTTATATTATTCATGTTATATATATATATATATATATATATATATATATATATATATAAATATATATAAAAAGTTAATTTAATTTCCTAGCATGTTAAGTCTGAAAGCCCTTTTATTTATGTACCATATTATTTCTTGTTTTCCAAGATAAAAGAGCTTTTCTTAAGATATCAAGGTTGATTTTATATATCTCCTCTTCCTCTTCTCTAGTGTAACTCCTTTTCCACCCAATTATTTTGGGATGCTGCACATAAAGAGCTTGTTCCGGTTTTTTATCTCTCATTTTTTTATTTTTAATATAGAGCTGTAAATTTAGAGTTGTGTTACAAGCAGCCTTATAATGATGATAACGATTATAAAGCTAACACAGAGAAGAATGTTTAGATAAAGTCATGAATATTTCGTTTAAAATAAGTGTTAAAACATATTACTGATAGTAATACTAGTTAATTGTGGCATTTTTTTCTGCTTTCATTATTTTAAATTATTTGTCATAGGAGAATCCAGTAATAATTATAAAACCTTTAGCAGAACTTAAATTTCCTTAAAAAAGTTTCCTTTAAACTTTAATTAGCAAATATATTCCTTCTATGTATTAACAGTTTAGATCTTTTAGTCCTATTTTTCGATAGTTAATCGATCGTTTTCATTGTAATCAGATAAATATATCGAGTCTTACGAATTGTCACTACACATTTCCATTTTCCCCAGCTAAATAATTTTCATGCAACAATTTGCACGTGGTCTTGGGCTGATAAACACACTCTGACGTTAGCCGTTGAATGCCATGTTTTGATTAATTTGAAATTATTTTTAGAATTGTGCTTATTATGTCTATAGAGATGTATGAAGATTTCGCGATAGTTGTCTTTTAAAAATATGAAATGCACTTTCAAATAAAATAAGATGTTTACGTATCTCTGTTCGGCATGCATTTTTTTCCCTTTTTTTCAAGTCAAATGTAATTTTGAAAGTTTTTTTTTTTTTTTTTTTTTTTGTTTTACTTTTTGCATTAATTATATTACTTATTTTACTCGTAGAAATATTAAAATCATGCTTTCGACATCTTTATTTTTAATAATTGAAATAAAATCATTTCTCTTCGTAAAGGGTAAAAATATAGCCATAGATAGATAATTTACTTTCCAGCGATATGTTAAAGTAGAAAATAATTTTAATAATGTGGATGATAATTAAACCCTATTCTGAAATGGTACCATTACTTTTTTCTTTACTAGTTACAAAAAATGTCTGTACACCCTCTGTAGCTATATCTTTCGTGACCTAGCTATACGTGTCATATATCTACCAATATATAGATCAATATTATCTACGCTTCATGATGTAGTCATACTATATTTTTCCTATCTCTACCAATATAAGTATATCTTCATGATTATATTATATCTTTCATGTCCCTATCGATATAATATTTTCTTCATACTATCTTTGTAGTATAACTTCATATTCTTATAATATACATTTTATGATTTTTATACTTTCTTGAGACAAGACTATAAAAACTTTATAAGATATTGGCTTTTCATACAAAGAAGCTTGCATTATCGATAAAATTTAAATTCGATTTCGATGAAATTTAAATTTAATTTTCTGATCCTATCTTTACATCTTACCGAGTTAAATTGAATTTTTTTTTAATTGGATATGAAAATGTAATTTTTAAAAAAAAATCTATTAAATTAATCATTTTCATAATATTTATCTAGTTGTATGTATTGTAAATTGGGGGCCTGAATGGCCGTGTGGCTGGCGCTCGGTACCACAGGTTTTCGGGTTTGAATCCCGGCGGTGCCATGGATGTGTGCAGTGGTCCGGAATCCACTTTAAACCGTAGGTCCCGGTCCTAACAAGATCGTAGAGCGTTGGGGGCATTGTTACTCCGCGTCCGTGGCTTATCTTCAATTTACACACTCCCCTGGGTAATGCAAAGTGAGTAACGTCTGTGCAGCGCTTGCCTTAAGTGTTTGCCAGCTGCATTAGAACAACAAAAAAAAAATGCATTGTAATTTACAATATATTTTATCTGTATTTATTTATTTTCGTTTCTATCTGTTATTTTATCTTAGTTAAGTTAGTTATTGAGTATCTTCACACAATTTACTTATTCTATATCGAATTCCATTTTATAATTTAAAATTTTTTTAAAAGGTAATATTTTTTTTTATAATTACATTTTTTATATAGATAACTTAATATCAATAATAAATTAATTTTAGTAATAACATGTAATTTTAGCAATATTAATTACAGAAGCTTGAGCAAAATATACTAAAAAAATATACTACTTGAATATACTAAAAAATATTTTATTCAGTATTTTCTAATTATATGTAGGGTTGTGATATCAGATTCAGTCTATAAAAAAATGTATATATATATATTCGAAAATTTTGTCCAGAAAAATTTTAAGGATTTCTAAAATTTAAATTTAAAAAAAATTTCAATAAGAAAACTTTATGATTAAGTTTCCTGTGGAACTAAATATAACTATAATTTATATGGTGACAAATTTATACAAAGATAAATAAAACTATAAATGTTGAAAGTGTTATGAATCTTAAAACTCGCATTTGTTAGTGTTTCCACAACCTTTATAAAGAGAAAAGTTATATATAGTTATAAATATATATATATATACATATACTTCCTCAATCCCAGAGAAGTTATATATTTAGAAAATAAGGAATTTTTAAAAAAATTATTGAAAGATTTAATAAATAATTTATATTTATTATGTAATTTTATTTTATGAGATATGTATTTTTGTATAATATCGCGCAAAATATGGCACTGTATTAAGCAGAAATTTTAAATATCGCTAAACTTGGCATTTTCTTTAAGATAACAGTTAGGCGAATATAAAATTCTTTGTTCGACATCGTTGGTCAAAACCACGCACTTTTGGTTCGGACACCCAACAAACTATTCACCAAGCTGCGTCAAGTCCTATATGAAGTTATTATTATATTTCAATATACACTTATATATATATATATATATATGTAGATATATAGTTAGATATAGATATAAAATAACAGCACACATATATTAATATAAAAATCAAAGGGCAACTAATAAAGGATGAATTGAAAACACGACCATTTTGCACAACAAAAGCCACAACATTATTCGTTACACGTAAATTTTTATGTGTTTTATAGAAATACAAAAAAAGTCTGAGGTGCTATACATTCAGAATCATATATATTCAGAAATTTTTTTCATATAATTGTAATGTACATAAGTAATGAAGTAAGTAATAATTAGTAACATAAGTAAGTCTCCATACATATATACATACACCCACCCACCCACATATATATATATATATATATATATATATACACACACACAGTCCAGTCACATTAATGTGACCACCTGTCAAAAGCCAGAATAAACACTCTTGTATATTCTGGCTTTAAGTGAGTGTGGAATGTGGTATTAAATTAGTGGTATTTAAGTGGTATTAAGTGGAATTCTTCATATACACTCCACTGCAATGTGCTGCCACCTGCCTTTTGTGATTGGTTATTTCACGTTGACGTCGAAAGTAGGTGGTGGTCACATTAATATGGACTGACTGTATATATATATATATATATATATATAATAAGTTTAAAATTCAAATCTCTTAAGACTACTTCAAAACTTTATTTGTAAAGGAGGATTGTTGGATGGAAATGCTTTATCTTGTCAAAAGGGCTGGGTGTCAAAGATTTAATATATACATGGATTTTTTGCTGTTGATCGCAATTTGAACATGTTCAGTGTTACAATCATAAGACAACACATAATAAATACTTGGAATAGTTAAAAGATTCTTTCCAAACAACGTTTTCACTTTATTTATTATATTGAGAGAAGCATTCATTCGCATGAGACTCCCAAAAGACAAATCTGTTTTCAAACAGCCAGCTCATCCATCTCAATGAAGCTATTTTTAACCCCTTTTTTGGAAACAGGGAACCATCTATCTCATTTCAAAAGGAATTCCTTGCATGTAATAATTTCCTCTGTACAAAAATATACAAATTTTCTTTATTAAATTATTTTTAATTCTAATAATTGTACATTACCTATTTTTGTTCCTTTTTAAAAATTACTAGGTTATTTATTTATTTATTATTATTTTAAAACATTTTAAAGGGTTCTTCATTAGGTAACAATTATATATTATTTTAAAGTGACAACACTTAAATTTTTTTTTATTCAACGAGCTGAAATGAGTTTTTTTTTAGCATAATAAAATAATTAATTAAGTTGAAAATTTTTAATTTTTAACCATTGTAAATTTTAAATATTCATAAGGAATTAATATCTATTTCTCAAAAACTGTAATTCATGTATTTAATCAAATGATAAAAGAAAGTATATTTTTAAACTGCATTGGGCATGCTGAATTGTCTTTTATATGAACGTTTACTAAAACATAATTATTAAAAAAAAATTCCTATATTTTATTTAAAATTTTATTTGAATATGGAAAATAAGTATCCAGGGTTTCATAAAAATAGTGGCTAGGTTCTTTATTCTCAAATAATATTTTTGTTACAAATATTGTTAATTAAATAATAAAAAATAAAACATAAATGTTTGTTAATCATTCTGTAATAGTATTTGTACTAAAAGAATTTAGAAACATTTAGAGCAGGAGACCATCGTAACAAGAAAAAAAGAATTATGGCCTAATTCTAATCCTTTCTTACCATTGGATTACACTTCAGTAAAAAGAAAAGATATTTTAATACATTATTATTATTATTTATTCATTTTGATCTTAGTCTAAAAGCAGGCTTAATAAGCGAACACCAGCTTTATAGTTGTTCAAATAGTTCATGTGTCGACTCTTTGTCGTTGTCGTCTATGTAACTTTGAAATTGTACTCTAACTCTTTACAACGACAAAATTTTTCTTTGGCACTCGATTTGAGGAAAACAACTGTACATTTTAATATGCATTTTAATACATTTTAATAATTTATTAATATGCCAGAATAAATATATCTTTGATATTGATGCTTTAATTAACCAAATTACCAACATTAAACTGAAAATAATCAATGAGTACTTCATAAAATATTGCGAAATATTTTTAACATTTAGTTACGAATAATTACTTATAGTGATATTTCCTAGAAATTATAAATACACACACACACACACACACACACACACACACACACACACACACACACACACACACACACACACACACACACACACACACACACACACACACACACACACACACATGCACACATTAAATGCACACACTTTAGACTTCAGGTATTCCTACAGTGAAATGCTCTATCTGACGTCGTCTGGATGCAAATTGACGCTCCCCATTTGTAAGGTCTGCCAAACGTTTCTTAACACAACAGTTTGGGGACAGAATTATCAGAATTTCAAGTTTCCATGACAGCCGAGGTCCCTTATCTCTCTCCACCCCAATGAATTTTTATACATATATGTACAGGGTGATTATAAAATATTTTTCTCCATACATGAAACCCTAATTATCATGTCATTCCCAGAAACTGAATGAAATTATATTTATATATATTTGAGTTATTTTGAGTAATCTGCTCTAGAATCATAAGAAAAACAACAGTTAAAGTCTATCACGGTTACAGTAACACGATTTCGAAAATTTCAAATGGCAACACGGACTTTTTTTATTGAATGTGATCTCCGCAGTGAAAACCCTTCAATATCATTGGAACCCTTACCAATATTGGGAAAATATATATAAATAGGAAAATAGGCAGGGTATTATATTAGGAAAATTGGCGGTGTATGACTGAAGAAATGTAAAAACAAACCAACAATTACAGAAAAGCAAGATAAAACAAAGCATTTAAATGCAAAACAGCACTGAAGCACGCACTATGACGAGAGGAATCTGTTGAACTTGACGTCTGATGGTATCTTTCTAATCAAATGCAAATTGCGGATTAAATGCATACACTTTAAATTTCAGTTATCCCCATAACCAGAAATTCATTGGAGTGGAGTAAGATAGGGGATCTTTGGCGGTCATGGAAACTTGAAATCGCGGAAGATAATTCTGTCACCAAACTGTTGTGTTAAGAAGACCTGACAAATGGGGAGCGGCAACTTGCATCAACACGACGTCAGATAGAGCATTTCCCTGTAGGGATGCCTGAAATCTAATGTGTATGCATTTAATCCGCAAATTGCATCTGATTTGAAAGATGCCATCAGACGTCAGATTCAACAGATTCCTCTTGCCATGGTACTTGCTTCAGTGTTATCCACCATCTGCAGCATGCAAAGTGTCATAATAGAGAGTTTTTGCATACCGTATTTTAATCGTCCGATATTTTTGTTCTCCTAACACGCATGCTCTAGTAAGCATTATTACAGATACGCCTGCGCAATTTCCTATGAGCATGCGCGCTAGGGGGAAAAAATACCGGACGATTTAAATACGGTATGCAAAAACTCTCTAATATGTGAAGGAGGGCATGAGGAAATTCGTAAAAAAACTTTAAAAATGTTTTGTGATCTATTGCGTCTCTGTAATTATTGGCTGTTTTTACTTTCCTTCTCAGTCTCTCTAGCGCCACCTATTTTCGTGAAACAGGTATCGTTCCAACGCTATTGAAGATTTTCCACAATGGAGAACACATTTCAATAAAAAGTAAATGTTACTTTTGAAATTTTCGAAATTGAGTCTCTGTAACTGTATCTTTCAGAGTTTAACTGTTGGTTTTCATACGATTCTTGAGCGGATACCTCAAAATACTTAAAATCAAAATTTTGTTCGGCTTCTGCGAACGATATAATAATTAGCGGCTGAAATATCGAGAAAGGTTTCAATGATCTCCCTATATATAATTGTATGCTGATTCCGCTTTTTGGATTTTACTGTTCTAAATTCTTCTTTTAAGTTTCTATCTTTCTATATTAATTTCTTTATTTTAGATAATAAGTGATTAGAACGAGAGACTTAACAAAGAAAAAAGTTAAATTTACTCTTGGGATTGCTTTGATCTTGTCTTTTAAGCAATTTTAATTGATTGCACACTTGATAAAAAAACACACACACACAAAGTAATACAAAAAAGTAAAGCGCAAAGGCAACACATATTTTCTTGTAAATAACTAAATAAACACATATTTATTATTAAAAATGCCAGGTGTCAGGAGAGAGAAAATTTTTAAGAAAAGAACTAAGGCAAACAGTACATGTTTTATATCAATAAAATAAAAGATAAGCGTTACTTCGGGCAGTTACTAATATCCTAATATCCTGATTACAGAGTGTCCATAAAGGCTCTTTACAATTTCAAAATTTATTATAAATACAACAAGAAGAAAAGAAAGATAAATGAAAAGTATTATGAACTGAGACATGTAATAAATATCTAAAAACATAAGAAGATATAAACTATATATTTAAAATATTAAACTATATAAAAACATTGCTATATAGTTTAATGTTTTTATTACAGTTAATTTTAATTTAATTGAATATAATATGTCTCTATTGGGGCACCATTAGTTACGCATCAAGATGGTACTCGATTTCACCATGTTCTCTGTAGTATGCTGTCATCAATGGTGGCATTGCCGTCAATATTTTTATACTTTAGATTAGTCATATCCCATATCTTTATTCTATAACATAACATGATATCTGTATATATAACATATGATATCTGTAACACATGACATATAATATCTGTAACCTGTAACATATGATATCTGTAACATAACCCCATAGAAATGGGGAATGATATGTTATGTGCGAGAAATCCAAAGTTTCGTTAAAGAGGATTGCTGATGGCATTGCCATGACTATCTCGGCAACTATCTCTCTTGCGATAACTATATTCGATATCACTGATCCTCTAATGGCGTTACCATCAGAGGATCACGGATAGCATTGCCATGATGGCATGACAGTGCCATGATGGCATAATGAGAGTATGTTACAGAGAACGTGACAAGAAACTGAGTACCATCTTGATATGCAAGTAATGGTGTCCCTATAGAGATGTATTAAAATTACATTAAATTAAAATTAAGTCAGTCAATAGGAATTTTGTAATAATTTTTACTTATCTGTCTTTTAATTTGTGTTCGTAATACATTTTGGAAATTGTAAAGAGATTTTACGGATACCTTGCACTTCTCTTATGAAATTGTATCTAATTCTCAGCAGAATAATAGTGTAGCAATTATATTTTGCAAGCTGGGCATATTTATATTTAAACCTCAGAATAAGCAATATTTTTTTTACAATGATTTCGTTGATGTCGTCTAAACCAACTAGCAATTTCTTCAAAGAAACTTATTTAAGCCACACCAAAACTGCTGAATCTCAACAGTTAACCGGAAACCACAAAAACCGCGAATCCCACAATTTTTATGTCCGCTGTCAACCGAAAGAGGTAAATAAAATAAAGAATAACAGGGAAAGAAAAAAGCATATGGAGCCAACCACAACACGACCCTGTCTATGCGAGTGTCTAAAACCCAACTTGGCTCCACATAGAGCGGGACAGTCTATTTTGAGAATGGGTGGGAAAGGGATCTGTAAGAAACCATTAATCATAAATTCACAACTCTGATCGGAGTTATTCCAAATTTTCTTGCGCCTTGACGTCTTTGGTAATTAATAAAAGAAGGTAAATATTTTGGTATTCATATATTTATAGCAGTACGAAAATTCCTCGTTAAAACGAGCAAGATGGTGATAAGTAAAAAAAAAAACAACACTATTTTAAAAGTAAAACTGTTTTTTTAAGATTTATAACTTTATTTCAAATAGAGTATTATTTTTTGCTGTTTTACAGTATTTTTTTCGCCATTGTTAACAATGTAAATCGTAAGAATTTCCTATTTGTTAACTTTTTCTTCTCTCTTTTCCTAAAACAAACGCTTTAAATATCTAATGGGTACAATAGCATTTGTTTGTTTGGTATACGCTCTACGGTCACCTTGTGCACACGAGGGCTGAACAGAATTGGAGCTATAGTTTAGAGTTGATTCCGAACCACTAACAAACGTCCTTGCCTCCGCCAGGATTCGAACTTGAAGACCGTGATACCAAAAGTCGGAGGGCTAGCCACTTGGCCGCAGGGGTACAATAGGAAGAGATGGTGTAACGGAGAGGTACTATAATTTCACATCTTGAGAAGAGGTTGAATTTATTCTTCTAAAAATGAATACAATTTTTAATGCTTGCACAAATAGAAGTTTCAAATATCTCAATTATATATGTTTCAAATGTTCAAATGCATATGTTTCAACACGTTGGATATCAAATATATGTAAATGTATACATATGAATTATTTTTTTTATCTTTCGATTCAATGCGTTTTGCGGTTTTTATTTCACAAAGAGAAATGTATACCATTTAAGTATTTTTCGTCTTCCGTTCAAAAAAAAAAAAAAATTACGAAAAAAAAAATTTACATTTTTTTATGTCTTATGCTTTTATCTCAATACAGTTTTTTAATATACATATCTGCATATGTTTCAAAATAATTTTCACTTTTGAAAGTTTTTCAAAATTCAGTAATTGGTAAATTAATTCAGTTTTTGGTGACCGAAATGTTAGAAAAATTAGTTATTATTTTTCAAATTCTGCTTATGTCACATTTCTATTATTTTTGCTAATTTTTTATTGTCTAGAACGAATAGAGAATATGACAATACCTTTTTCTGTTAATCGTAATGATGTTGGACAACCTAATTGCTTAATTTATAATAATCTTTGGCTAATGAAAGCCAAAAATATATAAAGTAATAATCTTTTAGTAGCAGGCTATGCAACGTATTGCAACAAACTAAGAGAAGGGATTAAAGAAATACAATATCCTAAAGGAAACCTAAAATGTCTTCTAAAGGAAGATTTCAAAAGACGTTCAAATTAATTCCTTGAACGACTTCTGAATATTCAAATAAGATGTGTTGCTGTCAACGAAGTAGCAATACCCCCGTAACACTCTACGATCATTTTAGAACGGAACCTATGGTTTAAATGGGATTTCGAACCATTATAAACATCCACGGCACAGCCGAGGCTCGAACTCGAAACCTGTGGTACTGAGCGCCAGAGCACTAATCACTTGTTATTTATTGCATTCACTTCCCGTTTATATATATATATATATATATATATTGGTATATATATATATATATACCACTTACAGCCTTGTTCAGTTGCAATGTTCACGCTGGTGCTCAAAGGGTTTGAAGTTTGAATCCAGTGAATGCATTGATATAGTCACTATTTTCAGAAACTAGAAGACTTGATGACAATTGCGGCAAGGTGTATAACGTCCGTAGTCAGGCTGCCTGATGAGAATTTTCTGGGTTTTCTTCCATACCACACTCAAATATCACTGAAAGTGGTTTCAGAAAGCACTATTCTTCCCTCATCACCGGACGATGGGTTGTTTTAAAATCGAGGGCGGGGGGAACTATGTCCCTACCCCGATGTTAAAAACACACATACACAAAGTTTGCCTTTTGAAAAGATCATTATAAGGAATTTGACTGGATAAAAGGAAAAATATTTCTAAAATTTTCTTTTTAAGTGACCTTAAAATACGCTTAACATTTTGCATTGCATATTTAGCCTTTTTTATCAGCCTCAAATATTTAGCCTTGCGAAGCCTCTTTATCAGTCTTAATGCTTATAAAATCAAAAATAAATAAAGTATTATCAGCTGGGCAGATATACAGGGGGATTTCTGGGCCGTAAAAGTTAGAATTTAATGTTAAGAGCAAAACGAATAACAGCAAAATTAAAAATAAAAAACGCCAAATTCCAAAAATTTTGAATTTCTGAAATTGTTTGAATTCCCCAAAAATTCTGAAATTCTTTTCTTGAAAAATATCATTTTCACTGTGAAATAGCACTGTCTTTGCTTTCACTAGATGAGCGTTTAGAACAATCCGCATTAATTTTCCTGCTGAATTAATTTTATTACTAAATGGTACAGGAGTCCCACCCATGTTGAACACACACTATAGTGGGCAAGTTTGAGAATACCTGCGATATGCAGTCGCAAATTGAAACCAGAGATAGAGCATTGGGTTTTCAAATCAAGAGTGCTTGGTTTGAAACTCGGCAAGAACTGCCAAATAGAAGGTTCCCATGTCTGTCCCAGAGATAGATAAGATAAATCTGATTGTATAAACGTACTACCGTGGCTCCCTGCGGATGAGAAGAAGAGGAATCTGATGAATCTCTCCCCCCTCCCCAAGGTGTACTCGTTCAAAATTGAGGTGGCGCAATTTGAGTAGCATGTCATGGACTATCCTGAATACCGCTGAATCTGCTACATGTCTGGAGTTGAAGAGCTGAATGATTTGAATGAGTGCTTGGTATTTAAATATAATAATCAGAAATTTCATTTTAAATAAATTAAATATCAAAAAATACTTGGTTTTTTTTATTTGTCCGAATAAAAAAATCCACCCATTCATAAGTAGCATAATAGTTGTGCACAAATGCCATGATTTTAAACCTAATATTTTTAAGCAAGTATTTATTTCAAATCAGAGATTAAATGCCAGTCATTTTGAAATTCCTGATATTTGAAGTTTGTGTTTATTCAAAAATATTTCCATTTTATTTTTTTTCCAAAAGGGCACGACAATGCTTCGCGTTTGCTAAATCTGAATTAATTAAATAAATACAATTGAAGTTCTACATCACTTCATTCATTCAACTAAATTGAAATCAATTTGAATTGTGTGCGATAATTCATTTATTCCTCTGTTTTGTTTCTGATGTTTAAATTTCTTCTTCTTCTTCTTCAACTTGTTAAATTATTTGGTTGTAAATGGGAATTTAATTCTGTAGTATTTCGTCCATTAACAATATTTTGCAATATTATTGCATTGCAATATTTCGAGATTTTTTTTTTGAACAGCACTCAAAAGGTGGAAAAAAAAAAAAAAAAAAGCCAATCTTCAATAAACACTGTACAAGCAATAGCGCTACCTATCGGATTTCGTTCAAACTACTCTCTAAACACTACTGGTATTAATAAAAACATGTCAAAATTTGAATTTTTGCGAAATTAGTCGACCAGTTTTTGAGTTTATACGGCACTCACATGAACATTTTCTTTTATTCAATTCCTTCTATTAGCTCACACTCTCCCTATATATACCTTGTTCAAATTTTTCTATTATCCATCCACTCAAGTTCAAATACATTTTTTTGAACTCGCAGTGGAGATGCTAATACAGTTTTTTCAAATATTAATTCAGTAATTTAATTTAATTAATTAATTTTAGTCTTTTTTTTAGATTTAAGTTGCATATATATAGCAATAGATGGCGCCAGATAAATTTAAAAAAAAAAAATGAATGAAAATTATTTATAAAGGACTTTCTGCAATAGAGTGAAAAAAAGTAGGAATTGACTTATTTTTTTTTTATATTACTCGTTTAAATTAATGAAGTTTCTAATTCTGATAGTATATTAACTTAATCAAATCCTAAATTACAAATCAAAATGTTTAAGTGAAAAGAAAGAGGCACATATTTTTATATAAATCGTTCATGAGAGATTGTTTTCGAAAATAAATTCGAACGATACTTGCATTTTTAATTCTAATCGAAAAGAATGAATGAAAGTGAAGAAAGAATAAAAACAACACCACGAAAGCCGTCCACTTTGATTTTTGTTTCTTTTTTCCACCAAGAGTCGAGAAAAGACCAGGGGATGGAGGCAGAATTCGCTGGAATACTTTACTTACTTTATAAGGCGCGGGAATCTCGTACGCAGCATAGTTGAGGTATCACGTGACCCCCTGCCCGCCTTCCCATTGGACGCTTCCCCTTCAGGCACCGCCGGATGCCTTGGCGAGCTAGCCATTCTAACGTTAGAAGTGGATCTTTGTTGTCGTCTGCTGCACACCTGTAGCTGCTGCTGGGACAGACGATTTTTTGTTCTTTTTTCCCCTGTATCTTTCGAAGTTGTGACAGAAACCGTTGTCAGTTGTGGAGTAATTTTTTTGACTAGAAGTGCCAATTTTTTCTTTGCTTTGTTTTTCTAATCCCGCCGTGGATTTTGTTTTGTTTTGTGTTTTGGAACGTTGTGTAATTTTGCGACGGAATGTTCTACGAAACTGCGCAGACTGTAGGGCCCGGATGGCATAGGTCGTACAAGGTAAGTTTTCCAAAGTTTCCGTTAAGTTGAAAAGCTAACGAAATTTACCTCATTTAAATTTATTTTAGAATTTCATCTAAAATTTTAAATTATTAAGAATTTATTAAGTATTTCATTTATTCTAATTAAGAAAAAATAAGAATAATGAATAATAATAATTTTTTTTTCAATAAATAAGAATAAAATTCTTAATTAATTGGAAAAAATGAATTCATTTTTTAAATTTAAAAGTATGAAATTATTAAAAAAATATATTAAAAAATTTTCATTTAGTGTTTCAATTTTTAATTACGTATATATTTTAATTTAATAAGAATTTGTTATGTATTTCATTTATCCTTATTAAGAATAAATAAAATTCTTAATGAATTGAAAAAAATTATTTATTTTTTTAAAATTTTAAATTTATTAAATTATTTAAAAAGTTATATTAAAAATTTCATTTATTGTTTTAATTTTTAATTACATAAATATTTTTGCGCCTTAAATAGTGTACTTAATTTATTACTAACAAAGAAATTATATTTTTTATAAAAGGAAAAACATAAACCGTTATTTAAATAAATTTTATGTAATTTATATGTATAATTTTATAGAACTTTTTATGTTATATACTTTTTTTTTCTCTTTAATATTTTTTCCGAAGTTTTATAAAATAATTTGTGGAAAATCATTGATCTTGAATAACTACTTATTTTAGATGAAAATTATCAAATAATATAATATATGTTACACCTGTGTGTAGTTGATCAACTGTCGCTTTTATTGGTAATTCATGACCGGTGAAAATTTTTCTTTTATTAAAAAAACGAAAAGCCGTATATATTATTTTAAAAATACATAATGGCGTACATTAGTACTCTTTTTCTTAGAAATAAAAATAATGAAAAGCTAAAAATGCGTAATTGTTTTTAATTTATAGAGAATTAATTTTTTCGTTATAAAGTTGATTATATTAAATTATATACTTGGTTATTTTTAACGTATTTCGTACAGTGTGTAGCGCAGAAGCTACATTTATAAATAACCATAATATATAAAAAGTGCAATTTCTATGCTTAAATCTTACCTAAAAATTAAATGCTCTTACATTAAACAGCTATTAAAGTAATTAAACGACTATAAGCGAAGAAAAATTAGATAACTCAGACTGATTTTGATCAAGTATATTAAATGAGATATTTAATAGATAGCATATGTGCAAAAAGATGAATCTATTTTGCAGATAGTTAAAAAAAAAAAAAAAAAAAAATACGAATTTCTCAAAATTAACTCGAAACAAGTACGTCCGTATCCGTTCTACTTTGTTATCTTAGATGCATTCTACGTTAAAAAATCTCTTGAATTGTCACTGAAAATTTGATATTTATGCTTATTTTAAACCAGGAAAAGATTAAAAGTTACAAATAAAAACCTGCTATCTTTCTTTTACGACAATCTTTTCCCTTCCGTTTGCAACATTCATTCTCTATAAAAGTTGCGATTGCAATTTTTTAGAATGAATGAGAAACATTTCGTGAGAAAGAAATTTTGAAATTCATTCATTCTGAGAATACGTTTAGTGATAAACATCTGCTTTATTGAAGAATTAAGGTATTATATCTTAATTTTTGTAACTTTTTTTTTTTCTTCTAATGCAGCTGGCAAATAGACCGTGATCTTTCGGCATAAGGGCTGCACAGACGTTACTCACTTTGCATTACCCAGGGGACGCGTGTAACTTGATGGTAAGCCACGGACGCCGAGTAACAATGCCCCCGCAGCGCTCTACGATCCTATTAGGACCGGGCCCTACGGCAAAGTGGATTCGAACCACTACAACACCCATGGGCAAAGCCGGGATTTGAACCCGATACCTGTGGTACCGAGCGCCAGAGCGCTACCCACTTGGCCATCAGGTCCCTATTTTTTGTAACTTTTATGGTTATATACTTCTCCACAAATACGTTACAATAACTTTTTTAAATTCATCACAAATTTTTAATATTAATGTTTATGAGTTTTAAGATTATAGATATGTATGAACATTTATTTTAATTTTATTCAATCCATTCTAATTCATAATGTAGGTAGTTTATACATAATATCCATAAACACATGTATGAGCTTGTTGCATTTTGATATATTATTATTAAAAATGCTGTAATAATAAAATTTACTTAAAAATAAAATTAAGAATAATACATAATATTAAGTATCATTAATACGAATAATATACACTAATAAAGAATACTAAATCCTAATAATACGAATATGTACTAATAGTAAGAAATTAAAGTTACTTATATATTTTTTATCTGGTATTAATGAAATTATTCTTCTTGATTATAAATATCCAAGAATCAAAGTAATAACTAAAAACACAAAATTTAACTAACGAAATTTATTATTTATTTTAATTAACGAAATTTACTTAGTATTTATTTAATTCTAACGATCTTGTCAGGAATGAAATTACACAAAAACATCAAAACTCATAAATGTCTGATTTATTTATTTTTCAGTTTCTTAACATTTTAAATCCCAATTGTTCTTTTATCAAAAAATAACATTTAATATCAAACTTAATTAAACAATTATAATTAAATAATGACTTTTTAAGACTTCCACTGAATCAAATCCCTTTTAAGAAAAACCAGAAACCCTACATCAAAATCCAATTGTTGGAGCAATTAAAAAGCAGCCGCGGAAACCTGTCTGTCTCGATTTCCAATAATTCGGCCATAAGGGAAACGAGAGTGCTGTTTTCACACGGCCACTGGTCACCTTGTTGACCCCTTTCGGTTCTCGTTTTCTTTTCAACCCCTTCTTTCACCTGTAATACTTGTGTTGCGACATCATTCTTGAACTGTTAGCTTTATATGAGTGGATTGTAAAGAATCTCCGATCAGTTGGTGTCACGAAAGATATTCAATGCACTGAAATAAGTAAATAAATAAATAATCTTTTTTAAAATAAAAAAATGCAAAACGCTCACCTTATTACTCGCATTCAAATATTTTGTGGATTTTTTTCTGAGGGGAAAAATAATACATACATAATTTCAATAATTATAATAATAATAATTATACATAATTTTTTGCTGATGTCAAAAATAAGAACAAAAAATTTTAAATATTTTGTTCTTGTTGACATCAGCAAAAATCACGTATAGCAAATAAAAAGTATGTTTTTTATTTTTAATTATGTTAATTAAAGGTATAAACAATACTTCATACATCTTTTTACAATTCTGAATGACTATTGTTAAAAGTTTTCCAACATTACAACTCATTCAACTCTCCGGTTATATCCCATGCTAATTTAATCTTCCAATTTGAAAACTATAACGACGGGTTACTGTATTTGAAATAAGCACAATAAATCCGAAATATGAAAAATTAATTATTATTATTAGGAAAACAAATATTTAATAAATAATTGCCATTAGACATTTTTAGACAGTTATATAAAATATTGTACATATTTATGGAGTTCGTATCGCCTATAATATATTCAATACAAGGTATCATTTCCTAAATATTGAAATTTAACATTTTATTTGTTAAATATGCCGAACTGTAAAACTATATAATATTTATATGATGGATCTATGGTTTATTCATCATTTTTAAATGTCATCATAAATGATAAAACACATATTCCCCATCATTGATTCCATGTGCCTGAAACCTGGGAGGTTTTTCTTCCAGTTAATTTATTAAGCATGTTGAATTTTAATTAATTCTTAGATCTTATATTAAGATTTTTAATGCAAATTACGTATATATATAATTTATTTCATTAAATTAAATGTTCTTTAAACGAATAATGCTTCAATTTGGGTAAAATATATTTCACAAATATTTGTTTCACTGTATTATAAAACGTTTGCATTTTCGTAGAGCAAGCATAAAAAAAATAATAATTAAATAAATAAATAAACAACTTCTTTTATTTTTTTTCCCATCGCTCCATTAAAAGTGCAACATAAATACTTATTAATGTTTAATCATCACTTCTATAAATGAATTAATTGACCATCATCAAATTAAATCAGGGCATCACTGATTTATGAAAGATGTACGTCACCTATATTCACAGTAATTTAGATTAGCCACACACACACAAAAAGAATAATTGAAAATTAAACATAGATATACTTTTATTTATTTATATGTAACATAAAATAATATATAATTAAAAAGCAAATGAAGAATTGGAATGCAGGATTTTATGTTAGTTTCAGTAGCTGGTTCGATTTTTGTAATAAACGAAATCCACAGTAGTCAATTAAAAGCTTTAATGTATCGATTTTATTTATATATTTTCATGTCATACTATCTTAACTCACAAATATGTTTTGATCAATGTGAGGTTGCGTATTTTTACGTAGTATTTACAATAACAATAACCGTATCTACTTTGATTAACGCAATTTTAAAAGTAGACGTGTATATGGCAATGAACATTTAAAATAACCTATCGCTCTACGGTCATTTTAGATTACATCATTAATTAGACTGTGGTTCTACAGTTTAATGTGGATTCCGAACCCCTACTACTACTACACCACATCACTGTGCCTGGAGCTGAGTTGCTCCTATACAAGTTGGGAATGATGTGGGTGAGTCTTACTGGGCTCCGTGACGCTCTACGGTCATTTGAGACCGGGACTTACGGCTTAAAGTGGATTCTGAACCACTACAAACATACATGACACCGTCGGGACTCGAACTCGAAACCTGTGGCAGCGAGCTCCAAACACTCGGCCCTTCAGGCCCCAATTCTAAACCACTAAGAAACATCCATGGCCCCTGCAGGATACGAACCTGAAGTCTGCCGTACCAAAAGCCAGATATCTAGTCAATTGGCCATCAGGGATCACCTGCATGGTTATTTTGTATTCAGGCTAGACTGTTATTGAGAAAGGAGCTGGTTTTCCAGTTTACAATAAAACGTATGAAATTGAGTAAAATATTTTTAATGTTAATTTTTTGTATTAAATTAAAACTGAATCTTTTTTTTTTTTTTTTTTTAATATTTTATCGAAATCTAAAAAATCGTTCATATTACCAATTTTATTTTTAAGTGAAATGAAAAATCAGCGCAGTCTCATTCATTCCTGCTTTGTGTTATTTATGATGATTTTATTCATTCAAAACTTATCGGTAAGTGAGGCATAACGATTGTCGTTCTTTTCAGAATAGTTCTTGTGCAGCATTCCGATTTCAAAATTCGAAACGCTTTTTCTTTTTCCCTCATGCGTTTTCCATTCGAGTGTTGAGTCATCAGTTGTTTTACAGCTCGTTTCAGAGTCAGACGTCACTCGCAATGTATGAATTCTTTTTAAATGGGTTTCCCCCCTTTCTTTTAAAAAAAAAAGAATTTAAACTGTGGAATTCATTGTGGATTATTCATGGTTTCTTTTATAGCATTTGTTTGCTTTTTTTTTTTGTGTTCCATTTTTATTGATGAAAACGTTTTGGTTTCTGTTTTTCATCATTTACTACTGTATTTCAGTCGTTTAAAAAAAAAAAAATAAAAAAAAATAGAAAAAAATTAATAATTTAAAATAAAATAAGGATTAAAATATAAAATAATAATTAAGTAAAATAATAATGAAAATATAAATAATTAAAGAAAAATCTTTATCTTCGATTTCACAGGAAAGCTATGTACATAGATTTTCTAGTTATAAAATATGGAACTGAAAGGGTGTCTATTAAAGTATATTTACCCTTTAAATTTTTTTAATCAACGGAAGCTTATGTGGTTGTGTTTTTTTAAAAATATCTGTCTAGTATATTTCAAATGTTCTACTGTATAATCAATCTAACTTATATTCAAACATTCATTGAAATTTTCTAGCAATTTCAATATATTATTTATGAAAAATAAAAAAATGTATATCTATGCATAACTTATAACAGTTTTTGTAATCTGCAGAATAAATGCCAGGGAGAACAAATTAGAAGTATTTAAGGTACTTATGTATTAACGGTACCTTGGCGACAGACTTGGCGGTTTTTAAGTGTCGCCAATTTTATTATTTGGAATAAAAATATTTTGAAAGCGTTTTGATTTTAAATGAAGTGTTTCATATATATTTTTATTATTTGGAACAAAAATTTTAAGTGTAAATTGGTATCTGTAGCTGCGGTTGGCGCGTATGCTCTTTATTGGCGCAACTGTCGCCAAGATACCGTTAATACGTAAGTACCGTATTTAATTATGGATGTCAGAATATTATTGGATATTTCTTAAATAAGTAAATAAAGTAAACGGAAGTCTTCATGATTATCAATTTACAGCTGCTTATTGTTATATTATCGAAATATAATTGAAAATGCTAGCTCGATATTAACAGCTTTGTTATGCTTAAGAGTGATATGTGCGGTGGTGTTTTTACACTCTAAGCTTTAAACTCTAATAACAATAATTCGCACCTAGAAGAACACACTAAACCGTCTCCCAAAACACTAGCACTAAAATACTGCAATAATTCATTCAATAATATACCTCAAAATCCGCAATAACCCATACTGTAAAATAACCATCTAGAATAACTGTAAAATAAATACTAGAGACCATTGTATACACACCACATCAACAGACATACATAAAATATACCACCACAACACATGAATTATATAATGATTACAAAACAATTTTACCTTAACACAGAAAAATATTTATAAATATATATTGACACCCATACCGACACGGCATCTCATAAAATAAATTAATGAGAAATAATGAAAAACTTATATCAATGAAAAGTTTTATATTAGTAGATTCCTTTTTTTTTTTGTTATAGACTGCAGAACATTATTTTAAAGGATGAGATATAATGTACTATCAGTTTTAATTCATATAAATTAAAAATAAAATATTAAGTTTGATCTAGGACAGTAATTACTTATTAGTAAAATGCTTATAATAACTAATATTTATAATTAGTTATTAGTATAAATTCTTATAATTTTTAGATGCAAATTATAAACAGAATAAAGAAATATTATGAATTATTTATCAAACTATGAATGCATGATATATATATATATATATGCAATAATTTTTTTTTTTTTTTTAAATTGCATAGTTTTTGTTATTGATTTATACATACAACTCCGCACATTGGATTTTGCCTTGGGTAGGAGAGCTTAGCACAATAAAAGCGTAACTTTTATGAAACATCAGTAGGTCATATTAAACTATAAGTAGCAGAAAAAGTATCTGAATTTATCTTTTATATATATTATTATTGGAGCAGGACTGTTCAGGAACATGCTCATACATTGCCTTTCCTCTGAATTTTGAATTTTTTTTGTTGTACTTTAATTGCTTTTATTACGTTTATTTTTGATAATTCTAAATTGAGAGAAGGAAAATTTCTTTCCACATTACGCAATAAATTGCTCTTCAACATCACTCCATCCATAAAAAAAAAGAAGAAAAAGAAAATGAAAGCAAAAACTCGTTTTCATTACACTTCCTCAGCAAAAATTCCTCCTGTCAATTCTTTCCCACCTTAGCAGCTCTTATTTTTCCTCGCTATTATTTTTGTCATTAAAGGCCCAAGGTCTTTTTTTTTTTTTTTTAAACATTTAATCGTAACTGTAGCTGTAAATCTATATAATGCGTTGTTGGTACGAACCGAATTCCTTACGGTTCTTTAATTAACATAATGAAAACTAAATATAAAATTTAAAAAAAATCCTTCCGAATTAACTGGTAGAAAAATAAAACAAGAACTTAGAAAATAGTGACGAAGAATTTTCTGGGGAAAAAGTCAGATACTTAATTTATAAAAAGTGAATTTTAAATGTCTAGAATAGGTTTAAGAATTTCGCTGTGAATATGTTAATTTATTAAAAACATTATTTATATAATGTTATGTTATTATCATGTGTGAACATGATGTTGACCTATCTACAGATCCAGTGGCATGTCCAAAAGTGAAGCTATAAAATAAAAAATAAGTAAGAGTATAAGTTATCATTTTAAAATAGATTAATCCCCTAGCGCAACACAAGAAATTTTCATTTTAAATACTTTTATTTAAAATGAACGTCGATTTTGTGATGGTTTTATTTATGTGTGTTTTAAAACTGGCATGAAATATGTGTTATTCATATTGTGATTCATATCAAGTCACGTGCTCTGCAATTCATTTTGAATTCTCATGTTTTAGAAATATAAACAGATTATTGTTTCAATATCTTCAAAATTAGTTATGTAAAAAAAAACATCTTTTTAAAGCTAATTATCATAAATTTAATTTGTTTTGTTTTTGTATTCAAATTATAATTAATAAGTTAATAAGTTAATTTTTTAATAATAAATTAATAATATATATATATATATATATATAGCTTACTCTTTTCTATCTAATCAATGGGCTTAAAGCTTAAGAAACTTTTCTCATTCACAAAGCAGAAGATAGAGGTTGCTAAGCAGTCGAGGTTCTCCGTCAATCTGGCAATTGTGTATTCAAATTATATAGATTGTGGTAGCAATTTTAAGCCCATGATGGCATGAATAGATTCTTAATTCCTTCTCCAGAAGATCGAAGAATGAGAGAAAAAAGAAAGTAAATAGATCAGAGGCCTCCAAGGGGGTTCTTCAGCTCACGTGTTACGCAAGGTGACAGTTGGAAGTTCTTGGCACAGGTTGTCTTCTGTCGATTACGTGAAAAAAGGAAAAACAAAGGCCAAGAGGGGGGGAATGTAAGAGAGTCGCGAATTCGCTGAGTCGCCCCTGCGCGACATTCGGGAAGCCCTCGGTGGTGCGACATTTGTGCTGGCTGTCCAAATACCACCGAACGCATTGTTCTTTGTTGAGGTACTTGGTGCCTCCCGCGGTACCATGAGACGCTGCAGTAGGGGAATTCCTTTGGAAACGTGTTGTGCCTCTGAGAAACACTTCATCAGCATACCGCACGTATGCCAATTAAGTGAAAATTTTTAGTACGCTGCGTTCGCTTTTGATTCTAATTTCCAATGCATAGTGCTAATAATTCCTAATTTCAATGCATAGTGCTAATAATTTCTAATTTCCAAAGCATAGTGCTAATAAATTACTATTGTAATTCATATCATTCTTTTATGTATGTCTGATTTAGTTCCTTACTCGTGTATTCGACTTTGTCAAGTCACTTCTTTTATGGAATCATTAAGGACATCCGTTCTCGTCAAAATAAATAAATAAATATTTTTACAAAAATTTAGAGTACATATAAAAAAGAATTTTTATTTTTAATATTGTTATTAATTAAATATAAACAAATACAAACTGAAGTTACCCTTTGTTTATGAATGCCGCATACATTGACCTAAATCAATTGCCATTAAAATGTCAGATGTGTAGCAGATTCAGTAACCCGCCAGGGGTGCACCATGGCTACTACTACAACCATGTATTTTGGATGGCATCCGAGAGTTCACAACTCCTCTTCAAAGTCATCTTCATGTAAAAGTTTGTAGGCTCAATGTAAAGACTTAACAACCTATAAATTTATTATGCCCATCTAACCTTAGGTTTGGGTTAGCTCTTTTGAGATTCTAACTCTGGTCTCCTCGTTGGAAAATTCAACGTGCTAAATCCATTGCCTGCTCTCTAGTCCAATACCCTACGTGCTAATGTAATTATATACGCGATGATGAATATATTTTACTTAAAATAAAATATTTAATGTTGATAATTTTGAAAATTGCAATTCCTTAATTATATTATATGATTTTGAAATATAACAAATAATATTATTAATGCAAATAATAAACAAATAATTTGTGAAACTAATAAGAGGATTGTGCGGAATGCAGATTGAACACCGCTGTCGTAGAAGTGTTATCCTATTGTCAACTTATTTATTGTTTAAACATTATCTTTAAATTTTTGCTTATTTTTTTTACTTTATGGGAATAAAAAAATGATATTTATTATAATTTTCTTTTTTTTTTTAGTTATTCTCTTCTCATAATTTTTTATTTCACCTTTGGAAAATTTTCATTATTGTGGAACTCTATTGATTACAATTAAGTCATTACTGAATCCTTCTTTTCTTCCTTTTTATTAATAACTTTTATAATACGGCTTATATTTATCATAGAATGCCTAAATAGCTGTAACAAATAACGATATTGAAATTTATTGATGTTGAATTAACGATATTGATTTTTTTATACGTCAAATATTGGAAAACAAAGTAAGCAAAGATTATGCTTTTAAAAAAAAAAACATTTTAGACATGATTTTCAAATAACCAAGAAAAAAATGAACATAAATAGTAGGATACCAACACTCAGAATTATGATTCTAATTATAATAAAAATGAAATTAATAGATTAATGAAATAATTAATGAAACTAAATGAAATAGTAGCATATTTATATTACATGTTATTTATTTTTAATAATTTATATATTTTAGTTGAAATCATTGAATGTTATAAATATGGGACTTTATTAATAGAACGCAGGGAAATCTCTGAATTTTTATTTTTCATTTCATTTAAAGTAATGAATCACTCTCGTATAAATTTATTTACTATCGATATTAAATAAATAAGATTTTGCCCATTTTTAAATAGTTTTTTTATTTTCACACACTTTATTAATAAAGAAGTGTATTATTATTATCTTATGTAAGTACTAAATTAACAAATCTTCTAACAATTTCTTGCATTGAATTCATATTTCGTTGACATTTAAAAATAGCTTATAATTATTTACATCAAACCTCAACATGTGTTTTTGAGGAAAAAAAAACGTCAATTTTCGTACTTCACATAAAAATATTTAATTCTATAAAATATTTCTATTTTCATACAAATTGCATTTGTTCATTTGGCTTACTTTTATAGAGCATGCTATAAATAAAGATAAATTATGTGTATTGTTTTTATGTATATTATATCTATATGTGGATGGTTTTTCTGTTGTAAAATTAAAAAAAAAAAAAAAGTTGTATACTTTTTTGTTTGCTATATAGATGAGGTAAAATAAAAAATAAAATGCATTTACTTTTATCTTATTCAATTACATCAGTAATTAATTTAAAAAATAAGTAAATGAAAAATGCCCTTTTTTTTTTTTAAACCAAAGTTGGAAATGGATCAATGTCTAATTAATATGCATTGCATAAAAAAGGTTTACTTCTTGTAATTTACATATTCATTACTTTGTAAAAATAATTCCTTTGGTAATTTTATTACTAAATGCGATCAGAAAAAGGCGTTTGCTAAAAGTAATTTACTGGAAATACGTTGATTGGATTATTTAAAACTTCCTACGTCGCGACATTTCAATTTATCACTGTGTATTTTTCATTAGTTGATTGTTTTAATTAAAAAATTTGACACTGGGATTTCGGATAACTTTAAGAAGGGAAGAGGTTTTATGCAAATATCATAATTTTTTTTTTTGCATTTGTTTTTAAATGTTTTGCCCTCGGATTATTCAGGGTTATTTTGATTTTTAGGCCTTTCCATTTTTTCGACTGATAGTATATTAATTCGGTAAATCCATTTTGGTTGTACTTTATGTAATAATTTAAATGGCATTCTATAAACCCTTATGATTTTTTTATCAAAGCATCATGAAGATCTTATAATTATGAAATGATAGTTAAACTACCTGGTTTTCGTAAAGTAATACACAACCATTTCTTTTTTTTGTTATGATTTATTGTTGTATGTGAACTGACATTGTACTGTTATTGGGGATGTCGCCAAAAAAATGTAAATCTTACAAAAAGTAAGAATTCAAGTGATTCTTTAAATCATTAATTAATTTCATCAAAATATCAGATAACAAGTGTTTATTTATCTGATAAGTTCAATTTTTGGAGTGTAAAAATTTATAGGTGACACGTATTAAAAAATTTTGATTAATTAAATTGATTTTGGACTTGTAGAAAAGATGACGCTTTCCTCCAAAATTTTTCGCTTATAGTGTACAAGGATATGCATGTGCTTTATGTCTATGAAGTAAGTTCCTAACGTTCAGAATTAAAGTAAAACCTAAATATAAAAATTTTGATTTAT
Source organism: Caerostris extrusa (assembly GCA_021605095.1). Taxonomy (NCBI): domain Eukaryota; kingdom Metazoa; phylum Arthropoda; class Arachnida; order Araneae; family Araneidae; genus Caerostris; species Caerostris extrusa. The sequence continues at coordinate 280,713 of BPLR01011609.1, read as the reverse complement.
TTCTTGTATATGCTTGAAGGATACAAAATATTAAATTTCATGGCATACTGCATAAAATACACAATTATACACATTTTAACTTATGATTTTTTTAAAGTGTTATATCATAGCCTACAAAGCTTAAGCCCAGTAATAATTTTTAGTTAAGTTGCTTAAATATTACTTTGCTATTGTTTAAAAGATTTGACAGAAGAAAATATAGTTTTAAAATAATTTACGTCTTTTAAGTTTTTATTAATATTTATGTGATAATTAAAATTAATTTATTAGTAATATTAATAAGTGGTCATTTATTAATGGTCTTATCGATTTTGAATCGTATTAAAAATGCTTTCTGAAAGCTAACAATGATTTTGAAATTTCTTAGTGCTATAAAATTCAAGTTCAAGAGAAGAAACAATTGATAAATCATGTTCACAAATAATTGTAATATTTAAGCGTATTTCATATTTTTTAACACTTCTTTTTTACATTCTTTTAGATATATATATATATATACTATTAATAAAATTTATTTCAACAATATTCTAACTCCAGTAAAAATATCGTACGTTAAATATTCCCATGAAAGAACATCTATGATTTTGAAAAAAATATCTACATATCCAAAAATGTATCTTCCTTTTAAAAATCCTCCATAAGTCTCTACTTTTAATCCGAGGTACAATTCCTTACCTCCTATTCCCTGAACGGTCTCTGCTAGTTTCTAACAACCCTCTTTTAAAAAAAGAGGTCTGTTGTAGCATTTTTACTTTCTTTCTATTTTATTTTAGATCTAATCATTTTATTCTTTTATTTTTGTTATCCAAATTATTATTTTTGCATTTTGACATTTTGAAAAATAAAATAAAAATGAATTGAAGATCAATACACACTTTATAACTCATTATATACTTTAGTTTACTTAGCGAAAAAAAATTAAATAATTAAATTTTAGTGAGGTTTTTATATTGTGCATTTTCCCTTTGATTTTTTTTAATACTTATTTTTCCTTTTCCGTTGCTATTTATTTTAAAAGATACTATATTATATTAATTACTAAATTCTTTTGTATATAATTATTTATAATAAATTTGAAAATAAGGAAATTATTTTTTTTCTAACTTTTAAGTATTTGTTTATTTATTTTTTACCAAACATCAGACCTATTCTACATTCTGCCATTTTAATAAAGTCTGATCAGCTGTAGGAGCAGAAAAAAAGTCTTCTAAACTTGGCAACACGCACGTAAAAGACATTGATAACGAAACTTAATGACGTCATAACATGAGTTTTCGCAAAGTGTTTGCTTCTTCGCCAAGCTCATTATTTGAAATACTGAAAGGCAGTGCTGTGCAAACTTTGGGCGATAATTTATATTTAACCCACTTTCAGACGATTATTTTTATTTAAACTGCAAATGATTGTTAAATAATATGATTGAATTCATATTGAATTATGTTGTTTTTCGAAAAATTGCTTCCCAATCTTATGAATATATATGGATTATTCATTCTTTTCTGTCAAACTATGGCAAAATGCGTAATAAATGTCTAATTATGTCTAAGATTCTCTCCTAGAATTATCATTACCAATAGAATGGCTCAGAAGTAGCACATTCAGTTTTCAGTGAGTGCATCACCAGTTCTGGGAGGAGTTCACCGACAGTTTGCCATCACAATAGAAGACGAGCATCCTAAATGTGGCGACGGGGAAGTGAATACCTACTTGCCCTCATCATACTTTAGCCCAGCAAATCTACCAAAGATTTTTTTGTTGCTTAACCTAACGATCGCTAAGACGAAAATAATTGAAAGTTTTTACCTCATATAATATAATATATATTTATATATACTAACTTTATTTGCGCCTCACGCAAAATGAGTAGCAAAGCTACCACAACATTTGCAGTATAACTTAAATCCCTGAAGTACTTCTCATTCAGACTCCTCAAAAAAGGAATACGTATATATATTCGAAGTTCTGGTTCTAACTTTAGTGTATTCCAAAGCATCATCGATTTGTGTACCCTACTTTGTAGACCAGTGCCTTAGACCAATAAAAGAACATTCGAATTGCAAATTTTTAAAACATGGATCGCCTTTTCTAATAATTCATATTATCATTCAAAACTGAATGGGCACTATACTGTTAGATTACGCTATAACAAATATGTACTAACTGTAGAAGATTTTTCTTTCAATAATAATAAGGGATGTGATCGGATAATTAGGGATGTAGCGGATTAAGCTTTTAATGTGGGAGAGGGACTTCTATATCGCACAAACCTTATGTCATAGCAATATGAAACAAAACTCCCCAGGGATGGTGTTAGAACGTTCCATCTAACCCAATAGGCGAACATTCCGGCTTACACATTAATTGGCCCATTCCAACATTAACGGGCCCATTAATATATTCAATGTTAAAATGAATATATTTATGTTCCATTACACAATGACAGTATACAAGGTACTTTAAATAATGTAGCAATAGTTATAAATGCGGGGTTTTACAGTCCAGTTGCAGTTATCCAATATGTAACTAGTTGCTTGTATTTTTACTTTTTATTATTATTACTTATTTATTAATTTTTTACAAATTTCATTCCATGCATCTAAGTGAACGTCGAGTACGATTATTGTCTCTATCTAAGACTAATAAGATATTTTTGTTGCTTGAAGGTCGGTTACCTGGTTGCTTAATTCATTTTTTTTCCTTGTGCGATTTCGTCGGACTTTGGAAATTCAATCTGAATCCGACCGGTCGTCCTTCGACTAGTTGAATGACTCGTTCTACTTAGCATTCCGAATCAGTTGGCAGGTTATTTTTGCGGTTTAGAAGAGAGTGAGTGTGGATTTTACGATAAAAGGAGCGTTTCAAGTAACGTCTGGCGTTTAATGAGGTGTTTCACTGCCAGTTTGCTGAAAAACATATCATATTTGGTGAACACAACTCTTACTTCCGAGAAATCTTAATTCAACGCATGCAATTTATTGTTTAATAAGTTGAAAGCTTTTTTGATACATTTTCTTTCTTGTATTTTATATAGTTACAAAATGTTGTGAAAGTAGTTGCTGAACTAACTGTTAGGTTGTGTTCGTTATTTAATGTTTGTTTTTAATGATAAGCACCTTTTCTTTATTTCTTATCTATTTTAAATTTGGAAGTGTTGCACTTTTCTAAGAAGCAAAGCAATGTACTTAGTCTACTCTTATTTTGAAAAAGTATGAAAGTTTATTTCTTTTGGTAAAATTTATATTTGTTAAAGTATATTAGGATAAACTTTTAACGTAATTTGTTTTTTTTACTCGATAAATTTAAGTTATTAAAGCATTTTGTCTTTTTCTTATTATTTGCACCTTTCAATTGCTGCGAGATAGATAATCAATGTAGTCCACATATATAATGTCCATTTACTGAACAAATTATTTTTTTTAAGTTACTAATATTTCGTTGTAATCAGATTTTACTACCTCTTATCCTCCTTTTCTTGTGCGGTACAAAACTTAAACCCTAAAATATTTAAAATATATTTTATTAAATATTCTCCAATTTATTAAAAGAGTTAACAGCTGGCATTATCTGTTTTCTGTGTAGATAGCAAAATATATTTTACTTTTGGCCATTTTGTTATGAAAAAAATTAAGAAAAAAAGTGTAAAATTTTAACACAGAAAATAAATAAAAGAAAATAATATGCGATTTTCTTTATAATCTTACCAATGTGGTAATTTTTTTATTCAAAATTATAATAAGAACCTATTTATTATCCACCTAGTTATTTTCTTTCTTTCGTCATATAAAGGAAATTAAAATAAATAAATAAAAAACTGCATTGAATACGAATTATAATAATGAATAATAACAATAAAAAAAAAAAGGAATGAATAATAACTATCAAGTTACCAATGATAAGGAATGATAAATAAAAATCCTTAATGGACTTGGCATTAAAAAGGACTTGATTGAATTGGGTATCAAAAATGAATTGATCTTCATTAGTAAATTACAATCATCAAGCCGTTGACTATTGGCTAATGAAATGATATATGTATTTTATTGTAGTGTATTATGCATGCTTTTTACATCTCCATAAATGTCATATATCATTTAATCTGCTAATGTTTTTTTTTCTCTCTTAAATATTTGTTTTTATCTTATATATGTATATATATATATATATAATATTCATTATATATATATATATATATATATTTATATATATATATATATATATATATATATATATATATATATATATATATATATATATATATATATATATAATGGAATTCTGGCATTTTTTTATTTTAATACATTCTTGAACTAATCTTGTAACTTGAATTATCCCTCGCGACTTCTTTTATCCCAGCTCTCATGCGAGAACTGTTGCAGTTTCCATCTCTCCTCCTCCTTCTTACATTGTTGCATAAAACACAACTTAAGCCACATCATCCCAAGCTGTGAAAGCATATTACAAATCTGTGCACAGCTATGTGGTATGGTGTAGTAATAGCCATCGATGAATATGCTTTTTACAACATTTCGTTACTGAAACAACCGAATTAGTCTCAACAGAAAGGCAGTATTAGAAAAAATGAAAAAATGCTGCTTAAAACACAATTTAAGCCACATCATTCCCAAGCTGTGAAAGCAGATCACAAATTTGTGCGCAGCTATGTGGTGTGGTGTAGTAATAGTCATCAATGAATGTGCTTTTCATCCATCCCTCATCCTACTACTACCATTCCTACATTGTTTGCTTAAAACACAACTTGCCACATCATCCCCAAGCTGTAAAAGCAGATCACAAATCTGTGCGCAGCTATGTGGTGTGGAAATAGTAGTAATAACCATCAATGAATATGCATTTTCAAGATTTCGTCACTGATTCAACTGAATTAGTTTAAATAGAAAGGCAGCATTAGGAAAAATGATTTAATTTCTTTCTTTCGACTGTAAATCAGATTCTGTCCTTCTTTGCAAGATGCCGGTTACAGTGTAGAAAAAGCACACGATCGACCTTCCAGCCAAAAAGAGCAAGGCTGCTTCGGTCCCGAATAGGAAGGAACCGCGTACTCCTTAATCATGCATGCAGGTGCACTCCCCACGCCCTTCTGGGTACGACTTAAACCTACGAGCAATTATTCGAGGCGGCCTACTTGCTGCAACCTGTTGCACCTCCACCCTTCCCCCGACTTAACGACGCTCGGCTATTGTTACGGCACCTGACTAATAATCTAGTTCGCCCGCAATGAATTCGATACGCCGTATTGTGCGTTCCTAATTATTCGTTTGTTTTAGAGACGCAATAACGTGTCTTTATTGGCAAGTAGGCTAATTTATGTCTGGCGCGGCGTTTGCACGATTGGAGAGATTATTCACGATTGCTCACAGTTTCAGATCGTATCGTGTCTGCTTAATTTGAAGGGTAGTTTCGAATGTTATCTTTTAAATCAGTGGTTTCCCAAGTGGGCGATACGGAATGGAATGCTAAAGGGTAGGTCGACACTAGCCTAGGGAAGAATTTGGAAGGCGTTTAAATAAAAATAGAGATGGGGGATAGAGTAAGAAGAATAAGTAAAATCAAAAAACTATTCTTCACTGATTTAAAGACAGCTATCATCCATTCAGGTTTCGCAATCAGATATCTACAGTTAATCCTAGTCCATGAGCTGTTATCCAAAAGTTGTTAAGTACATTTCCTTCTTCATATTGAGTGAAACTTGACGATGGTCATAAATTGGGTTTAAGAAAAAAAAATGCAATTGATTACAATTAATGAATCGCAAAGATTTAAGAATATTGCTGACAAAAATTGAGACCAGGGTCATTCATTGAAAGCATAATCTTTGTTGTTAATAGGCACGTTACGTACTATATTGTCATTGTATTTAACATTGCCTTTACATCCATTATAAGGTACATTTAAAAAAACTTGATATGATTTATGACAAAAATTAAGTTGTATTGTTCTTAATAAATAAAAAATTATAAATCTATTGGAAAATTTTGTCATTGATGTTTGTTTCCTGTCATTTGCGTGAGATTTTTTTCTGCTACTCTGTTATTAAAAATATTTTGTGGTAATAGTTAACAAATAAAATTATAAATTGTTTACATCGTCGAAAAAAATTGAAAATGATTTCTGGAATCTTTTATTATACTTACACTGAAAAAGAAAGATTTAGCATATACTTATGTATTAAAATAATGGTTCTCAAACTGAACAAACACAATCCTCAAAAAGTGGGGAAGGAGAGTCTTTGTACATTTTCTAAATATGAAAATTAAACTAGCGTAAATCCATTAAAAAAAGAAAATAAGAATTAAAAAGTTTGAGTATAGATTCAAGTAAATCTTATAATTACGACCAATCATAGATTAAATTTTGTTTCATCATATTAATTAGGATTCATCATAGATTCATTAGAATTCATCATTGTTTCATGAGGATTTATCATAGAACAATAGATCCTTTTGATAGGATTATTCAACTAATCAAACTATAGTTGGGTAATTGCAATCAATTTCTAGAACAATGAAATAATTACACTACTTTTAAAGTTATCTTGAAATAACTTGGCGCCCATTATTTTTAACCCATCAGTTCTTTTATCAATGCTTTACGTCAAAGTTTTTCTACTATTGTTCTGTACTTTATTAAGAATCGTATAATACTCAAGTAAAAGCAGGTAATGCAAATCAAAAGATATAACTTTAATGTAAACAAAACTACATAAATCATGAGACAATCAACAAATTCTTTAAATTTGATATAGAGATTATTGTTCCAATTAAAAAGCAGATTAGGATCCATTAATGTTTGTAAATGGTTTCATTTTTACTGTTTTTAAAGACAGTTTTAGTTTTACAATTAAAACTATGTGTAGAAAATACGTTCAATATTTTTGCGAACAATATTGCTATAAATCTCTACGAATTTATCTCTTAATTTCTGTTTTTGCTTCATAAACAATGCTTTACATTTTAAATGAACTAAAATAGTCCAAAAGAGAAAACTATAAGTCCACTTGCAAAACAAAACAACAATGAATAAATTTGTTGAAAAATGTAACGCTGAGTTATAAATTATTTGTCGTTAATGCGTCAAACAAAAGTTTATAATCGTGCAATTTAGTTTGTTAAGATGTTATTATTTATCCAAACAAAATATAACATTGATCATTAATGTCAAACATGGAATGTATCCTAAATTTTTTACCGATTGAAAAAGCTTTTTACTTCTAAGTAGTTTTTTTTTGTAAATAATCATTTATGTATACTTGAAATAGGTAGATTTAGAAATTCATAAAATGTAAAAATTAATTTCAATTGCATTTTTGTTAATTAATTTTTTTTTTTCTTACAGCCTCCTCATTACGAAGATATGTCGTGGTCTCCTTCCAGCAGAAATTTTCGTTCCCCCGGTTCGAGTCCCGAAACCTATAGACGGATGAATCGCAACGAGGAGGATTTCCCAAACAGACACAAGGACATGGACGACGAGTTCTTCAGCGGGCGCAAGAGCCCCACTTTCCCTAGAAGGATCTTCAAAGAGGTTTGGAACGAATCACCCGCGTCCAATCACCGATTCAGTGAACGTCCAAGGATGTTCAAGCGAGTCTTCAAGCCAAACCAGTGGGAGGAAGAGTTCGACAAGGATGACATCCCCCACTTACGTCGTTTCGAGCGTGAATTCGAAAGATTTGACGAACCGAGACCTTCTTCCAGAAAGTTCAATGAGGGCTTCGACCGACATTTTAACACCCTGGATCTACAGGACGATTTTGAAAAATCGGAGGGTAGGGTGCACCACATACCAATCATGGTGGAGCGCAGAATGGAGGAGATGAAATCCAGATTCGGGAGGAATTCCTCGCCACCGTCTGAGAAGGCGCAAGAGGATGAGTACGCGGAGGACTGGAATGGTCCCCAGGTGCAGCGTCTGAGGAAGAACTTCGAGCCAGAGGAACCTTTCTCATCTCGACATGGATACCATCGAGTTCCTAGACATGAAGCCAGAGGTATTCCAGAAACATGGGATCCCCATGCTGTCCACACTCTTCCCACTAGGAGACTTCACAAAGCATCTCAGAGTATGGACGATTCAAAGCATCCTGTACAGCCCAAATCTGTGTTCCGATCTTATTCTGAGACTCACGAGGATGCTCCCAAGAGCCAGCAACCCCATTCTGCTGCTTTCAGATCCCACTCTGATGGCCACTGTCCCAACCAGACCTACGTTACCAAAATAGAAGTAAACGTGCCTCCCAAAAAGGATGCCCACGAGCAGTGCTCAAGCAGCCAAAACAGAGGTGAATCCTATGATTCTAACCCTAGAGAAAGAACACAAAGTCTCACCAAACAGAAGAGTCGCGAATCTCCCGAAGACAGGTCGCCTGAAAATGACCAGACAAATGCCAAAAAGTCCAGAAAATATGACAACCCCTCTCTCCAGCAAATTGCAGTCGTGATGCAGAACGTGGACGATCTTATTGTAAGAATCGAAGGGTACACTGGCACCGGCAGAGACAAACATTACCGATTTTTGGACGAAATGTTAACCAGATGTATGATTCGCTTGGACAGTGTGGATACAGAGGGTAGAGAAGACATTCGAAATGCTCGGAAAGCTGCCATAAGAGATGTCCAATACTGTATCGATAGACTGGAAGCAAAGGCAGATGAAAGTGAAAGACAACAGCAAGCGAACAAAACACCTACAAGCGATGGTCCTAAAACGGCAATTCCACTAGGTGACGCTCCTAAAGAAACAATACCTCAAGGTGATGGGTCTAATAGGGCAATTCCTCTAGGAGATGGGCCTAAAATGGCAATTCCTCTAGGCGATGGTCCTAAATGGCAATTCCTCTAGGTGATGGCCCTAAAATGGCAATTCCTCTAGGTGATGGCCCTAAAATGGCGATTCCTTTAGGCGATGTTCCTAGGCATGCAATTCCTCTATCCAATGCTCCTATGGCAGCAATTCCTCTAGGAGATGCTTCTATGACAGCGATTCCATTGGGAGATGTTCCTAGACCAAATAATAATGGGAGAGATGGCAAGTCTGAGAAATCAAGAGAATATTCTCGGCAAAACAGTGGAAACAATGAACAAACAAAATTATAAGGGCTTAATTTCTGGAGTTCTTAGATGTAAATTCAAACTCTTTTGCTTTAAAGGCATTTCATTTTTTTCTTGATTAATGTGCTCCAAGTGAGCAAACTCGCAGGTTGAATTTGCTTTTATAAAATATTTCATAAGTTATTTTTGAACTAGTGATTTCATCAATTTCTTCAAACCAGCCAAAGTTGAAGTTTTGAAACGAAAAGGATTTATAGTATTTTATTTTCCAAGAACATCATCTACTGTTTGAAAATATTTTGTCCATTATGAACCATTTCAAATTTGGGAGTTTTAAAACTTTGAAGAATTTCAATTGTGAAATGTGCTGTGTTAGTACAGCTATCGAAGCAATTAGTTTATTCAATTCAAGAGCTATTAGTAACTTTTTTTGTATGTTCAATTATATTTTTGAAGACTGTGTACCATAAAAATTGAAATTTCGTTTAGCTTTTTTATATCTGTTTTTTTGCAATGTGCTGCTTTATAAAAAAAATAGATTTAAACTCTCGATTAATTTTTTTAAATATGGAATTAATATAATAATGTTATTTTTCATTAATTGACGATCAAAATATAAAAATGACTCGTGTTTTTTTTTTTTTTTTTTTTTAGTTTCATTAAAAAATTTTATTTTATGATTCATTTTCTTGAAAATAATCTTTGCCAGAAAAGTATTCTAATAAAATAGTGAAATTATCTTAAAGCAAATGTTATAATTAACGAAATTCGTGCAATTCTTCTCCATTACAATGCATAAAGAAACAAATTAATCCTCAAAAATTTATTAATCTACCACAAAATCCTAAGACTAAGAAGCTGCAATTTTCCTTGGATTATTACTATTTCTTTGTTATTATTTCGTTAGGATTTTTAAGTAAAATTGAATTTAAAATTAAGTTCTTTTTATAAGACGTATAAGGGTTTGGTTGTTAAAAACTTTCTAAGTAGTAGTCCTTTAACTGCTTCTAAAAATTCAGTTAAAATATTCAAATTAGAAACTAAAATTTGGAAATGAAAAAAAAATTGAATACGAATATCATATTTTTTTCGTTTTATATGCGAAAAATATTAAATTAAATTGTAAGTAACATTTATAAAATTAAAAAATTGCAGCGATTATATTATGTTGAATCTTATGTTTGTTATAATCAAGCTAACATTTATAAAATAAAACTCTTCTACATGGCAAATATTTATAGTAAATTATATCTATTTAAGAGTTATTTACATAAAAATAGTGCTTTTGCCTGGGTTTATTTATGATAATTAAGTGAAAGGCAATTTATGCGAAATTTTATATTTCCTCTTAAAACTGAATCGTTTTATTTTGTAAACTTCATCTACTTAATGCTATTTGCATTTTAACCCTTATCAAAATGCCATTTACAGTAGGTCATTGATTTTTTTGTGATTTATTAAGGAAAATTATTGGATATGATCACGTTATCTACCATGTGATTGCATCAGATGCATGTCACGTGGTAAATGATGTAACGGAATAAAATAATTTTGACCAGGTTTAGTTGCAACGTTTTCACCCAAACCAAAAAGCCATGGTAAACTTGCCAAGTCTATGAAAGTGGTGGGTACGATTGGAATTCGAAAAAATTTCAATTGGAAAGTGGTGGATACGATTAGAAGATACAATCGGACATTCCCTAAGACGGAATGCCCTTTAGCTCGAGGAGGAGAGATTACGAGCGCTAACCCCCCCAGATACAATCCTTGGGGGTGTTCCCATTAAATTGTATTAGTGTAACGCAGAGTAGCCTTCCATCTTTTGCATACTAATTAACTCTGAATTTGCTACTTATCTGGTCCCAGCATTCGAAAACTACAACAATATTGACTAAAATGACATTCTGATAAGGGTTTAAAATTGCCAAGTTTCTTTTGTATCATCTCATTTTATGACAATGAAGGGAAATGTGCCTTTCGTTAATTATTTTGTTGAGTTTGTTCTTTGAATTTCATATTCAATGCATCAGTTGCTAGTGTCGTCTCCCGATTTTGCCATATCTGCTACTGTAAATCTTTTTTCTCATGTAAATATACCAATTGATTCGTAAACGTCTGGTACGTTTATCGTGTATACACTTTATTAAGCGTCTGTTTTTATAAGCGTCAGCTTTCGCGCGTGTATTTATGTTTGCAATCTTTTTTTTCTGGCTAAAAACGTATATCCTGTTCTCTGCATTGTACTTTTTTTTGCTGTATAAATAAATCATAAGAAATGGAAGTGGAAAAGAATGTTGTTCGTGCATTCTTTAAAAAGAGAATGGACTTTTGCAATACTAGAGAATGGCTGAGAAATTTTGTTTTTAAAATATATAAAATATTAACTTGATGGTTCTCAAACTTGATATATCTATCTCTCGTCCCAACACATAACTTCTTCCTATCATTTTTTTCATTGTTTAACTAAATGTCACATTATCTTTAACCTTTTTATTTTGTTCAATAATAAATAATTATATTTACAACCATTATTGTATCTGTTGAGTTTAGTCAAATCTATTTTTAAAATTTTGAATGAAAGTTTTGTTTAAAAAATGCACTATAGTTCTTCTTTATTTTTAAAAAATATTCAAATGAGTGACCTTGGTTTCTCATTTACATTAATTTACCCATCTTTCTAGAATAGATGACCTTGCAGTTCCTTAAGGGTCATTTCTGTTTACTTAATAAGAAGCTGAGATAACAGAAAGACGTCTGTTTTTTTTAAATGTAGTTTGCTATGAAATGCATTCCCATTTCTTTTTATTTTTAACTGCTTATCAATTTAAACAAATATTTAAATGAGAAAATGATATTAATATATTGTTCTCGATAATGCTGTTGTTTGAATTTGTTTAAGCATTTAAAATAATTAAAATTTATAAATAATAGAATCATTTTTAAGGAATTAAATATCTTTTCTACATTTTTATTTTTGGCAATAGTGTAAGTAATTTTTTATTATTACTTCGATTTTTATATTAATTCATTTTATAAATAACACTAAAATTAATTTGATAATTAAAAAAATTATTTTGTAAGCTTTGTAAGATTTATTTAACAAAAAATATTATTTATTATATTAAATAATAGCTTATATTCGATATCTCGTCGTGCTTTATTTTAAAAATATTTATTAAATATTTCTTTTGTCTAAACTGTGGCCATAATATTCACATTTTTTTTTGTAAATGGGTATGCATTTCTCAAAAGGAAACTGGACGAAATCAGGGATATTTAAATGCCAAACAGCATTTACTAACGAAAATAATATTAAAGAAATGCAAATATTTTCTTTAAAATTGTTCATTAATGCTTTTAATAAATATAAAATTGTTATAATAGTATGTAAAAATATCTGCAATAATTTATTGTTCAAAAGGAGATTTCCTTATTAATATTTATTAACACAGACCATTTCTTTAAAAATTCATCGATAATTTATTCTTTCTAAGAAATAAGAAATATTAGACAATTATATAAAATATTGTCTGAGGAAAAAAATTTTACTATTGAAAATTATAAATAATATGTACAAATAGCCATAAAAAGATCAATGTCTTGAAATTCTTGAATAAATATAAGTTCGTTAATGGAGTTTTATATATCGTATCATTGATTAAGTTAAATGAGTAGTCCTTTATAAGTAGTCCTTTATAAACATTTTGTAAATTTATATGCAAGTTTGAGAACCTCAGCATTATTATGAAGCAATAATATCTGTGACTGCATAAGATGTTCCATTTTTTAAGGTTTCTTTTTGTAATTGAAACATGTAAAAGATTCTGATAAAACCTTTTCATGAGGATAAAAGTAAAGTGTTTTAACAAGTGATTATTCTGTATTATTCAACATGGAACAACAAAGATTTCTTCAAAATTAAAGTAGTGTTAATAAATGCATTAATTTAAACAGCTTTTAATGTACATATTGGTTAACAATGCTAAATTTCTTTTCATTCTATATGTAATACTTATTTTTATTTTTGTTTGAACATGTAAAGACTTTTGTATGCGACCAGTAATTGAAAGATTGAGAATGTACAGTTTGATGTTAATATATTTTGATGTTGTTTTCTGTATTTGACCTAAAATAACAATAAAAGTTATTGAAATAAGTTTGTTTTCTTATTTTAAAACAATACAAGATTTTAAAGCCAATTGTTTTCATAAAGAAAAAGTATTGTACAATTAAAAAAACATTTTTTTCTTTGTATGAAACATGATCAATGCCATATGTCTTACTTTTAAAAGCAGAATTAATAATTAAAAACAAGTTTAATACATCAAAATTTTTCATATGTTCTTATGAAAAATGTAAATTTAAAAAAAATCTAAAACTTAAGCAAACACAATAATTAAAAGAAATATTTTTAAAAATTAGTTTATAAAGTTCCTAAATTTCAAAAATAGAATTTTTTTAAATCTGTATAATTTTGCGCAAAAAACCTTTTAATTAAAAATAATTGTAAACAAAAGTTACAGTTTTACATGTTGTCAATTATTAACATAATTTACTTTATAATTCTGAATACTGGTCAATTCTTTCTCAGTAAATCTAAGAAGCAATGTTTTTTATGTTTTGGAAGAAAATCATTTATTCACTTTCTGGTTTTTTCTATAGAAATTTTACAGATAAAAAATTTTGTTTTATTGGAATTAACAATAAAGTAATAATTTTAATAAATTTAATAATTTTTAATATTATTTAAATTCTTTTTTTCCCTATTTATCTCCCAGCCCATTTTCAAAATTGGAAAAAAAAAAGACTATAAAATTAAACATTTTTTATTATTTTATCTGACACGACAAGAATAAGCAAGAATTTTTTTTACTTAAATTGCCTGCTAATTTTTTAAAAAGAAAAATGGCACCAATTATTGTACAAAAAGAAGGCAATTTCTTTCTTTTTTTTTTTTTTCCTTCAGAATCTCCTGTCAGCGAAGACATAGTACATTTAAGACTATTTACATTAAGTCTTTCGAAATACTCTAGTATGTGTAGTAAATGATGCCAGACTTTTTAACGAATTACTTAGGAAAACATGAGCATTATCATATTTGTTTTTAATATAGAAACGTATTTTTGTTTTCTACGAGTCAGTTAAGTTTATTTTAAAAGTCACAGCCTTGTTAACTTGGTGTGTATGATAACAGCGAAAAAGTTTATGCTGGTGCTTAAAGTTTGAAATTTTCTAATGGCAAACAGAAACTAAAGGATAAATCGATTATTTGTTAGGGATGCAAGTCAGACATATGCGATGCAAAACAATTTTAAAAAGAAAAAGTTCAATGTTATTGTGTAATTTCCTGTTGTTATTAAGTAATTTAAAATTTTAATGATTAAAAATTAAAGTAGTTTTATTGTAATTATCCGCCCCCGAAATTACCTTTCTTCCCCATTATGTCGTTTTTCTGATTAGTCTGACTTGACTGCTTGCTTATTTTCCCCACAATCAGGGGTCAGACTAAAGATAAAACTGAGCTGCTCAGAGGGCCAGAAACACTACAGCACTATTTTAAACGAACACACCATGGAATGTAGAGAAGTTGTACCATCATTTACTTCGAGCTCAATGAAAGTACGTTTCGACTTGTAGATTTATGGCGTCCTTTACCGACTTAGACTCGGTTAACTTTTGGTTTGGCTTCGCCTGTTGAGTGTCAAACCTGGCCTCCTTATTTAAAAAACCAGCCTAACTTTTGACCCAGTAGCAGCATGCTCTGCTACTGTGCAAGAGACTGAGATTCTTATTCCCTGACGCCATTGTTGTAATCCCTCTTTCAGAAACGAAGAGGTTCAATGGTGATCGTGTCAATGTGTGTAAGGCCTCTCGCATCGGCACTTAGGCTGGCGAGAATTTTACGGTTTTCATCCATTCGGCACGCAAATGCACGACAGTTACCTATAAAATCATCCTGGAAGGCATTGTCCTTCCCTCGATATGTGTCGGTGGGCTGTTTGTGGAATATATGATACCTACCGATATTCTATCCTCAATTATCTAATTGGCAGGCTGCTGGATATGACATAGTTATGGGGTTGTGATGTGAAGACAAGAAAAAGATCCTACCCATCTCAACCACTTACGTTTTAAAGTTAAAATTATTATTTAGAGATTGCGTTAAAATGCAAATTATAAAGATTTCGAAATACAGTATTTTAAAAATATTGCAACAGTTGATGCAGGGATGTCCATTTTGGAATGACATTCAGCCGATTCGCTTGCTCTATGCTCGTGAAATTATGTAATAGCCACTAAATGGAACGCCCTGGCGGCGGCTCAGCAAGGGCTTAAGGTCGCGTGCCTTAAATCAGCGTCGCCACTCATTAGCACGTGCAGACGATGTCGGCTCGACACCTAGCAGACAAAAAAAAAACATTTGCGTCAAGGACGTGCATATTCAGAGGTCCTCGTAATTGCTGGGTTAATTTCCAGTCGGTTCTCAAATGGACCTTGGCACTCCTAAATGGCTGTGTCGTAATGAGTTGTTAACACATTGTCAGCTGGTGGAGTAAGATTACGCTTTTACCTAAGAGTTCTTTTGTACAGACAATAAGGTAAGAAAAGAAAAGAATGATAAATTATTAATTTTCATGTTGGGAGGGCTCTTGCAGAAACTGGTTGGTGAAACTCATGGCTTTTTAAAAAAATGGCATTCGTTAAGTGTTCATATATTTAGTTCTGTTTTATTAGTACCTGAAACAGTACCTAGGGTAAATGTTTATGGCTTTTCAAGAATTAATTTCAGAGTTATTGCCTTCATTTGCTTGGACACAACGCCAAAAATCCATGGAATCTGAAAGTAGCAAATATAACTATATCGATACGGCATTTATATAGCCGTATGTTTCCGCATATAATTCATTATCTTTGGGAACACCATCATCCCCTACACCTTTGGCAATAATCTCAGTGACTTTCAGGGTAAATTTTATGCATCCTACTTGTCAATGCATAGGCGTGGGGCCTATGTTAAAAATCGCCTATGCATACGTTAAAAAGGAGCATAAGCATCCTTTAATGTATGCATAGGTCCGTTGTGCATACGTCACCAGTGCAACATCATTCTGTTTTAATCAATATCTGCACAATTCATTCATTTATTTGTTTCCTTGTGTCATCCTCTACCCCTAAGCTCTCATCTTCGCTCCTTCCTCTAGCAAATATGTCCACAGAGAAACGTTTTCGCATATTAAGACAATTCACAAACCAGAGTACTGTGCCACCTACCTTTTTATTTATTTATTTTTTCTATCTTTCAGAAAATCAAAAGGTCTGCAATAAATACTTCATATTATCTTTTAAAGAAAAAAAGACAGATATATGCTGACAGATTGTGAATGAACTTCTGGCTGAAACTTTTCCTCTCACTTTTACCAAGATATCATCATCATTCATTTCCTACAGGGGACAAACGTTGCCCTTTTTTTTTTTTTTTCGTTCCTCCTTGAATTCGAGCGTCCGTCGAACCGATCTTTAGCAATTCAATCTTCCCCAGAGGAGGTGACAGTGAATCAGCGGCTTCGCCTTATACGTCTCGCGGGTCATTCGGTAGGCGAGCGATTCAATCCGGTTGTTAAGAAGATTGGTTTTCTGCTTCTCGATAAGAGCTTCCTGTATTTTTTTTCCATTCGCAGTCATGTTGAAAACTGTTGCGTTTTAAACTGGCGCCACCTCTCCTAAACGTAGGCAATAAAAAATTAAAAATAATAAAATACATATCATTAAAACGTACCTGGTAGATGGAATCCAGCCGAGTTCTGAATTGGTTTCTAGAGTCATTAGAAGTTGAGATACAGTTTCATCACGAGCTATTAGGATCCTGAATTTACATATTCAAGACTTTCAAATTGAAAAACTGTATTTGTTGTTACACCTCCTTATGGTGACAATATTGGTCATAATAATTTCTGAATCTAATGCGAATTTTTACTTTATGTTTTTAATTTTGTTATATATGCATTGAACTAAAAGGTTTTAAATATATTCATTGAGAGACGCTATTGGCACTTTTGTCTTATCGGCTTTGTATTTTTTGTTCTAAATGACTCGATTGGCTTCACTCAATTATAATTGAAGAATTATCATTATTTTTAGTTCAAGGAATGTATACTGGGTATAATGTCAACATTTATGCAAGTCAGTGTGACACGTTTTACTTATTATTTTAGTTATGAGCGTTTAAGTAAGTTAAAAAATACACTCTGGTTCTGAACATGATCCAATATCTGAAGCAAACATTTCTTTTTTTTTTTTACATGTGCCTTTAAACATTTATATTCCTGAGATCCTCTTTATTTCTGTGAATGTTTACTGTTGAACACCTTTTAGGCTTAAAAAATAATTAAATAATCAAACTGCTTTCATTCAAACATCAGACATAGATCATGCTGTTTCATTTTATTGCTATTATTTTGTGTGTGATAATTACTAACATATTGGCCATTGTACATTGTCAACGATGCATTGCAGACGATAAAAACAATGTACTCTTTCCAATATCTTTTTAAATAATTTTATGTTTATATTTATTTTTGTACATTATCAGCGATACGGCTCAGTGGTAACGTGCACACCTGATGAGCGTTAGGGCTGAATTTCAATCCATTGGCGGCATTGTTGTAGACACTGTTTAAAAAGCGAGGAGACTTGATGGCGTTCGTGATATTCTGCCTCTTGCTTCGTTATTCAGATTACCTGGTGGAAGTTTTCCAGATTTCTCCCTTACCATACACAAATGCAGAGTTGTTCCCCTTGAAAACCCTCCCGGAGGGACTAGCCTCCTTCTTCAGTCACTCGGAGTTAAGTCAGCCTTTTTTACCTACGCGTGATCCATCACAACAGAAAATTTCTCCTTTCCCTCCATCCATGCTTAGACTCTTCATATGATGTCCGTAGGAATATCGTAGGAACTCCTTTTTCATAGAGTTCTTAGGATTAATCTCAACAAAAGAAATATAAACAACATACACCCTTCAATGTACCCTTTATATTTATTTTTTATTAAAACAAACGTTTGTTTGCTTAACCAATAAATAATAATTCATAATTAAGGTTTTTCCTTACAATCTCTTATTCATGAAATCTGATTTGATTTTAAGTAAGCGTCTTGCAGTAATATAAGCAATATATATAGATATATATACACTCATGTCCGTAATTTAAGGATAATTCAGAATCACACAGAAATTGAACTCTAAAATAAAAGTTTCACCTGTAGAATTATCATCACTTCTTGAAGAAGAATATTCAAATTACAGGAAACCACCAGATGGCGCGGATAGTACGTCACAATGACGAGAGTGTAAGAGAGGGGTATATATGAATGGTGGCAAAGAAGTAAAATTGTTCACAAGTGCTTTAAAAGCCTTTCAGTGCAATAACGGCATAGTTATGGCGCAAAGGAAGCATTTGGATGATTTTTACTTAGTAGAATTATCGGACGACTGGAATGTGGACGTACCCAGCTGGAAGTATCCGAGGAACTTGGAATCGCCCAGAGTGTCATCTCCAGGCTTTGGCAACGATTCCAAGATGATGGTAATGTGAGTAGATGTTACAGCACAGGTCGCCCCCGAGTTACAACGCCGAATGAGGACCGGTAATTAGCAGTTACTGCCAAAAGAAACAGACGGAGCACAGCATCAGACCTGCCTCGTCAGCTCTCTTCAGCTACCGGTACGGCAGTTTCAAGGCAGACCGTGTACAGACGCTTAGGGCACATTGGTCTATATGCTCGTAGGCCTGTCAGATGTGTTCCATTTACCGCAACTCAACTGTCGCCTGCGATTAACCTGGAGTAGAGAGCATGCATTGTGGACACCGCACCAGTGGTATTGTGGGGATGTTTTCCGACGAGTCCAGGTTTAGTTTGCAGTCTGATTCTCGCCGGACTTTCATATGGAGAGCGCCAGGTACCCGTTACCACCAAGAGAACACCATTGAACGACACCGTTACGGTGGTGCAGGATGGCTCGTTTGGGGAGGAATTATTCTTGGTTCCAGAACTGACCTGCATGTTCAGAGTGTAACGATGACAGGCCACATCTATCGGGATGTCATTCTGGAACAACATGTACGTTTGTTTCGGGCGCCATGGGTGCTGAATTTCTGTTTATGGATGACAACGCCCGTCCTCACCGTGCAAACATTGTAGACGAATGCCTTCAGTTGGAGGATATCACCCGTATGGATTGGCCAGCATACTCACCGGACTTGAATCCAATAGAGCATGCATGGGATATGCTTGGCCGACGAATTGCAGCCCGTCAACCCCCTCCCACCTGTCAACCGGAACTTCGGAGGGCATTGCTTGATGAGTGGTGTAATATTCCCCAAGATCAGATTGATAATTTGATACTCAGCATGCCTAGGCGTTGTAAGGCCTGTATTGCATCGTCCGGGAGACATACTCCATATTAACCATCATACTAGCCATGTTATACTGTTTTTGTAAATAGGTTCTTTTTTGAAATTTGCTCCAGGGAGTAAAAATCGCATTTTTTATTAATTATGTCAAACATATAGCATCTTTTTTGCTCTTTACCTTTTGTTTAATAAATAGACTTTACAAATAAGTCAAATTTGTTTCGCTTCTGTCTCTTTGTTTGCCTGAACTTCATTATCCTTAATTTATGGACATGAGTGTATATTCCTGCATACTAACAGCAAACGTTAATTTGAGTAATGTCCTTGGTACAGTAAATTTTTAAAGGTTGCTCTTCAATTTTCTCCTCAGTTGTTTATAATGTCAGACTAGCTATCAATGGGGAGTCAGATCAATCAGCCTTTGCATTTCTTTATGTCTGATCATCCTGTGGGTCATTTATATATACTATGAAAAGTCAACCTATTTTCCGTGATTGGAAGATATTAACTTCCGACAGGACTTTTATAGGGCAATTGCTCAACATTTGCGTGCCATATGGAAATAAATGTCCTAAGTAGAACTTAACTGGAGATGGGAAACGCCAGGAAAAATAATCCCAAACGAGTCCTCTAGTTTCTGAAAATGGCCACTGCAAAGGACGCCACCAGCAGATTAGGGTTTTCCTATTACCTTCATACTTCATACTTCTTACTAGTTGAAACTGACGTTTATAATAGAAACGGGGAAAAAATTTGGTCTAAAAATGTGTTATACGGCAAGAATTAAGTTCATTTCAGTGTTGAGATACTAAATTCAATGGACCAGATAAACAGGTAATTCTTAGGTTTGCTTTTCACTCGAATGCAAAAGACATGAAAGGAAGCCGAAAGGACGTCTTGGGTGACTTTGTCCCGATTTGGGGAAGGTCACGAGGTGCAAGAAGGACGACCAGCAAAGGGAGGTCAAGGATAGATGTGTGCACGCACAAACGTTTGTGCAAGTGTCCCGGAGAAAGTTGTATGTTTTGAGACTTCCCGCTCTGCTTGTTTCTCGTGAGAAACCAGGTGAACAAACTTGCAGATAACAGATGTGATCATCAGACTGGAAAACGGATGCATTAGGTCAATAGAAAATCATTTGTCTTCTTTAAATAAGTGTGAAACATTTTCCAAAAATATATACGACTTGTCAAGTCAAACATTTAAAGGATATGTTACGTGTTTATTTTAATGGCGATCTTTATTTGTTATTGACACAAACGTAACACAAAATAGTTTCTTAGCTTGAAAATTGTTTGATGATAATATAAATGAATAACTTTTAAAAATATTTTTGAAAAAAATTAAACTATACTCATGGAAATATCATGCTAATTTAGTTACCCTTTCTGTACATTACATATTTGTATCGATTTTCGACTCATTTATTTGCAGTTCTGTTTAAAATAGTAAAAAATAGTTGTGGTTAGTAGTTCCTGTTATACCGGACTCGAATTGTTGTTAAGAAGCTGTTTGTTTTCGAATGCCTTATATTTGGATCGGTCATTCACAACTTTAAAGACAGAGATTAGCTGACTATACATTTTTTTATTGAACATTGGTGGACATTTTATTCCATTTAAATATACCAGGAATAGCACACCATGAATAACTGATATTGCTGTCCAGAAGGACTTTTTAGACGTGATTAAATTGCATTTCTATGTCGTATAGAAGAAAAGTGTAACGCTATCTGATTAACAATGTGAGAAACATGTTTTCACAATCACATCGAGCCTCCTCGTTTCTGAAAGCTGCAACGTACGCCCCCCCCAAGGTGATTTTTCTCACCTGGGACCTTTTGCACGCTAGCAATGCTCCCAACAACGAACCAGGCATGATTCTACATTATCAGCAATAAGCACCTTCACATGTGTAAGAATATTTTAATTTTTCTTTTTTTCTGTACCTCAAGGCTCTTAAGACTTCATGTAGTCCCCTGTTAGTTGAGAGTGGAACACAGGTGGGACTCATATAGACTATGAACAGCTCACGGACGCGTATTGAGAGAAGGAATTTTGAGGGCATATGCCCTGAATTTGATATGTTGTATGATAAAACACGGAAAATATTCCCACAAGACAGCTTGACTCTCAATGCGAGATGTTCTACACACGTTTTCCCAATCTTTATCGAATCTCCGTGTTTCTGAAAGCAGCTATTATAACAATGCCACCAATGGATTTGAAACTCAGGCCTTCGGCATGCTAGTTGCTCCCCCGTTGCCACTAGACACGAGTGGAGCGAATATTTTAACTTTATTTTACTTTACCTAACAACTGTAACCTGGACTATGAGGCCCTTAATTAAAAAAGGTGAGGGTGTGAAAAATAATACTAACCCCAAAAAATTTGCAATTACAGAAATACATGTGTACAATGAGTTATACACAGAAAAAATACGCCATGGTGCTATGTAACTAACATAAGCATCAGTGTAACGAGAAGTATACAATACAGAACAAAAAACAAAAAATGGCGATAAATGTGTGAAAAATAAAGTTTGACACGGGATACAAAATATTATGACGGCTTTCATTCTAAAAGCATGAAATAGTTTTTAGGAGTGATAGAATGTGTTTCAGAGATTTCTATTTGTATTTCAGAGGTAATGGCTTTTTGGGACGATTAATTTTTCATTTTCTTCGATGAAGCTCATTAATTTGATGATTTCTTCATCTGGCTTAGGAATTGTATAATATATTATAATTCTGTGTTATTCTATATGTAAAAAGAAATATTGGAAGAAATTTTAAGATGACAAGATTTTTAAGAGGACAAGTAATTGCATTTGAACTGTAACTTTTTGTTTCATTTATTACAAATCAATATGAAACAATTCCTACGAATTTGCTGATTGGACGTATTGCAATTGATGTAATTATAATACTGATGAATTTCTGTTGCTTGTGTGTTTTACTTTCTCCGTTTTTTATCCTATCCTATTAAGCAAGTTGTCTCCCAAATGCTGCTTCATATGTAGAATAAAATATTGCTTAAGATTTCCCACTACACTGTGCATGAATTACTGTCAGCATACGAACACAAAAACGTGGCAGCAAAAAAATAAATAAACAACACGAAAAATATAATAGATTTCTCCTAATTTCCGCGTAAATTCTGTGTTCATAAGATCGACCTCGGATTATTTACAAAAACAGATTGACGACTCCCTGTCAGTTATCTTGAACTCCAGTCAAACCGTGAGTCACATTTAAATAAGAGCAAACAATGGATCGCTTATCCCGCCAGGGATTTATGGAGACTTCTCCATAAACGGCCTTCCGACATTCAGTCGTATATCCTCCGAAATGGCTTTAGGTTTGGCGTTTGACAAGGTAGAGGGCATTTGGATTTCGATCGGAGAAAACGCTTCAAGGTCAGGAAGCTTTACCTGGAAGGTTCGACAAGGATTCTAAACTGATAGGTTGACAAATACAGATTTTAAATTGATATATGTTGTCGTTTTGTAGCTACTTTCTTATGTTTGATCCTCTATCAGTTTAATTATTTAAATAGCAACGTATATCAAACATATAAAAAATTTCCCTTTGAATGTGATGTGAAAAATGTGAAAAAGCATTTTAAAGGATTTTTGCTTTAAAATACCGGCATGTTTACTGTATATACCGACTGTTGTAAATATATAAATGTATATTTAAAATATATTACTCATGTCTGTACTGTAGGAAAATTTACAATTATAAAGTATTAAAATTAAAAGTAATTTAATTTTTAATATTGCATAAATTTGTAATACAATACAATACATGGGAGTTATTTTTTGTTTAAAAAAGTGCTTGAATGCGCAAATAGTAACTGCATGAAAATAGCCACCACGTTATATAGATCTTTTGGATTTGGATTATATGGATTTTCCCATGTTGACATAAAAGTGACATTCATATTTAATATTTTGATATTTCAGATTCATATTTCCTAAGGTGACATTCGTTTTTAAAATTTTATCAATTTTATTTAAAAATTTTATCAATCAAAAATTTTATGTCTGGCTATTATTATTTTTTTTCTAGTCGGTATGCTAGTTATTTTGATGAATATGCTTTTAAACAAAGATGCAGATCAAAGAGAGGAGCTCAAACAAGATGGGCGACGGTGAGCGTGAAATTGTAGTAAATTTCTACAATGCTTAACGTTATTTGCTGAGAATGTTTTATATATCAAATCAATTTAATTGTACGGAAAGGATACATCCATATATAACCTATAATTTTATATTATCCCTATGTGTTTTTCTAATTCCTTGGAATAGCCAGAAATACTTGCTTCAACAGCGGTTGTGACAGCTTCTGTAAAGACACCTATTTTTAGTGACGTGCAAATGAGGGACAATTATTCATAAAAGTCCTGCTTCAATTCATTACATATCAATGGCCCATTATTGACATGCATAACTGAACACAAGGTCCTATCAATGTTAAACAAAAAGTTGTCCTAAGATAAACTGCATTAAAAACAATAAAACAAAGATTGAATCAAACAAAGATTTGATATAATTTCAATTATGGGCTAGAAAAGCCTGGTAGGTTTTTTTTTTTGTTGGTTTCCGACAAAAAGGAGTTTAGTTTTAAATCCGACAAGAATTATGAAATCGAACATTTCATTTTTTATGTTGGACGATAAATCCATATGCCTCAAGCTTTTATTGGGCTTGAGAAGAGTTTGGAAATCTTTCAGATGCTAAAGTTGGGGAAGGAACTTTAAATTATAGTGGTTCATTCTGTTTACAATGTAGCAGACTCAGATCCTGCATCCTGGATAACGCTGAATTTGCTACAGTTCTGCTGCTGTAGGATAATGAACCCAGGTAAATAGCAGTAATTTCACCCGCTAAAACCTTTGGTTTTTAATAATTTCACCCCTTTGTTTTCAGACTATTTTTCACATATTAAAAGATAAAAAGGTTTAGTCTACTTTTTATGTATTTGTTTAAAAAGTTTCAATATGTATGATTTGAAAAACTCCGATCTGTACCTGTTTGATTCAGAAGCAAATATAAAACTCAAAGTGACAGGATGCCTTTGCAAATCAACAGGTTTCCCATTAGTTGCTTGTGGAAACGTATCATAGGAGTTTCTGTGTGGGGATTGAGCAAAAAGAAATTGAGTGCATCTTTTATGCTGCCCATCTAGCGCAGCTGTTGATTCTCAACATCAGTGGTTTAGATTGAGTTTCTGCATGTTCGCATGTGGGTAGAAGCTGACTGGGGTTGATGTTTGAAGAACCATTCATTGAGTACATGGCGTTTCACTTATTACACGATTAAAACCTATGTTAATATATATTTTGAAATTGAAGAATTTTTTTTAACACTATGTTTTTAGTTGATTTCAAATGTTAGACACTTTTAATTTCTGGTAATAACTTTTAGAAGGTCAGACGTGAAGCAATAATGAGGGATTTATAACTTAGTTTTTGTTGTTGTTGTTGAATATTGTATTGTTGCATGTGACGACCAGCCCACTGACTGCTGTTGATGGAAGAGAATTGCTTTCCGAATGGACTTATAGGGTTACTGTCCAGAAAACAGCACGAATGATATTAACTCCACATCTGTATTATGCACCGTTTCCACAATTTGTCCTTAAGTCTCCTCGCTTCTGGTATCAGTGACTGCAATGGACGTTATAAGTAGATCCGATCCTGAGCCCTCCTATACGTTAGCGTGTACGTTACCAAAAGATCACGAGTGGGTCTCTACTACATCGCAACCACAATTTGAAAGTTTAATTTGGTACAAACAACCTTAAAAGGGACATCTGTGTAGATAGTATTTTCTCCCTTAGTCCAACAAAAAAAACTTTCTGGTTTACTGATTTTTACATTCTTATTTTCGACATGTACACCAGGCGTTTACGTTATGCTTCCCTTCGAAACTGTCTTCCTGTTTAGAAATCAACACACTATAAAACAGAAGGCTCTTTTGCTCTGTCTTAAGTGAAATAAAAATACAGTAAAATATTGAAATCAGCACAATCATTTGTGCATTGGTGCTTAAAAACTTAAGAGATTGTCGATTATATAGATTGCAAAAAAACTTTTGAAGGAGAATTATCAGACATCAATTCTACTTCTAACTATCTAATATAAATCAAAGTATTCTTTAGAATAACTTTAAGCGTAGAAGACAGTGACGTAGAAGACAGACAAGCGTAGAAGACAGACAAGCGTAGAAGACAGTGACGTAGAAGACAGACAAGCGTAGAAGACAGTGACGTAAAGACAGTGACGTAGAAGACAGTGATGAAGACAGTGACGTAGAAGACAATGACGTAGAAGACAATGACGTAGAAGACAGACAAGCGTAGAAGACAGTTTGCAATCAAAGAACATCCATTACAGCGTTGATGAGATACAAAGAAATTGTTCATTATGAGAGGTATTAACAGAATATTCAATAATAAAACCACAACAATAACACTAATAAGCATTTTTTCATGAATAACCAAAAAAAATCAATCATCATGTAGAATGGCAATGCAAAAAGCGCCACACTACAAAGTAACTAAGAGTCTTCTAGAAGAATGGGCTGAAAAGTTTATTTCATCCACCTTGTTTTCCAGATCATGCTCCAGCAGATTACAGTCTTTCTACAGGCTTATCATCAATTCATTTTTGCAGAATTTAGGTTGAATTAAAAAATAAAAGGCTGAAATGATGCTTTTACTTAGAGTCCCGATTGGTGTGGAAATATAAGCATCCGTTTTTTAATGGGAAACCGGCGAATCGATTACTTGTTGAAGGATGCTAGTCAGATATAAGCAGCGAAAGCAGTTTTGAAAAAAAAAGGTTAAAAGTCAGTGTGGAATTTTTTTTTTGTCTCCTTTTTCTTTTGATGTTATGTAATTTAAAATTTTAATTAATAAATTAAAATAATTATTATTGTCATTAAAACTGATACAAAATTATCATTCTCCCCTATTATCCCGTTCTAATTGAATTCCTCAGATACAGCCGCTTAGCCAATTTATCACACAATTGCTAGTCTAAATAGATTTCTTTATAAGGTAAACCAAATAAATTTTTAAAAAGACACTTTTAAAAAACAAAATTTCACTGAAAATGATTTCACTATATTGATGATTAAATAAAAATATTTTTAGTTAAGTTTTCTATCTTATTTTAATCGGATAAACGTTTAAAATTTACTTTGCAACCTAATACTATATCTCATTTTTTTTAACAAAGACTCGAAAGATGTATGGAAACGCTTGGTGTCACCCTTATTTGCTTTAACGCAGTTAAACCCATTCGAATAGAGAGTAATGATCACTCATTTGCAATGCTAAACGGTTACGGAAGTGACAGGAGCCCACGGATACTTAACGCGCTCGAGACCGGGCCCTTAATTGCTCGCGAGCAGCTCCCCGGGTGAGTCACTTGCAACGAGTCGGTGATGCGAGGGAGTCTGTTCCATAAGTGCGAATGCCGCGGTGCTTGATCGGCACTCGCATTGTTCGAAAGTGAATCACTGATAAGTAAGTTGACAAATACCTACCCACGAATGCCTTGTTCTCACAGCTTTTTTTTTAAATCCTGTAAGAGATTAGTTTTTTTTTTTTTTTTTGCAGCACAATTTTGTAGACACAGAAAAGACACTTTTTTTCAAACAAAGAAAAATTTTTTACTAAAATCGAAAACACGCACTTTTAGAATTATAATAAATGCTCTGTCCCTTTTTATTAATTTTTTATTACAATAATGATTTTTACGATAATGAATGCATAAATTTAGCCTATCGGATTGCGTATTAGAATCAAATCTATCAGGACTCTCGGATAACCCTACAATTCATTGCTGTTATTATCGTTTTAAATCTTTAATTTGACTCATTTTTGAAAAAAAAATAACTAGTAAATGCAACAGTTAATCAGCAATATAAAAATATAACACGCAGTTCCTCGCCTATCTCTAAATTATTGAAGATTATCGCATCAGGTATTTACCAAACGATATGAAATCTCAATAGAAGGACTGTTGCCAGATATACGATATCACTAACGAACTTGTTTTTAGAATTATAATCAATATGTTTTTATCCTGTTTTGTATATTATTATAATTATTACATCGGTACTGTCGTCATCGCGATGAAAGGAATGCTGTACAATATCACGAATTAACTAATATTTGGCTTAGGAAAAATAAAGGAATCAAGACACTGAAATGTCCGCACTTTGACTCATCTTGAAAAATAACAGCCAAATGTAAATGCAAGAAATCAATAACACACAATTATTTGCATACTGTAGGACATCGGCTCAAATATCTGTCAGGCAACATGAAATCGCGATGGAATCAATGCTTAAATACGTAATCAGGAATGAATTCATGTTTGGTTTACAATAATGGAGGTAAAGCAAGGTACTAAAAAAGTGTCTTCACTTTGAAACATGACAAAATATGAGCAATATTAACACGCAGCTTCTCTCCAGTGCTTCGGCTACTAAAGGATATCAAGTCCAATGTCTGTCAAACAATATAGTAACATCGTGATGGAATACACATTGACGTACAATATTCCGAATTATCTAGTATTTGGTTTAAAATAATTAAAGGAATCTCAAGGTACTAAGCAATGATTAACACTCAGCTTCTTGTCAATGCTTTGGGTACTGAAGGATATTAAATGAGATGTACTATAAAACAGAAAACAAACGTTGTCAAATGATTGTTTTCTGAACGTATGGTATTACGAGTTGACTCGTGTTTGCCTTAGAATAATGTAAGGCAGCTTAGAATACTGTCTTTAATCAGGAATTGAAAGTTATTTTTCGCACGTGTTAACTCGTGTCGATCAAAACCGGTACAAATATGGTATACTAATATAGTCGAGCTAATCCGTTAAAGGATAAATAATAAGCATATGACTTAAAAATCTTTCCCAGTAGAAGATTCAGAATTAGCCACACACAATTGCAGTCAATTTTCGATAATTTGAATTGAGGCAGCACTGACTGCGCATACATAACAGCCATAAAATGAAAGCATCGGAAATGTACTAAAATCCAACACAAAATAATTTTAAAAAAAACCGCTACGAACAGACAGAACAATAGGCTTACTTGCAACCGTTGATAATGTGGGGTACTCAGGTTGAAATCTGCTGTCAATGTCTGCCAGTCACTGGAGTTCAGAAAAATTGTGAAATTGAAATGGTGTTTGTTAAAACGTAACTGTCTTACATTCCAGTCAAGACAGGTAGCTTCTGGCGCCAGTTTTCTGATTTTTTTTTCTTCTGTATACAAATGCGAGACTGTTACCTCTAAAAACTTTCCTGGAAGACAATGCGCTTTCTTCGTCACCTGTGTCGTATCGAATTGTAACATTTCATATCAAAGATATTAAACTTTATGTGAAATACTCAAGTATTCTTTTCATATTGGTTATTTTATGTATAAAAGATTTTTCACATATATATGCAATAAAAACTTAATTTCTAGTTATTTGTTTCCAAACCCCTTCTCCCCATGGTAAAATTGGCAGATGTTATAAATACAGAGATAATGGTATTCCGTGTTTCAGTGATGATAGCAGAAATTTTCTTGCGAGTAAAGACTTATTTAAGGTCGTTCAGGATGGGGGCATTTTGTTGAATCTCATAGTTGGTGGTCAAGATTTATTTAATGGCCTTTCAATGACAGGTGCAGCCTTTGAATGACAGATTTACTTCTAAGAGAGTGTATTTGCGACAATAGGGGACCTCATGTCTTATTATATACTGTCCAATAATGGTGGACTTTAAAGACATTTATGTGAAATGGAAAAAAATAACCAGCTGGAACTTGAGAATTTGACCTTTTATAAGCATCGTGAATCTTGTCCAGTAAGAGGGATGAAGATAAAAGACTAATAAACTGCTAAGAATCAGGATCAACCCTGTGTTCGGTAGAAATGATCTCGCCCCCAAAACCAGTGAGGGGCCAAGAGGTGATCTCTAAATAAAAATATGATCTATCATACAGGAGACAATGATAGTTAAAAACGGAAGAACAAAAGTCAAAAACACCATCTCGGATCAGGAGAAAGAAATTTGTAAGAAAACGTAGGATTCTTAACAAAAGTAGTACGGCATTCTTAACAAAAGTAGGATGCATGAGAAAAGAGTCGTAATATCGATCAATAAACCTATGGAGAGAAAGGCCTTCGAGGGAGAAAGCAATGATCATGATCATGATGGTGAAGGGTGGAATCCCTCGGAAATTCCTCCCTTGCTTTGGATGACTTCCGAAAACTTACGGAGAAACTAGCAAGTCGGGTGTGAACGCGAACACCAAAAGGATGCAACCACCCCTTAGATGTGATTGAGTCAAGATAAGTATCTTCCTGATGTTGTCGTTTCAGTGAACCGAAAAGATTGAACACAACTATGTTGATGACCCTCTCAGCAGAGAAGCCTCTTCATAAGTGAATCTCAGTTATATATTCGATGGGCCCTCAGTATTTTACACATGGTTTCTGTGCTACATTGCATAAGACTTTTCGTTTAAATGAAAAAGTTTTACAACTGTAATAAAAGATGATTTTGGAGTAACAAGTTTAATTTATCATTTTGTCATTCTATAGTTGTGCAATTATTTGATATAATATTTTTTTAGTTGTTTGAATAGTTGATCTCCCAAATGCTGTTTGTGTACCGTTTGCTAGTAGGAATAATGTGAAGTAGTATATTATTGCATTATGGGTTGATAATAATCGTACTTAAAAATATAGGATAGTTGCATTTAAATCAAATTAAAGCTAATTGTCTTAAACTTAAAAAAATACATCATTTTTTAAATGAATGTTTATTTCATTTAAAACAATCAGCTTTAATTAACTTTTAAATAGGCAATTAACTTTTTATTTTAAATGAATGACTTCCTTTCTTCTTAATTGTAAGCACTGAAGGCTTTCGAACCTGCTTTGATAAAAATGTGATGTTAGCCTAGATCAATTTGGGTTATTGTGGATATTTAATATTTTTAGTCATTTTAAAGAATTTTGTATTTGAGGAGGAAATTGTTTTGCAAGTTTTTCAAGTATAAGAAAATAGTAAAACATCTAGTTCAGTGGTTCTCAAAATTTTGAAACTGGGGCTCATTAAAAGAACTGTAACTACGAATAACTATATGCTCGTTATATACAAATTTCTAACAAATAAGTATCCGCTACTAAATACTCACAGTTTTACATCCAGATTATCCAGACTACTACTTATAGACAGCGGAGTCTCAGAAGCTGTAATGGAAATTTTTGTAACATAGAAAATCACATAGTTAGTAACTCTCCTAGTAGCAAACCATGAACCAGCTCCTAGTTACTCGTAAACCTTCTTTGGCGTATTATTGCTGTTTGATGATGTTTTATGTGGAGAAAAAAAAAAAAAAAAAGCAACTAGAATAATTGTTTGTAATGAAAGCTATCTTTGAATGGGAAAAATGACAAGAAAAAAAGGTATAAATATATTATATAAAATTATTATTAAATAATTAAGATAAATAAATTAATTATTAATAATTAGGAAAGATATATTTTATATATGAGCACATATATTTCAAAATCACGGGGCTCCATGGGTCCTGGCGAGGACGTTCGAGAGCCAATGCTTCATGTAGTAAAAGGGACATCTAATGCAAATCTTCTACGATTTTAAACCTCCACAAGTCTAATTTTTATAATTTTATGATGTAAAAACTGAACTTTATAAAAATATCAATATTATGGCACTTATGCATGCATTTTAAATACAGAATTGGAATAAATCTCTTTATTATTTGAATCTACGAAAGGACTTTCTAAAGCTTTTCTGCTTGCCAAATTCTTCCTTATGTTGTTAAAATGAATCTTTTTTATTGTATTATTAGAAACTCATATAGATCAGAACACAAAAACAAATGGAACCGATATATCTCTCTCCAAATATCCTATTCTAAGGAAAAAAAAAAAAGAATGTAGAACTACATGCAGAAGAAAGATTTGCACTCATCCATATAGTGCCGTTCATATATTAACAATGTTTCTGGGAAGAAGCAATCCAAAATAATACTTTGGGACGACGTTTAGCACGTAATAATTCCTTCTCTCCGGAGAACTATGTATAGCTCGCGCGAGAGAGAAAAGGTCGCAACCTTAAGTGGCTGTTACGTAAGATCTATTTCAGGGAGTGACAGGGAGATCTCTGCTGGCAGCCCTACCTGCGATATTCCCTTACAACGCAAGGCAGTAACAACACAGTTGTAACTCCCGCGTTTCAATGTTGACAGACGGGCTCACTTTTTGCAGGATCGCGTTGCTGATTGTTGGGCTCCTCTCTTGTTTTTTTTCTTTCTCAAATCTTTCCAATACCACGGGTGAATTAGTCCGTACGAGCAAGAATGGGAATGTTTTTTTCTTTTTCTAGGTTTCATCTTTTTTATTTTTTTTTAAAAAAAAAAAACCACTTTTTTTCTGATATGTAGGATGAATTGCAATGATTTTGCTTCTTTTTGCATTCGGCATAAGAATTTATATCTCGTTGATGTTTATCTTTTTTTTTTTTCTAGTCTTTCCAGTAGCCCGCACTCACAAAAACGGAAAGGAATTTTTTTTTTTCTTTTTCTTTCTTTCTTTCTTTCTTTTTTTTTTTTTTTTTTTTTTGGAAATGTTCTTATAATTCTAAAAAAAACACTTCTTTCTTACTTGTAGGATCAGATACAACGCTTTTGTTCTTTGCATTTGACATAAGAATTTGTGGAATTTATATCTCGTTGCTGTTTGTTTGGCTCCTTCCTTTTTTCCCAGTTTTTCCAACAGCACGGGCGAATTAGCTCACACGCAGAAGAATGGAAAGGAATTTTTTTTTTTCTTCCCAGGTTTTTTGTTTTGTTTTGTTTGTTTGTTTCGAAATTTTCGTATAATTCTAAAAAAACACACACATTATTTCTTATATGTAGGATCAAATGCAATGCTTTTGCTTCTTTGTATTTGACATTTGAATTTATATCTCGTTGCTGCTTGTTTGGCTCCTTTCTTTTATTCCCAAGTCTTTCCAACAGCACGGGGAATTAGTACGCACGCTCAAAAACGGGAATTTTTTTTTTTTTTTTGAAAATTTTCCTGTAATTCTAAAAAAAAAACCTTCTTTCTTATACGTAGGATGAAATGAAATGCTTTTACTTCTTTACATTTGACATATAAATTTAAATCTCGTTTCTGTTTGTTTGGCTCCATTCTTTTTTTCTCCAGTCTTTCCAATAACAAGGAGGAATTAGCCAGTACGCGGAAGAATGGGAAAGAATTTTTTTCTTTTCTAGGGATTTTTTTCTTTTTCTTCGTTTTTTTTTTTTTTTTTTTTTACTTTTTTTTTTTTTTTTTTTGCTTTGGGGGAGGGGGAGGCAGGCTGGAATTATCTTAACATTCTAAACAATTTTTTTTCTTTTTTACATATAACTTATGATTTTGCTGAATTTATGGAATAGTCTTATAATAGGAACCATTTGTTCGATTTAGACTAGCAATTTCAATCATTTAGAGGGGTCGAAATTGTTCTCTGTTGTCAAACAAATATGGAAAAAATATCTGATCTGATTGAATCTACATGGGGGTTCATAACCTCCACCCACTACTTAAAACCCTAAATATTATAACCCCTGTGAAGTTCGTGAGCTGCATGTGATCTCATTTACTTGATCTCGGACCGCAATTTGTAAATTGAAACATACACCCTCATACTCACACAGTCTTATATATATATATATATATATATATTTTTCTTAATTCACGTTTAAAAATAAATAATATAGTGTAAAACGCAAACAAGTAATACATGATATTGTATTAATTTGTGTTAGAATTTATAACGATTTTTTTAGTAAATAAAAGCAAAAATGTTTCGCCAAATAATTTTTATTAGTTGATTTTTGGGATATTCATGGGTAAAAATGTTTGCTCACATGTCCATCAAAATAGGCTGGTGCGTTTTAATGTATTTTTTAGTAACAGCCACATTTACTTTGTTACGCGCAATTTTAAAATTGCGTATAACAAAGTAAATGGGATTTCTGCTAAATAATACAATATATTAAAAAGCATGGAATGTTTTCGTCAGTAAATAACTTAGAGATTAAAAATTTATATATTCAGAGAGGCTTGAACTTGGTAGCTTGTTGCGCTATCTCACTCTCTAATCTGTGATAAAATAAAAAAATATATAGATTTGTCCAACATTTAAATATTTACTTTTCATTAATCTAAAAGCTGTACCCTGTTCCATAAATTAATCTTTCATTAAAATCTTTATAAAAGGATTACCGATTATAATTTTTAAAAAAATAGACATATTATAAGGATGTACATTCCTACTTTCAGCATAATGCGTCATTAGAAAGTATTTAGTGCTAGATTAGACTAGTGCAATCATTTTAAAATCGATTTTATGGTAATTTCTCCATATGGTAAGGAATCCTCTGTAATTTTATTTATTTGTTTCAAATAAATTAGGATATTTTTTTTTTTGTTAGCGTATTGATAACAATTAATGGTACGCTTTCTGAAAATTATAAATGGTTATATTTTTGGGATAAAATAGAGACAGCATGAGGGTTAACATTGAAATAGCACGTGTGTATAAACAGGTGTTCCTTCGCGAACGACAAAAATAATTTTTGTGTTCTTTCATGCAATTTTTTTTTTGCACACATGGGTATATCATTCAAAGTGCAAAAAGAAAGAACAACACAAAGACGAATTCTGGCAGAATCAAATAAAGTATTTCTCGCACTGCCTGTCAAAGGTGTGAATTATTATCGTGAAAGGAGCGTGAGCCAAGTGCGCTGGAAGTTTGACACTTTTCTTTCTTGTGTGTGCACAACAGTGTCTTTTCTGGCTCGCGTCGCGTGCTTTGTCTGAAGAATGGTAAATAACCTTCATTAGTTGAATATCTCACAGTATTCTAATGGCAGAGAGAGAGTTTGGATAGGATAATAAATGGGTGGGTACCAGGTAGACCGAAGAGAGTTTTTTTCATTTGTAAAATGAAACCTTTCACTAAAATTGATTATCTTTGTTGAAAAAAAAAACATCATCCATTCTATTCAATGGTTATAATGTGGATTCTAGTATGTTATTGTATTTTTCTAACATTGGATACTGTATTTCATGTCACTTACATATCATATGTTATTGAAACACAGAACACACCCATAGAGTCAATCCAATATAGTTTGGACAACGACAAAGTTTGGAACGAAATGAATGGGTGGATACCAGACCAATCAATGAGATTTTTTTTTTTCTGCGAAAAGACCTTTTACTAAAATGGATTATCTTTTTATAAAAAAGATATTTTCTTCTCTGTTCAACAGCTGGAAAGGGAATTTTGTGTTGTTTCATTTTTTCTGTTAGGGATACTTGATTTGATGTTATTTCTGTGCTGTGGGCACTGGAAACATTGAAATTACCCTTAGAATCAATCCAACAACGTTTGGATAACGTCAAAGTTTGGATACAAAAATGAATGGTTAAATAACAGATAAGCCAATATTTTTTTTACTGGATAAAAACAATATTTACCAAAAATGATTATCCTTGTATGCAAAAGGGCATTCATCATTTTGATTGGCAGTTTGAATGAATGTAAATTTTACATTATTTCATTTTTCTACTTCTGGATATTTGGTGTGAGGCCATTTTGTTGTTTATGTTATATAAACCTGAAATTATCCATCAACGTTTGGACGACATGATTTAGATATGAAAATGAATGGTTTAATACCATATAGACCAAAGTTATTTTAATAAAATTCATTATAAATATATGAAAAAAGGCGCCTTTCCTTCTGTTCAGCAGTTAGAATGTGAATTTTATATTAGTTTAGTTTTCCAATATTAGATATTTGATTTGGTATAATTTTCAGATAGCATGCATAAAAACCAAGGAAATACTCATAGAGAACATTTGGTAATGTTTGGACAACAACAAAGTTTGGATACGAAGATAAATGATTTTATGCTAGACGGACCAATAATTTTGTTTTTCTTGAAACGAAACCTTTTAATAATTTTAAAAACAAATTTTTATATAAAAGAGGTTCAGAAATTAGATGAGGAAAATTATGTTAATTTAGTCTTCTACTACAAGATACTTGATTTTATACATAGCCAATATTATACGGGAAAAACACGATATTTGATTTTCTTGTACTTTGCAGGAGATACGACAACAACAACTTGATTTTATGTCCTTTTTTTCAGATTATATGTTATAAAAACCTCCATAAAGCCAATACTATTACACAAAAAGTGAGTTTTTTTACTGATTTTACAAAAGTGATGGAGGAAACCAAAATTATAATTTCTTCTTATCAAACAGCTATGATTCAATATCCAAACTACAGTTGACGCAAAATACAAACTACCAAGACATGATATGCTTATCATTATTTTTCCTCCTTTATAAGTATTAATAAAAGTATTAACTTAACTTGTAAATAAGTTAATAAATAAAATTCGTAACAAATATATTAAAAGTTTCAGTACTTCAAAATATAAGATTCACTTAATTTTTCTCTTCTTGTTTAAAAACAATTATCACAGAAAATCGATTATCATAGTAAAATAAATGTTTTTGAAAATAAAAGGGATGTTTTCTTTTTTTGAACTACCTGATAGTACACACTTTAAAAATCTAAATTTCTGCTTACTCTAATAATTTTTAGTGAAGGATATTGTAGATAAAAGTTTTTATTAAAACTGATATTAAATTCTCATCAAAATTCCATTTGCTTTCTAAAAGT
The DNA here is from genome assembly GCA_021605095.1 of Caerostris extrusa. Taxonomy (NCBI): domain Eukaryota; kingdom Metazoa; phylum Arthropoda; class Arachnida; order Araneae; family Araneidae; genus Caerostris; species Caerostris extrusa. Next base: position 244,423 of record BPLR01011609.1, on the reverse strand, counting down.
TATTAAGGGCAATCGATTACCAATGCAGCAAGAGAATTAAACACTTTTTTAGCTTTTAAAAAATTCACTTATAAAACGATATAGGCGTGGCCTTACGGTTTTGCTATTTAATGAAATAAAATATACTTGTTATTTTGCAGTTTAAACTTTACAAAAAAATATTTTTGATGATATTTTTTATGGTTGAGTATACGCACAATTTGTCTTATCTCAAATGTTGGGCTGCTTGAAAAAAATCCAAAAGCCTTTTTTGCCTTTGCATTTTTTCACGGGGATGAACTTACATCAAGTACTCTGACTCTCAATACGAGAAACATGTACAGATTTCGTATGTCCTCGTTTTTAAAATCAATCATTAAAAGAGGACGCAATTACTATAATTAATATAGGCTGATTTTTCTTCTAAAAGTTTTTTGTCTTTTCACTTTCTGAATATTTTCATGTGTGTGTTTAAAGTTTCTGTAGTTTTTAATCTATATATAATTTATGTATGTGTGTGCATGCGCCTATGCGCCTTGATAAATTTCAATTTTGCGCGTAAAGTTACAAACTGTCCGACTTATCATAATAGACGTCATACATAATGTTAATGCAATATGTAATTAATTATATATGGTGTTTCTCTTCATGAGGCAATGTATTTATATTGCAAACATTTGAATTTGCGTGAAGTATAAAAATTAATGTGAAATAAGGTAGTTTTTTTTTTTTAACTGTTATAGTTTGTAGATGTAACAAATTTTATGATGCTCCGGTAACCATAACTATAATAAAGTAGCATAGCTATGCTTTTAACATTTTAAAATTTTAATAATATTTTATATAATTTTTTGTTGGGTTAAATAGTTTATTAATGAAAAGTTTTTCCCTTTTATCACTAAACTTAACTATATAATAAAAATACCAATAGAATTACATTATGTTATAAATTTCATATTGACCCCTAATTTTTAAAAACTTGCAAATAGAAACATTTTAACTCTTCATCCTTATTGAGATTTAATAGAACTTCTGATTTCTATTCAATGACTACTGCCGGGTAGGAAAATTAGAATTGTCCAACATAGTAACCCTGTGATTTAGCGTGGAGGTAGATGCAGGATCAGGATTCGATGTATTGATTAGGGAATATTTACCAATGCCTAATTCCTGACACTGTGAATTACAAGTGAAATTACAGCGACCATCAAAACTCAAAGAATATGGTTGTAACAAACATCATTAGACTCATGTACAACACATCGAGTCCGTGAGAAAATTCCAAGTATGTATGAGAAGCAATGGAATGAATTCGCAAGAAAGGGCAGAGATGTAGCATATTCATTATTGCCCAGGGTGTACAACAAATGACTTCTACCAATGTGGTAGTAAAATAGAGCTTAGAGAAAGGTTCCTTCTTTTAAAGGGACAGAAAGTGAGGGCCGTCCTTTTGATACTAGGATTGGCGCTGTATCGTCCCTTGGCTTCTTTTTCTCTTCTTTTTTCTTTTCTCTTTTTTTATTTAATAAACCTAAACATAACAATAAACATGTCATGAAGTGATTAAATTCTTCTTCGAAAATTGTGCATCGATTGAATTATATGCTTACTAAAGATAAAGAGATGCGAGAAATGTTATTTTGTTTATGACTCTGATCATTATGAATTACAACAAAATATTGCAAAGTTTTCATAGAAGTGAATATTTTATTTGTTTAATCATTTAAAAACATTGAGTATTAAAGTTTATTAATAGAATATAAATACCAAATATATAGATAAATTAAATTTTCATTTACATACAGCTAAAAAAATTTTTTTGTGAAAATCGTTGTAATAACCCTTTCTGATAATAGACCCTTTTCTCCCTTCGAGCCAACAGCATAAAGTATTAATAGCCAACAGGAAAGATTATTGCCAAAAACACCGCCAAGCTATCATCGCATATGTTAAACCACTAACTAAAAGTCACGTGAGGATTATGCTTGCCCCAAACTGGCAACCCCGATGCGCTCTCTATTGTATTACTACTCTATGACTTCAACAGTACACCCATGTCTCACCGAAATCAGGAAGGCACAAATCTAACACTACATGGATTTTTGCACTCTAAGTAAGTTTTTTGCCCTTTTAAGTAAGAGCTTGAAGTTTACCAGTGGTGTGTGTTTATGTTTATGTGTTACGTAAGTAAAAGATTGACCCGTAAACTTCAATCTTTTACTTACGTATTGGGTTAAGTTAAATAGATGATTCTTAACTCGTTTCTTAGATATCTTTGTGAATTAAGATACATAATCATTATTTTCCAAGGTAAGATCGTGGATTTAATTATTTTAAGTAATATTTTTAAATAGAATTAAAAGAAAATAAATTTCAGAAAAACAATAGTTTATGACATACGTGACATTTTAAAATTGACAAAAATGGAAGTCTTTCTTTTGGTTTCATATGAAAGTTTTTCTTAACGTACAAACAGATTCATTTCTCAGAATCAACGTGCTAACCTCATTTCCTCATGTTAATGAATCCCTCAGTACTTTTATAGCGTTTTTGACCCCAAAAACTCATCTTCACCGAAGAAAAACATTCTTGGCAAATAGCACATAAACACACTTACACGCTCAACTTTTTGAAAAGAGATCGTTCTTCTCTATGACTGAGAAGAAAAAAAAAACTCCCTCGCCGCTCTCTGGTTACTGAGGGGAACTATTAATAAACGAAAACGAAGAGGTCTAGCTCCTCCAAGAAATTTCCATGTTTTTTGGTACTTTTCCATTAGCAGGGTGCTACTACACGCCAAATATGAAAATTAAGCCAATTCATCGCCAATCATAATGTCACGAGTCACGATGTTTAACGATATTCGTGTTGTAAATCCCAGTTTCTTGGCTCCTATTTGAATTAGGGTAGAGATTCTCTACTGGTAAAAGAAATGTCCTATGTTGTTTCGAGTGAATTCGCTACAAATATAAATCTCAAGACGAGGTATCTGAGTGGGCCATCGGGCGAAAATTTCAAGGACAGCTATTTGAGTTGGTGAAATGTGAGGCACATTCTTCGAAATGTTTTGTCATTCCTATGTACGTCAAAGAGCGCAGTCCTCTTTTTATAATTTTGTGTTTCTTTGTAAACATTATTTACTTTTAGAAAGGTTTCAAGTATTGAGAGTTGTTTTCATTTGCATCAAATTAATATTCCTAAGTTTTATAAATAATATGCAGAAAAAGATTTTATTTAGTGCTTATATTTCTTTAAAAATTTAAAACAGTATGCGTTAATGCATCCATGCATACTGTTATCTATGTTCATAGTATTCACTTATTTTCATACGTCCATTTTATGTTCTTTGGATGAATCTAGTGAAACATTTTTCATTGAATTTTTTAAATACTGCATATTAAAAACAGCAAAAAAAAAAAAAAAAAAATTACTTTAATTAACATCTGTTTTGTTTAAATAAAAACTTTGCTTTAAGCCGTTATGCGATGAGTGTTAGTTGTCTCATTAGGCTTTGATAAATCAGCAAGATAAATTAGTCGACTGGAAAGTATTTCTGTTGTAGCCCAGAAAGAAGGTACTCATTCAGTCATGGTTCTTGGTATGCTAAATTTGCTTTGGCAAAGACAACCAACAAGTTTTACGTATACAAGGATCAATTTTTAAAAACCTCTGTTCTGGAAAAATTATTTTATAAAAGTAACAAATAGTTCAAAAAAATTTCTCATGAAATTGTTTTTCTTTTATTCGGTTTTTGTAATGATGGAGATGATTGATTCAAACCTCCTAACAATGGTCAGGACAGGATACTCAGTGGCGATTGTGCTAGGGTATATGATTGTGTCGCATTTATCGTCAGATTGTCTGGTGTAAAGGTGCGAGTTTTCTCTCAAGTTATATGTAAATATAGGACAGTTGCCCCAATAAAACCTCAGAATAATAATCTTAATGACTTTTTCTATTCGGCCTTTAAAGATTGTGCAAGATATATCGCGTAAAACACGAGGTTCGTAATGTAAATGAAATTAAATGTCTTATGGCGTTAACATCTAACAGTTGTATTTGATAGTCTGTGATATATTGTAAAATTTTCTTCAAATAGCACTTTAATGTGAAGACGTTAACTATTATAACGGCAGATATGTAGCAGATTCAACGTCCTTCAAAATTCATCGCAATGCATCCATATTTTACCACCACAATTTGTAACAACACCTCGAAGTGAATCATTTAGGTGATTCGTGTCCTCAAAAAAGAAGGACATATCCGCCTATAATTTTATAGTGCCCGTTTCCGGTTTAGACACTAGGTACCCAGTATGGTGGGTTTCGAACCAACCTCCTTGAATTTGGAAGCCCATGATAATCAATATCGCTTCTATAAATACCAGAATTATATTTTCGAATAAACAGAAACCATCTACTGAACGATCTCTCTTGAGATATTTGAGATATCATCATGATACAGCACAAAAAAAAAAAAAAAGCCGTAAACCAATGAATTCTGAAAACTTGAGAGGGAAAAACAGCTTATGTGATCGAAAGCACGGAACAAAAAACTAAAAAAAGTCAAAAGATTATTAATTCTTTTGTTATCAATAGGAACAAACGATGCATCTTCTTTTCAATTTCATTTGCATTCTTTTTTGGAAGTTTCACTTCACAGTCTCTGGAATATGGATGGTAACTTTTGAGCCTTCTCAGAGAAAGCGGAGATGGGAGAGCGGGGAGAAGAGTGTTTATTTACGTGATTGGGAAAAACGATGGCTGCGGTCCAAAGACGCATCTCCTCAGCCGCGACAGCTGGCGGCTATTTCGGGAATCTTCCCCTCTCTCCGCTAGAGAAATCCACACGGGTTGTCATTAGGGATGCAGATTTCGTTCTCCGATCCCAATGCATTCCATCAAGAACATCTTGATCTTATCCCTCCGGTTTTCTTCGAAGACATCGGCCGATTGGGTGGTCGTGTCTCTCTGGTTTATGACTTTGAAGCACGTGCATCTTGTCCTCACGTTTCCTATTTTGTTGAGAAGATCAATTTTTAAAAAAATGCGATTTGAATTGTAAAAGTGGGATTTGGATAAAAATTAAGTCTTGAATTTTATTTTTCCCTTGGAGTATTAAGAATTATAATTTTAAATCTTTATTTATTAATGTATTAATAAAATTTAGCCCAAAAAAAGTTAATTTATTAACCAAAGGCTGGAGGCAGGGTTTATTTCCTGATCCATTTCTTTTCTCCATGTCTTTTCACCCGAACCTAGGGATATGTATCACCCTGTCAGTTAGAGGATAGTTGGTGAGTAACTTGAATACCACCAATACCCTACCGACGGGAGATAGGGGTGGACAGTGCTTTTCTGGAGGACTTTCTAAGGATAGCTTCTCTGCATTTGCTAGTCGTAAGGGAGAAAACCCGAAAACTCATACTAGGCAGCCTGACGATTGATGTCAGACATATATATATATATATATACAGAGACAGAGAAAGAAATGATTTAAGAAACATTAAAATAAGAAATTTGCAAAAAAAATGTAAAGAAACAAGTTTTAATAAGTTGTCGAAAGATAGGTAGTCCTTTAGCTTATTGGGGTGTCAGTTCATTGTAATAATTTCATAAGTCTTAACCACCAAAACAATTGAAATGTATTTCGCTTTAATGCTAATAATGAGCTTTTTTTCCCTTAAGCCAAACACCTTCGTGGGCCTCCATCTAGCGTGCTGGATTGACCAGGTAATGAATCGGCTTGTGGCATAAGATGAAAAAATTGAATCACAAAATGGTGACTGGGACAGTGTTTGTCTCGCTTCGATTAGCAGAGTTTCTCTCTTGTACGCCAAACAATTCAATTAAAAATTTCATCGCCAAAACCATAGAGTAATAATATATGTATTACAGCGGGCCTTGGGGTTGACAATTTAGTCTCTTACTTCTTACTTATCTCATGTATAAAAACATTCTACATTAATAGGTCTACTAATAAATTTTGTACCTCATTTACGTACCTTGCTAATTATGTAAATTAGTCACTGCGCTGGACAACAATTTCTCTATTTTTTTTCCCTTTTTTTGGACAGGGATGGTCATCTTTTTACAATATAAATTGATTTTTAGTTTTATAAGTAATCGGATACTTTCGATAGATGTTCAACAGAATATTGCAACGATCGGATAGTTTCGATAGTTTTCGACTTAAGTAAAGATTAAAGATTTCAGCCAAATCATTTGATGGGTAATTCCGGGTTTCAGTCGTTGTTCTATTTACATAGAGGCCTACATACGTTAGTACTAGAAAATCAAACGGACACAGGTAAAAACCATAGAATAGTAACACAATAGAGCGGGTATGCCAGTTTGGGACGAACATAATCCTCACGTGATCACACACCTCACCAGACATTTGCTAGGTCGTTTAATGTATGCGATGATAGATTGGCGTTTTTTGAAGGGAGAAGTTCTGCCATCCTACTGCGATTTTCGACAGAAATAGGTGGGTTTTTTTTTTGCTGTAGATAAATGTAAATTTAATTTTTCTAAATATTTGGCATATAATATTTTCTAAATGTTTTAATTTTTCTAAATATTTATATTCTAATGATAATTTTACTGTATGATTTGTTTCGTCTAAAATTTAAAAAAAAAATAAAATATTCCTTTATCTGAATTTTTTGTAATATTTTAATTTCTTTCATAGAAAAGATCAAGTTATAAAGAAAATAACATTTCTTGTATCCATTTATCTGTAATAAGCACTTAGTTAAATAATCATATTACTTGACAAGAGGAAATTTAGGCATTTCTCAGAATTTTCAGAATTTCTTCGCAGGTTTTCTAAATAAATGCTTGCAGGGAGAAGACTACGCTGAGATACAGTGCCAACACCGGTACGAAAAGGACATGAAATGTTCGCCCAAACTTTATGTTCCTTTAGGAAAATAAGGAGACACGCTCTATTTTATTACTATTCTACTGCCAAACAGGGCAAAACATATCGAACTTATTTACATTATCTACTAAAGCCGGATATTGCCAAACCATAACTATCAATATGTCTAAGATTAAAAAATGAACTTTTCTACCATTTATATGTGTTATTTTTGTTGTTGACGAATAAGCGCTAAATGAAGTCAAGAAATATTTGTTAACTAATATTTTAAATTTTTACAAATAATGCACGACTTTCTTGATGCTAAAAGATATAATTTATTTTAATTTTTTTTTAAACGAACATTTTACACAACTATGTAAAACATTGCTTATAATTTCAAATATATTTGTATAGAAAATCATCATATGTATTATTCATTAAAATACGCTACTGAAGTTGAAGAGTATTTTCTAATTAATATAATTTTAGTAAAAAATGAAGAAAAAAAATACCTGTTTAAATTTAAACGCACATTATAATTTTGGGAGTTTAAAAAAATACTTATTTTCATTATAGTTAACAGCATCAAAAATTACACTATTTTTAACAGAATGTAGGAACGGAACTTAACGGAAGGTATTTGCCTTTTTATTGGTGCAAGAATTTCAATGAGAATGTCTATGAATGAAGCTTGAAAGAGAAAGGCTTACGCTGTGCTAGTGAATGAAATTACTTTTTGAATTACCTTGACAAAAATAATAAAAAATAAAACAACATTTTTAACTTTTATTCTACTGCTAGAAAATAATGGTGCCAATTACCGCCTTTAGAGAAGTCGTTAAATAATACTAATTATGATTACTTTTTTTTATTTGCCCGACATGAAAGAAGCAGGAAATTGTTACACGCCTGAAGAACTTGAATTTCCAGCTTAGAAGAAGATTGAGCAAGTTCTCCAAATGGGAAGAATTCATTGACTCAACAAGGAAATTTCGAAATCGTTACTCATGTTATAACGATGCAAAAATCTCTTCGTAAATGGAAATTTCCAACTTCAGGGTTAAAAGAAATTAAATATATCAAATATATTGTCTTAAAATGGTTTTTTATTAAATCAATACATGAAAAATATAAGCATCTTTTGATTGTTCTTGGTCACTCTTTTATTGTTTAACAATTGAATTAATGTAGTGAAGAAAATTCAATTCTCATGATTCACCTTAATAATGTTGAATCTGTTATATTTGAATTTTTTTGTTGTTGGGCAACTTTAGACATTGTGTTTCACTTATGTATGTCACGTACTTTATAACTCTGTATGACTCTTCTTAGTCACAAGGATGACAATTGATCTGTATTACCCCTGTAACATTATTTCAAGCACTATAAAACGACTTATTTTTTGGAAATTATTGCAAAGAATTTGAGTCTTCTTTGTAAACAACAATGGGCAAATTGAATGTTCCTTTGCCAACAACAATAAGCAAGTTGAATGTTCCTATGACAATAACAATAAGCAAGTTGAATGCTACTTTGACAACAATAATGATCAAGTTGAATGTTACTTTACGAACAACAATGAGCAAATTGAATGTTCCTTTGCCAACAAAAGCAAACAAAAAAAAAAGAAATTCAAGGTTTACAATATTGAACATACTGAATGTTCCTTATTCTATTACAGAATTTAAGTTTCTTTTGTGCATAACAAAGAACGAATCGAAGATACGCAAAAAAGTAATGCATTGGATCGGTGATTGATCCACTGGCATGAAACGCTTGAATATTTTCCATGTAATTCCTTGCAGGATGAATTTCCATTAGCAACGTGACGTCAACTTTGACGAATTAGAGTAGATATCAAGAATAATTCACAGTAGTGATTCATTCATTCTCAATCTTTAATCTGATTCGCCAAAGTTGTCGTCGCCTTGCCAAATTGAAATGCTTCCTTAGTAATACGAACAAAATCAAAGCGGTTGTCCATTTCACACCATACAATGTGAAACATGTTTGTAGTCCTTAATGTGAGTGCAACTGCATCTGTATATGCCTTTCTGTTACTGTTGTTGGCTAAACAGGCTTATAACCAATGCTTTCCGCCTATCCACATAAGAAAAGTCACAAGAAATAATGGTATGGTGGGTGAATCATATCTGCATCTTATTAGTTGCATAAACCAATTATAATGCACGCATACAAAACTTGGACCTTTCTTCTGTACTGAGTTTGAATGTTTTGCTACCTATCGCTATTTAAGTTTATAATCAGAGTAATCCTTTTGAATCCATCTGTATCATTTCATCGATAGCTTCGACAACTTTTTATAGTCCTTTTGATAGAAATCCGGCCATCATGATAGATTTCAACTCAGATCAAATACACACTTACTGTAGTGTCAAATAAATCAGTTAAAGAAATCAATATATTTGATTGACAAATTTTAATTCGGATTGAAATAATACAAATGGATGATTACGTAATTAAGATTAAATATGAGACGGATATATGTGAATATGTCACTAAGAGAAAATATGTAAAACTATGGCGTTTTGGATCAAAGGATAGATAAGAATTAAGTCGAAGCTGAATTCATGGTCCAGTTTTAAGGAATACAAGAGGATTTGGAATTTACTGATGGCTGTTTTCAGAATCGAATGTGATTGAAATAACATTTAGATAAGTCTTCCATCCCTGATCTTTCTCATTGAAAGGGGTTTTCGGTTTTTCTCTCATACGACACTTAAATGTAGAGTAATTAACACTAAAATTCTTCTTGGAAGGTGATGTCTTTATTTTATTGCTCTTCGTTTTGCTATTTATGGTATACATAAGTGGAACAAGATGCCCACGGATAAATAGCAAACAAAAGACATTGGCTACTTTGAAGGATGGGTTCGATTCCCATCCACTTAATTATAACTGCTTAAAATTGCGATTTACTAAAGACTTTGTGTCTCCTTTGCCAACAAAACACTGAGCAAACTGAATGCTTTTTCACCTACAACAGTGAATGAACTAAAGGATTCTTTACTTACAGCAATGAGTATACTGAAGGTTTCTTAGCCTATTACAGTGAACGAATTGGAGGTTCCTTTGCCAAAAACAGGAAAAGAACTGAAGAGTTGCAAATATAATGCATTCAATCAGTGATTGGTGAACAAACATGAAAGTTTGGACTTTGCCCATGTGTCCCTTTACTCATAAGAACATCAAAGGGGAAGTCCATTTTATAGCTGAAGTAACATTGAACTATCTGTGTGGTTGTTAGAATATAGAATCAGAATCAGTATCTTCTTTTTCTTAAAGGTACATTTTATGTTTTTAAGGTACATTTTAAGTAGACTAGTACTGTATATGAAGAGCGTTTCTGTGTTGGTAACTAATAACTTAAAATCAAATATTCGGCACTAAAAATAGTGAATAAAGAATAATATTGTGATAATAAGTGAATAAATAATATTTTTAAGAATTCATTGAACTTTTTTTTTTTTTTTTTTTGTATATAAACTTCAGAATCCTTTATGTTTTAAAAATAATATTTCGCAATATTAAACAGATAATATATTACTTTTTGAACCATTTTTTCTGAACTACATCATATTATAATAATAAATTAGAAAATAGGTTTTTAAAATACAATTCATGTTAGAATTAAAAGATTGTTTTACATATTTTTTAAATACTTTTAATAAATTTGATGAAAATTAAATAAAAATTTCGGATTTTAATGCATTTATAACAAATCTAGTAACAAACAAATTTAACTGCGTATATGCTTTTTAAAGATTTGTTTTTTACATTTGACGTAAAAACTCAAACTAAAAACGACTCCTTTCAAAAAAATATTTCGACATTCAAATCTAGGGCGAATATTTTTCACTTTTTTTTTTTTTATTATTTTATTTAAACGCGGTATTGCTGCAAGAAATACTCTTCTAACATTTGATTTTTTTTAGCATAAAGTTCTAAAGTGATAACACAACATTTTTTTATGAAAGTCGATAGATTCATCAAAATACTTTTTTATTTAATTTTTATCTTCTCCAACTTGTTTTCTGTCGATGCATTGCCGCACTTGGCTGTGTGCCATTTGCTTTTATCTCCTCCTGTCAGTTCGGCTTCCCTGCCAAACAAAAGAACAATAAAACCAGATAAATGTCACCTACTGGCTGTTATCATCCACCAGTAAATGTCAAAAAGTTTGTGAAATAAATTGTCAAAAATAATAACCCGGCGTTTTTAAATAGAAATTTTACTTTGAAATGCATCTTTTCTAAAAGCTTTTCAGTGAAGCAAAATGATATGTAAACGCTACATTTATTGATGGCTAATTTTTTATTGTTAATTACCATTGTTTAAATTTTTTATACATACAGTATATTTCTTCTTGTTTTGTATTCAAGATGTTTATAGTTTTTTGTCAGGCATATATTATACTGGATATTTTGCTGATATGGCTAGTGTAATTGTAAAAGTTCAGTTACAGTAAGTTTATATAATATATGGAAAAAAAAATTTTTGTTGTTGTTTGATTCTAACTTTGAAATCTACATTAGCAATTTTCCCGAAAGATCTTGCCAAATATGTATAAATATGTATACGTAATATGTTTCAGCACTTAATGATGCTCATTAAAGTCAGGACATAACTGCTAATACTCTAATTTGTTGCTTTAAAATACCAAACATTTTGACATTGTGTCATTTGAAAATAATGTATTTTTGCTTTCAATTGTAAACTTTTAGAAAAACAAAGGAACAATAAAAACGAGATAAATATCTCCTACTGGCTAAACTATCTTCTAGTAAATGCTTGAGCTATAAATTGTCCTTAACCTATTACAGTGAATGAACTGTAGGTTTCCGTACCAAAAAAACAGGAAAGAATTGAAGGTTTGCAAATTATAATGCATTCAATCAGGGATTGGTGAACTACCTTGAAAGCTTGATTAAAGATTATTCTTAATAATGATCAGAATTTTCAGTTGAAGCAAAGTAATATAGAAACACTGCCTTAATCAATAGTTGATTTTGTTTCTGTCCATTGTTATTATTTTACTTTTTTTTAAACATATATTTTGTTCATGTTTTGAATCCAAGCTGTATTTACAGTAAAATACGTTATGGTATTTAATGAAGATGGATGAAGTTAGGGAGTATATACTAATTTGTTATTTTTAAAAGCAAGCACCTTTTTAAAACAAGGCACCTTGATCTCAGACTGCTTGAAAATATTGTATTATTATTTTCAAATGTCGGACACTTTGATCTGAGATCATTCGATATTATATTGGCAGATATGCAACAAATAAAACGTCGCACAGGTGTTCCTCTGCAACTTGCTACACAGAACCTACATTCTGGTATCGTAGTTTGGAACAGATAATTATTAAGGGGCATCCGGCTTTTTCATAGACAGATGCATTTTCAATATTATTATTATTATATTCACAACTAGCTTTTAATATTTACTCCACGGTAATATCAGCAGACACACTTAACATACATTTCCGATTAAAGCAAATAAAAAACATTAAAGCGAAGATATTCCGCTCTAACGCGCGATTTGTTTCCGAGACATTATTCTACATCTAGTGGTGGCGCCTGACTTGCTGTTCAGCGTTGACGCCACATCATACGCTGGTACGAGATCACCAACCGATTATAAAAATTTTATTAGTTTTTTTATTCAATTCCTACTATTAGTTCACACTCTCCCTATGTATATCTTGTTCAAATTCCCAATAGTTAATAAAATACTTTTTATTCATCCACTCAAGATCAAATACATTTTTTTTAACTTGTAGTGGAGGACACTTGATGTTAATACAGTTTTTCACATATTAGAGAGTTTTTGCATACCGTACTTTAAAAATACCGTATTTTTAAAGTACGGTATGCAAAAACTCTCTATTAATTCAGTAATTAAATTAAATTAATTAATTTTAGTTTTATATGGGAGAAAAAAAATTTCTCTTATACAAGATATTTAGCAGGATATAAATTTATCGTCAGATAAAGATATAAGATATCGTCCGTGGTGAAGCCTGTAGATCGCTGGAAAAAAATTTCTTTTTCAGATTCTTTTTTCATTCTGGGTTCTAATCTGAGTCAAGGAAAGAACAAAATGGAAAATGAAACATGTGAATAAATTAGTGATAGAGATGGAAAGTGTGTATGCGAGAGAGAGAAAATGTGTGTGTGAGAGAGAATTTTTTCTAACTTAAAAAAATCAATGAAAATTATTTATAAAGGATTTTCTGCAATATACCGAAAAAAAAAAAGTAGGAATTGACTTTAATTTATATATATATATATATATATATTACTTGTTTATACATAAGTTCTGAATAGTTAAAGGAATTTAGAATAGCTAGATTCATAATAACTATAAAATTTAAAAATAAATTTTAATAATGACAGAATACTAATTCAAACAACTATTTTATTTAAACGTTTTTCTAGTACATATAAGCTAATGTAAGGCAATTTTTCAGAAGAACTTCCAAGTATACTAATTCGAAACAGTCAAAATCATTAAATAAATATAATAATAAATATTGCGATATGCTTTGAAATTTGAATTTTTTTATTACTCTGCAGATAGAAATTTTACTTTTAAGATAACTCGTATCAACCATCAATATACGAAACAGCGATATCGAATAATAAACAGATTGAGTGCTTGTGCTTCCATCTGCTGGTGAAAACATAAATTAAATCTTTTCATTTAACTGTTTTAAGGCCGTGTCTAATAAAAATAGGAGTCGTTTATTTAAATGGTCCACGGTATTGTATACGATTCCCTATTGACACGAGGGTAGACTTTAAAGCATGATGTCTTATTTCCTCTTTAATAACATGGAGATTAAACTAATATAAGGCGTCAAAAGATAAATAGAAATAAGTATCCATTATTCGATAATTCATACTATAGTTTTCTTAAATAAATAATTATCAATATGTACTTGTACTCCTCAACATTATTTGATATACCATAAGCTAAATATGAAAATATGAGCTAAATATGACCTAAATATTTTATGATTCTGGCAGTTCATCTAATAAAGTTTTAAAATTAATTATTATATTTTCATTAAGGCGAATTCATGAAACTGATATTCAATTACAACTTATGATATAACATAAAAAATGCTTTTAATTTCAAAAGGATTTTTTAATTAAAAAAAAAAAATTTCAGCAATTTTGAGAATATATATGTCATCAAACATCAAAGAAATTTCATTTATTTTATTGATTTATCAAATGGGATTTTAATGGTTGATTTTAGTATCATTTATTTTTGTTATTTTAATTTACACTAATTATTTTGTCATGAAAAGAAAAATATCACTTTCCGTTATAAGGTTATCGTTAAACAATTCAATGTTTCGTCATGTTTAAATAAATTTGTATTTATCACTTTTTTTTTTTGTTCAAAATTCCTCTATGCCAGTGGTTTGGTTTGTCCCTCTACGGTCATTTTGAGCTCCCTTTAGGCTAATTAGACCGGGACCTACAGTTTAACGTGGATTCCGAACCACTCATAAACATCCATGCCACCGCCAGGATTCGAACCTGAAGCACCAAAGACCAGAGAGCTAACCAATTGGCCATCAGACCACCATTGAACTAGAAGAATGATACTATCTGATCCAATCCAGTCATTTTGTGCAAAAATATAATTATGCATGTAACCAAAATACCAATACCTCAACTCTAAATAAATATCTTTAAAAGTGTTTAGTTGAATGCGTGCATAAGTTCATTGAAAACATGTAGTTAAAATTTCATTAGATTCTGAAAATGATTATAATAATTATAACAGGTTGTAGCAAACAATAAGGTTTTCAGAAATTTAATTGAATTTTTTTAAATATATTGATAACCTAACAGCTCGTGAATAAATTGTTGTATCTCGATATCAAACCTGTCGTACCAAAGGCTAGAGCACTAATCAATTGCCCATCAGGCCATCCTCAACATCAATGAGATAGAAGGTCGAAGACCAATAAAATGAATTGTCAAGACAATGATACAATCTTAACAATAAATTATAATATACTCCGCACGATACTGTTAACGATGAGGACTCTTACACCTTTTGTATACCAGAAACCCTCTTTGCAGAGTTAAAGGCCACAGGCCAATAAAATAAATGGTCAAGAAAAAAATTTTACATATAAAATGAAAAACAGGAATTTCTTTCTCGTAATGATACATTTAAGTGTATAAAACAATTTTAAACGTTAAGTAGTTAAATTAAAATTGAAAAGTACCAAAAAAAAAAAAAAAGGAAAAAATATTATTTACATATAAATATATTTAAATAAAAAATATTAACTTACAAAAAAATTAATAACTTAGTCAATCTTGTATTATAACAAACTTGGCCTTAATATCGCTACAGTGTCCTACAAAAGAATCATGATTAAATTATGAACAAAAAATTTTAATTATGGACCGCATAAAAATAAAAAAATATGCTAATATGCACGAACGATTTCTTATAGTAAGGTTTTCTTTAATTATTATAATTGTAAGAAAGCAAATGGCAAATGTTTCTTGGAATATATATTGGAAAATAATAGTGTCCATTAATAATTGAAAATGTATAGCAAATGAATAGCAATATACACTTTCATCCATCGCTTTTATCCTTGATCTTATTTCACCAGTTCTTTCTTCCTCCGAGCTGCAAGTCAGAGATCATTATACCCCGTAGGGCGCGTATAGTACGGCTATCAACCTGGAGAAATATAAATAAGAAGAAAAAAAAAAAAAAAAAAATGTTATGTATGGAAAAAAAAAAAAATGTTGTTATGTATGAAAAAAAAAAAAAAAAAAAAAATCTGTTATACGAAAACAAGTAATATAAAAAAAAAAATTTTTTAAAGTCAATTCTTACTTTTTTTTTTTCACTCTATTGCAGAAAGTCCTTTATAAATAATTTCCATTCATTTTTTTTAAGTTTATCTGGCGCCATCTATTGGTAGAGATATGCAACTTAAATCTAAAAAAACCCAAAATTAATTAATTAAATTTAATGAATTGTAATTGGAATTAATTTAAGGAATTGGAATTAATATTTGAAAAAACTGTATTCACATCCAGTGTCATCCACTACAAGTTCAAAAAAATGTATTTGAACTTGAGTGGGTGAATAAAAAGTATTTTATGAACGATTGAAAATTTGAACAAGATATATATGAATGTGAGCTAATAGAAGGAATTGAAATAAATATCTAATCAGTGTCCTGCAGTGCGGGACGGACACCCCCCTGAGTATTCTACTCATGAATGGCTGTAAAAGGGGGCAACTTATGTTGTGATGGAGCACCTGTAGGTAGAAATCTGACTGGGCACCGCCGGGACTCGAACCCGAAACCTGTGGCTCCGAGCGCCAGACACTCGGCCATTCAGGCTCCTCATACATACACACACACACGCACATTATATATATATATATATAAAGGTAAGTTTCTTTTTTGTACATCGATGAGCCTTATATTTCACTTATGTATATTACAAACCTTTTGAAAAGACTTCTAAGTGATTTTTATCTATAACGCATTCAAATTTCTTGTGAGGAAAATCCTGTAAAACTCCCTTCAGAAAATCTGACTGTCGATCTGAGACGTTTATGAACATTGTTACATTTACCCTCGAATCTTCTTGTTTCTAAAAGCAATAGCTAATATATGCACGAATCCAAATCCATCTCCTAGCTGAGCACCGTGACACTAGGGACGAGTTTGTTGCAAAAATATGCTGAACCGCCATTTCATGCTTATAAACAACTTATTACATCCAATCAGTTATTATAAACTCCATTTCATTTAATTATAAACCACAATATATCTAGTCTTAATTAAAAGTATAATCAACTCCTTTTCCTTAAATTAAACCTGTAACTTCTTTAAATACAATGTCTCAAATATTATATATCTTGTATAATTTGCCATTTTTTAGACAGCCATTTCCTCAGAAAATTAAGAATAGAGTTACTTTTTTTAAAAAAAAACAGAAGATAAACATTGAATGAGATATTTACCGTCCAATTCATCTTTCCATGGCCATTTGAGATAACATCTTATCTTATATGCATTGATTGTTAAGCCTTTCATATTACTTGTATCTTTTTCATTGAATGTAGTTGTTTTACATTTTACTTACAAGGGAGGCTATAAACAAAATGAGCAACTTGATTCCACCAGAACTCCTGACCGGTGCGGTGATAATCCCGTTTTTTCTGGGATTAATATCTGTCTTGCTGCTTTACTGGTAAGGAACGATTTACTTGATTTAGAATTTCAATATTGGTTAAGTTAACAGCTCGATGATTAATAACTCCTTGGCCCAGTGTTAACGCTAATTGAAAGCAATGATCCAGTATTAACGCTAATTGAAAGCAATGATCCAGTGTTAACTATTAACGTGTAAGAAGATTCAGATTCGAATCAACCAACAGCTTCAGTTGTCGTCAATGCTTTTGGAAGCGAAGCTTGGCTTTCTGGCTGCCTGGTGGGAGTTTTCAGATTTATTCCTATATGACAAGAAATTTGAGGAAGTTATCCCTAAATGTCCTGCTAGAAGACAGAAGAAGGAAATGTCATTCACTTATCAAAAAATAAGAAATAAAAAATAATAATCAATGAGCTTAAACTGACTGGAAAGCGGATTAGTTAGCATGCAAATGAGATCAGGTTGATGACAATTCTGCAAACGTGTCACATCGATCTGGCTGAAATTTTTTTTGATCTAAAATAAAAATCTTTCTAAGAACAATGACATGCATTCATAATATTATGAATTTTATCCTCAGAACTAAGAAGAAACGTATTTTATACATAATTCTTTCTAGAAAACTGGTTCAGAAGTTTGTACAGAATCAGGTTCAGAATCTATTTGGATAAATTATAATAATATAAATTTCTGCAACATTTTTTTTAAAAAACGACATACAAACTCAAATACTACAATAATAAATTATTCAATATTTAATATTTTTTGGAAGTTTAATATAGGTGAAACATAACATACGGAAAAACGTAAGGAAAAGAACGTTATAAAAAATTCATAGAAATAATATATAATCTAATAGGCTGAACTAATAATGAATTGGAAATTCTTCCAATTCATATATGTGTTTCATGTAAACCTAGTATTAGGAATTTAGACAAACTGTTTAGCTTAATGCTGTAATTTATGTGCTCAGATTTGCAAGATGATAAAGTTTTGTTATTTGCAAATTGTAATTTCAAATGACAGACATTTTTTTCTTCTTTTTTTTTGCTTTTTATAACATTATGACATTCTTGATTATAATATATAATTTTGAATGATATCTTGAAGCAATAATTTCCAAACAATTGTTCTTATTGGTAAATAAAACGAGTTATCCTATGAAATAGTATACATATTACCATACGGCAGCATAAGACGATTGCTGTTTTTATTTATAAACAATTTTTTATTTTTGCAAAATATATCGTAACTCTCCAATTAATGATCAAATACACAGTAAAGTAACCTTGTAATGCAGGATAAAATTATAAGGACGTAATGGTAATATGCAAATAATAATGGAATAGTTAACAAGTTTTCAATGAGTTTGTTTCGTAAATTGTAGGTATTACACCAGGAATTTCGATTACTGGGAGAAAAGAGGAATTACCTACTGTCAACCTATTCCGTTTTTTGGTTCAACCGTAGAAGTTTTGTGGAAGGTATGTATCATAAGTATATCGAGTGTTTTTAATGAAATATTGTTTTCAAAGATTTCTTGCATATATTAAAACAAATGTTTAATTTTATCTAATTGATAATTTATATTATTATTCGGGATTTAAATTTTTTTATATCACTTCGTTTAGTATAAAAAGCCATTTTGGTTTGTAATGATGAAGACACTACAATTATAAGGGATGCTGAGTTGGTGACGAAATTGGAAAATTGGGGGGGGTATTTTCGCGAAGGTTAATAAATTTACTAATAACTTGCTTTTGACGTAACAACTAAAAAAAGTTTATTTCTCGAACGTTATACAAGACTTATAAAAATTTTTATATGTTTGTAATAAGACGTCAATTATTCGCGGTATTAAATAAAAGTTTAAAAATATGACCAATTTGGTTATGATCTGCAGCAATAGTTCTGATCATCGCGTTTGTAATCCATTGCATATTTATTTATTGTCTCTGAATGTATTTTTACAGTTGACCCATTTATTCAGTCCAAAAGACTTCAATAAAATTTAATTTTAAAATAAACAATGCTTTTAATTTGATAAATAATCTATACAAGAAATGGTCAGCCAGATCAACTTGATACAGCTTGATTCGTAAATTCGTATTTTTTAAACAGTTGAAATATTAGAGAAGAATTTCTTACAAAATATACCTATTTCTTAAAATAGAAAAACACTTTTTATGTATATTAGGCGTAAAAATAAAAACAGGGTTAGATTACGTTTTGCAGGTGGCATAAGTAATTTTTAGTATCCTTTTAAAACTAAAAACTATACAACCACAATTTGAAATCAATTGTATACAATCTAATACAATCCACAATATATAAATCCCTTGTTTGTTATAAACAAGCCTTCAGTCAGCATTCTTACAATTAGAATACTTAAATAAATTCACAAAAATATATTGCAAAAATTTTATGAATTTAGCATTTTACATGCTTAAATATGGAAAAATGTGCATATCGTATTTTAGCATCTTACTGTTTATAAATTGTATTATGTTGTCTTACTTTTGGTAACAAATACAAAACAAAATCAATAACAAATTTATATTAATTAATTGTTCATAAATTCTCACAAATACCAAATTAACTTCTCCTTAAAACTAGTGAACTCGCCTAAAACATAGAAAAATTGTGTGTTTAAAAAAAGTTAAAGGATTTTCTTTAATTTTTGAGAGCTTATATAGTAATTGTGTCTTGCTAATAATATTAAAAAAATTCGCCAATCTCATCGAGTCCATTAAACATCAGAGAACAAATCCAAATTTCTTTTCAGACACCAGCTATATTTTAGATATTTAAATGAAATATTGAATAAATGACAGCGTGATATTAAGAGGCAGAAATATTTTTAAAATAAAAAAAACATTAAATAATTCAGATAATGAATCATTTTAAAAACTGCAAAATAGTTTTACTACGAAATAGTAAAAAACATTTTCTACAAGTATTTTTGTGTATATTTGAGAGCTCTGTTCTTTTGAGTAGTATAATCTTATTACTTTTGATGAACTATATACTTTTTCATAATTTAAATTTTGTTATACAAATAAAACTTTAAAAAGAACCGAACAATTAAAAGAATTGTGATTTACTCTAAATATAAAATCATTCTTTATTCGTTAAATTATTTATTATACACCAACCCTCTCTCAACCACACTCACACACACACACACACACACACAAATACACACACATACACATACATGCACACATTTATACATATATGTAATCAAATTTATATTAAGATCCCATAACCTTATTTAATTTTTTGTTCTAGCCATTTCATGAAATTGAATATGAAAGATATTTTAGACTTGGAAAACTTTATGGGTAAGTCTTCATTTAAGTTTATGTTTAAAAATATTTTTTTCTGTTAAAACAAAAAAATACATTCAGTAAGGAATTTGAATAAACTGATATAGAAACGTCAATATTATTGTTAAAAATCGATTTTTATTTAAAAACTACACTTAAAAAATTGCCTGACTGAATGTAAAACTATAAACATGTTCCAACACTGTTCCATTAAAAAAATCCAGTTCTGAAAAATAATCAAAGATTTTTTTAATCATTTTTTTATCGATACAAATAGTAAAAAATGGCCAAAATTACTTGTCTGCCAAAATTTCATGATAATTACTGAGTTTCAAAACAGTATGAATTGGCCTAAATTTTTTTGTAACCAATTGTGATCAGAAGAAATATGAACGAAAATTTGAAAAGCTGAAATAAGAATAATATCCGAAAAACAAACAATATTCCTTGAACATTCGAAAAATGAGAGAATATAATTAAATTATACATGTAATAATACCCATTTTGCCCCTTCTTAATTCCCGACTCTAAATTTGGTTGCTGCACCATTCATTTTTTTTTGAAATTACCCTTCAACAATGAATATTGATGTTGAAAAGAATGGACTGCATTGTGGTTTACAATATAGGATTAAGGATTGAAAATTATACATAAAGACTATATATAATACATGAGGATAATCTACAGATATTCTATGTTGAACTATGTTTAAAATGTATTGATTTTCTGTTCTATATTTTGTGTTGTACTAAATTTTTATACTGTCCCGGTTTACTATTTATAAAAAAAAATTATACTGCTATCATATTATTGAAATATTTTTGTATCCATCTAGTGTTATCCGTGGAAAAAATGTATAATTTATGGGTACCATCTCGAAATTCTTTCTCCATATTATAATGAATCTGACTTGCAAGGACACGCATTGAGTGCCTGCTTTATCTAGAAGTATGAGGAGGGAGGCAGGGGAGATATTCTGAAATAACTTCAATGTTGATCTTGATGAATTCTTGACATACAAATTCAGTTACTACTCTAATTTCTACTAAACTTGGTTCCACATTTTCTGATAGCAGCTATTTCTAATTGCTGTACTCCCATAATTTATCATTATTTATAGCTCTCTTCCTGCAAGATATCAACCAGATCAATTTTAGTGACATGTATATTTTTTGTTTGCTCTGACTGCAGATGCTTCAAACTTTCAAAGCTAGTGCACGTGGCTTTTTGCCGTTTTCTGAGCTTGTTTCCAACTATTTAATACCTTATTATTTATAAATTAAGTAAAAAAGACTCATGACTTTTCAAATTTCCTGAAAAATTCCCTGGGTTCCTTATTATAACTTGTAGTAACCACCTGCTGCTACATACATATAAACTTGTTTAATAAAAATAGGATTTAATGAATAAAAATTACAAAAATTCGTAAAATGTTTTTCATGGCTGTAAAAAATTCCAGCAATACTGTTTAGTGTTTAATAGCACAGCATTGTTTTTTGAAAAGTTATGTATATATACAGACTTATGAGTAAATTAATTATCATTTTTCATTTCTCCTTACAACATAATTTGTCTTATTTTTAAATTTTCCTAGGTTAATACAGAATTTCCAAATTTTCTTTTAAAAGTATTAAGATAACGATTTTTTTTTTTTTTTTTGTCAAGAACGTGATTAAATAAAAGTTATTTTTCTGTTTTTTAATTTTATACTGTTAAAATTTTTAACCCAACGAACATTTTTAGTACGATATCAGTCAAGTGAAACCCTTAAATATTTGAGAAAATTTTTAAATTATACTCTTGACAGTTTATTAGTCTTTTATTTCAAAAACAGAATTGGTAATTTTATTGTAAGATATTCAGGGAACATTATTCAGATTTAATTTCAAAAAAGAGTAATAAACATTTAGTTATTAAAAGAAGTATTTATTCAATTTTATTTTATTGCAAATTAAAAATTAAATGCTTTGTCGATGACTTGTTATCCTATATATGGGACCCTAATTACGTAATTTATTTTATCAAGACTATAACGTAATTTATTTTATTTATTTCATTATATTACTCAAAATAAAATTCCTTTTAAAATTATTTTTAGCAAAATACATAATATTATTGCTAAATAATATATTAAAATGCACAATTAAATTTGAATTCGATACATATTTGGGAACAAACATTTTTAAACAGGAATACAAAAAAAAAAATCTATAAATGAAAAATATTTTTGCTAATTACTTTTTTGTCTAATTACTATAAAAATCGGAACAAATATTAAAAATAATTATTAAATTATACCAATAATAGTTATAATTCGATTTTTTGACAGTTCTAGATACGAAACAGTATTAGATAAAAAAAATTCCTCGATATATTTTAATTTCCAAACACAAATCTGAATTTAAAAATTCGTATTCAAAACGAAATTACAAAACCAGAATAATTTTTACTCATCCTTCTTACGCTATTAAAGATTTAATCCTTTATCCATTTAAGGAAATGAATAAAATTTAATTTTTGTACTTATTTTGGGAGCAAAAAAAGGTAAATGCTATGTAAAAACTTCCTTCCCACCAAGGCATAATGCGATGAAGCATAAAACGTGGGCCAACCACAAACCTCGAGTGCAACGCCCGAAATGATAGCTTGAAATTGACTAACTATTAAATCTAAAACGCTTAACGCGCTACGTGACTTGGGTTGAGGCAGCAAGAATCCAATAGTTCTTACCGCTATTTTTCATATGACTTGTTCTTGTAATAATTGGACAACTTTTTTTTTCATGTGTCTATTGTATTGTACAATTACAATGTCTTTCAATGTCTGTCTACTGTATTGTAATTACAATATCTTTCTGTTTTGACGAATTGCTAATAAATGATGTAAAAATGTACCCTCAAAAAAACGTAATAAATCACAGGAGGTGGGAATAGCCTTAGACAAGGATTGTCATTTTTCTTGTGTGTAAATTATTAATGACATAAATGATTGATAATTTTTATAAATTATTAATGAATGTTTTAACCTTAAACATTTTTCATGAATTTGTGCATTCTATTCAATGTAAAAATCTTTATAAAATTATGCCTTACGTGGTTGTAGTCATGCATCGTGCTTATTATGTAATTTACATTCAAATCTATATCTACTTGCACATGCATATTACATATAAATATATATAGAGAGATAGATAGATAGAGAGAGAGAGATGATAGATAGATAGAACTATGTCTCGTTTTTTGTTCTCGTTTTAAAATTATTAAAGAATGGGTATTATCGCAAGTGTACATACCTAGTGACATTTATCCTTTATTTTAAAGCTATGCACATTAACATAAATGCTGCAACAACATTTAAAAAATTTCTTACAGGCACTTCGAGGGAAATCGTCCTCTACTCTCTGTGGCAGACCCGAAACTCCTGCGAGAAATCTTTGTTAAAGAATTTGGATCCTTCCCCAATAGAAGGGTCTGTATTCACATTACTCCATAATCCACGCATAGAGGGATTTCTATTCAACTTTTACCTTTCCTTTAAAATTCAGACAACTCCAGAAAAACATTCTGAGCAAAGTTTTTGAAGCGTCTGGACGATTTCAGACCCTCATGCTTTCATTGCTTTCTGCATATTTCAGTAATAAAGAGATGCAGCGTTAAAAATAAAAAGAAATATTTTAATTCATTTTTTGCTAAATATTGCTTCGCTAACTTAGTCTTCTAACATTGTGTCCTTCGGAGAATAAGTTAGTAACAAAACTGCTAGAAATATCTGGAAAAAGTACATAATATTTAAATGTCGACTGTTAAAAAAGGAATTTTTAAAAGTGATAGCTATATTCGAAACTGAAATTAATGATATACTTTCCTTAATATATATAAATAATTAAATAAGGCAAATAATATTGTACAGGATGATTATAAAAAAAAACTTTCTTGATATATGAGCCACTAGCTGTCATACCGTTAACAGAAAATGACAAAATTTTTTAAGGCATTCTGAGGTATTTGAGGCTCAAGAATCACCGGAAAACAACGGTCAAACTCTAACAGTGACAAAATTTAGAAATTTCAAATGAAAACACCTATTTTTTTTTATTGGAATATGATCTCCGTAGCGAAAACTATAAAATTGCCGGCGCTAGACAGCCTAAGAAGAAAAGTGAAAACAAACAAAAAGGAACAGAGGAGCAACAGAAAAAGCAAAACATTTTATTGTATTTCACACATTTTCTACGTGATCCCCTTCGCACACGATGACACTTTGCTTGCGGCTGATGGTGGATTGCATTGAAGCATGCATAACTACTACTACTACACCACACCACATCACTGTGCCTAGAACTGAGTTATCCTTACAGTTTGGGAATGATGCGAGTAAGAAATCTGATTTGGCTCTATGACACTCTACGGTGATATAAGGCCGGAACCCACAGCTTGAAGTGGATTCCGAATCACTACAAACATCCATGACACCGCTGGGATTCGAATCCGAAACCTGTGGTACCGAGCTCCAGAGCGATAGCCACTCGGCCATCAGGTTCGAGCTGAGACTCATATAACGAGACTCCGAAAGTTTAAAAAAAATCTAGTCTGCTCTCTCCTTCTTATCCTGCAGATAAAAGCAACATTGGTACAAATGCTTATCTGTCCATCACGTACCATGGCAAAAGCAATCCGTTAAACCTCTCATAGCATCCTTCAAATTAGATGCATACACTTTGATTTCCGTTGTTCCCACAGACACAAATCCATTAGACTGAAATCGGGAGGGGACCATGATGGCCAACGAAATATGAAATGGTTGAGATAATTCTGCCAGATTATTATGTCAAGAAAGTTTTGACAGAACATCCCACATCTAGGGGAAGCGCCTAAAATGTATGCATTTAATCCGCAAATTGCATCTAATTTGAAAGATGTCATCAGACGTTCAACAAATTCCTTATGTCATGCTTCAGTGTTATTCACCATCTGTCGTATGCAAAGCGTCATTGTGTGGGAAGGAGGTCAAATGAAAAATTTATGAAACACATTAAAATGTTTGGCTTTCTGTTAATTCTCTGTCCTTTTTTTTGCTGTTGTCACTTTTCTTCTTAGTCTGTCTATAAGTTCGTGCTACAGGTAGCGTTCTAACGCTATTTACAATTTTCCACGACGGAAATCACATTCCAATTGAAATAAAGTAGAAATTTAGATAGAAAAATTGTAGTTAAGTAGAAAAGTAAAAAAATTTCGAAATTTATTCACTGTGACCGTAACTTTTAAAGTTTAACCGTTGTTTTTCATATGATTCTTGAGTGCATACTTCAAAATACTTTAAACCTGGGCCTGAATGGCCGAGTGGCTAGCGCTCTGGCGCTCGGTACCACAGGTTTTTCGGTTTCGAGTCCCGGCGGTGCCATGGATGTTTGTAGTGGTTCGAATCCACTTTTCAAACCGTAGGTCCCGGTTTAACACGATCGTAGAGCGTTGTGGGAGAGTGACATATTAAAAATAAGGAAAAACTAACTGTTCATGTATATAGTGATTAGGGATTATAGTCCTTGTTGCTTCACATCCCCATATACCACTTCATTCATCATCATCATCACTTTAAACCTAAATTTTGTTCAGTTTCTGTGATCGGGTATGATAGCTAGCGACTTGGGAATACCGGGATTTTTTTTTTATAATCACCCTGAACTTTCACCTCGTTAAAAATCTTCCAAAATGGCTTGTACGTTCACAAATAGCAATAAATTCTTATTGTGGGATTTAAGATGACTTTCAAAAATCTGGTGTAATAGTTGACCTTCTAGATTGTCTTCGAAATATTAATATGGTTTGTCATCTACTACTATGATTATCTACTCAGCCATGCACGCAGGATTGGTGTCTTCTCTTTTCGATTTAGGAATCTTACTTATTTTTGTTCAGTCAGTCGAGCTAAGTATGAAATACCATTAAATTCTTAGTGTGGAACTTTTTAGACATTTTTAATTGGTAAGGAGCTACATAGTTGGTCACATAGGTGGAGTAAAGTAAAGTAAAATACAGTAAATCTTTTTAATCCAGCATTCGATGATCCGATACTTTCTATAATCTGTCACCGATAGAGCAGTTAGCTTTCGTATTTTCTCTAATGAATTCAGGTGTTTGTTAACCTTGACTGCCAAGTAGCTATACAACACTGATATCATTTTTGCCCAGTCGTCAACTTAATTGTCAGTTTTCTTTTCATTATAATGTTGAATCCAGAAATGTGTGTATATTTCGAAACGATTTTTTGAAGAAATCCGAATCACTTTAACATTACATTTTACGAAAGTACTTTTTCTTTTAAACAGTAAGGTGTATTTTTAAATATTGGTTGTTTTTTTTATACTCTGTTCTGTATTTTGTACAGTGTAGTTTTTTCTCCCTAGAGTAGCTTGTCACGATTTATTTTGACTGCATTGTACTGTATTAATTTTTTTCTCTTGAGATGTTCATTTTAAGAATACAAGAATATTCAATTAAAAGTTTTGTAGCTGCTGTGGAATGATTTGCTGGATATTTATAGGGTTTATACAAGTTTAAAGTATATGTAAACTAATTAAATATGTACATGTTTTAATCGCTCAATTATTTTTATGATTATTTTTTAATGATGCCGTTAAAACTATATTGACGCTCAGTAATGCGGAATTTCATTAATTATTTGAGTTCAATGAAAAGAGCGTGTTTATACGCAATTAACTGACATTCATCAATGGAATTCAGTTTTTTACCCCTTCTTTTTACAGCATATCAAACTGGGCAATGCGATAGCTGATTCCATGCTCCCTGCTTTAGAAGGCGATGATTGGAAGAGGGTGAGAAGCATTGTTTCCCCAACCTTCACCACCGGAAAGATCAGAAGGGTGAGCATTGTATTGTATATATCTATAATTTCTAGACCAGTCGCCGAGTACGAGCTCAGACCGAGCACACGCTTGCTAACTACAAGCTATTGTCAGTGAAAAATCACAATTACATAAATCTCATTAGTATTTTTTTTTTTTTTTTTTTTGCGAGCGGATACCCTGCGGTTTCATTCGCGTTAATTTAGCTTTTCCGTTCCTGAGAGATTTTCAGGATAAAAATCGTATGTTAGATTCAGGATATACACATTCCAAACATCGATATGCATACATATGCGATACTCTTACCCCAACATAACTACCGAGGGCAACCGCGGATGTTCACTAGTTTATAATGTTACTGGGATTCATTTTAATTATTTGTTAATTGTTATACTTAAATTAAATTTTCTGCATATTATGCTTGTCATTAAGCTTTACCTAGCAAGTCAATAAAACGGAGTTATTATCATTCTGAGTTTTTTTATCCAACTTATTACAGCAACAATAAGCTATTCGCTGTTGCGGGCCGGATGGATGATACTGGCGGGCCGGATTTGGCCCGTGGGCCGTAGTTTGGAGACCGCTGGTATAGTGTAAGGATGAGCATTGCATAGTGTGTTGTATCAAAAGTGAGTAACGTATGTGATTTTTTTAATGCTTTATATGGGACTCTTGATTTTGTCACGAGTCTTCAAACTGTACAGAAAAACCCCAAAGTGAATCACGACCTATTTTCTTCACATAAAATAAAAATTCCTTTGCTTCAATTGGAAAAATAAACGTATAAAAATATCGATAATATTTTCGATGAAAAACAATAACAAACGCCATAGGTTATAAAACTAATAAGGTTTTTATACAAAATTTTTTAAAAGATGCAGTCAAATTAATGTTATTGTCAAGCGGCAACCTCATACTCATTCTATGCATTTATGTTTCAATGAACTTAATTATGTCTAAAAACAAGTCATTTATTGCAATTTCCATTGATTATTAAATTTATTTTTAAGTCACCTTAATCGAAGGTTTGTAAACACTCTGGTACAGAATTCGTTCCAAAAAAAAAGGTTGAAATTCAAACTAGATTTCATTTCAGGGCAAAAACCAGATGAAATTTAAAGCGAAAAACCAGATGTAATGTAAAAATAAAAAATAAGTAGTAATTAAGATTTTTAAAATTATTTTTTAGTTATTTATAAATGTATCAAAATCACATATGACCTTGTTGACAGTTTTTCATTACAGATGATGAGCATTGTGAAAGATTGCTCTCAGGTAGTTATTCATAACCTAAAGAGCAAACATGCAGCAAAGGAAAGACCTTTTAATGCCAAAGAGTAAGCGAAATTAATTATTTTAAACAAAAACATGTGTAATAAACTCTATAATTGTATAAATCATTTGTAATAATATTTCATTTGTAGTAATGTTTAACAGGTGGGTTGAAAGGATCATAGGGCTGACACATAGATGGCGCGAATAGTATTAAATCCATATGATTTTTAGTTAGCCCTAACCTTCAAAAGACACTTGCATAAATTTGACAGCTATTGACTATTAGTATGTGAGTTATAGCATCTTTAGGGAAGCAACTTTTGTTAGTTTGAAAAAATGGATAAAAAGGAATCATAATACTTATTAATAAAGCATTGCTTTTTGGCGAAAAAAAAATACTATTGAAGCCAAGGCTTGGCTTGATAAACATTATTCGGACTTTGCATCAGGTAAATCAACCGTAGAGAAGGGGTTTTATAAATTTAAAAGAGGCGAAATGAGCACCGAGGACGATGCAAGCAGTGGACGACGCCCCAAAGAGGCTGCTACCGACGAAAACATCAAAAAAAAAAAGTCCACACAATAATTTCAGATAACCGTAAAGTAAAGTTGATTGAGATAGCTGAGACCCTAAAGATATCAAAGGAACGTGTTGGACATATCGTGAATGAATATTTGGATATGCGAAAGCTCTGTTCAAAGTGGACTGCACGTGATGAACACTAAAAATGCTATAACTTCACTAAATATGATATAAATCACATACTAATAGTGCAACAGTTGCCAAGTTTATACACGTGTCTTTTGAAGGTTAGAGCTAACTAAAAATCATATGGATTTAATACTAGTAGAGCCATATATGTGTCAGCCTATGAACTTTTCAGCCCACCTGTTATGACCTTCCTTAAATGCATTGATTGTTTGGTTCCGTCTCTTTATACAGAACCCTTGATTTCTTTGTGAATGAGGGTACAATTTTCAATGAATATCTGCTCTGTATGGAATCATAAAAAAAGATTTTGTTGAAAAGTAATTTTGGTAAAAATGTTTCATCTGCCCAAGAGGATAAACTATAAACAAGTTTTCCTTAGCAAAAGATATGACATTCCTTATATGCATTGATTGTTTGGTACTGTCTTTCTATACTCAAAGGTGTTTATAATATCAACAGTGTTTGAAGCACCATTTCTCAATGAGCATCTGTTTCAGTTGTTGGGTGTTATCTGGCGGATGTAATCATGCTAAAAATTGGTTTCGACAAAAACTCTCTCACGTTATATGGGATTCGGTGGGTAATTAATTCTAGAGATACCTTTACTTCCTAGAAACCTTTTAATAGCACAATTCCGATATAGCTTGGCGTTAACGTCCATAAAAACAAAGTCTGCACCAAAGACACCTCGGAACAGACGCCATGTAGCAGTATGAACACCTCTTTATGAAACAGCATTATGTGTTTACTAATTATTTTATTGTCAAGTGTTGACAATAAAACTTGACATTAACTTGATGTTTTTATTATATCCATGCAGTTTCGAGACTTTCTGTATATGAAATTTTTTAATTTAAATTATTTGAAAAGAAAATTAAAAATCTTTCCTCAAGCGAAATGAGAAACAATAGATACATCAGCATTATTATCTTTTTAATCTTCATAAAATATTTTTTAAAGATTTTCGAACTCTGTAGCTTAAAATTTGCCACAAAGTATTATCTCATCATGTTTTAGGATATTATTTTATGGTAATCTATTATTTTTTTCTATATCTTTGAATTCTATCGATATCAAGTACATAAAACGTCATAAACAAAGAGAAATTAAAAAAGAAGAAGAAAGAGAGAAAGAGAAAGTATCGTAGTTCCCTATCTATAATTTGAGGAATAAACTTTAAGAACTAAAGATTAAAGGCCACTGAGTACAATATCTATTTTTTTTTAATCATTGTAAATAAATAAACCTCCAACACTTTCTTAATTAAAAGCGCTCTTCTTCCGAAAAGAATAAATTGACTTTTTGCATTGACACTAATCAAATTTTTAATTCCTGCATTAAATAAGAAGTTATTAGTTGTAAAAAATTGTTCAAAAATATTCCACTTAGAACATTTGTTTCTGATAGTGTTTTTTTTTTATTCATTCTTACTATATTATTCGTATAATCAATTATTCATTCGTATAACTATTTTTAAATATTATTTCGACATAAAAATTATTTTTGAGTTAAAAGCATGTTATACTAGTTTAAGATCCATACTTCAGATAATGGTTAAAAAGCAAACAAAACAATTATATGAGAGGAAATTGATTGTGTATTATACGCCGATGAGTATTATACAGTTTTGACACTAAAAATTAAGAGTACAAAATAATAGGCAATAAATTTAGGTGTTTTTTCTCATTTTTTTAATTTCTTTCCCGAAGAGAATAAAAGGAATCTTCGGAATCAGAGGATTGTCCAAGTGTTAAATAATTTAATAAGAAGCAATTCTTAAAGGAGATCTTAAATTTATAGTTACTATACAAATTATCTCTCTCTCTCTCTCTCTATATATATATATATATATATATATATATAAATTCCTATTTTTAAAAACTATTTTTGGATAAAGAAAATATCTTTCAAATTCCTGAGAAAAACTATCCATGTAGTTAGTTTTGACTTTTGTCTATACGAAAACTTTAAGATTTAAGAAAGTATTTTAATTAATATTTTTTTACTTTATTAAAGACTAGCATATGAGTTGATTTCAGTAAAATTCATTAAGTCATTAAGTTTGGTCAATTTGTTTTTTAATTACTAATGTAAATCCAGTATTAAGGAAAATCTAAGAAAATGTACGCTCAAAGCATTATCCAATGCCAATAACAGTCTTCGTTTCGCTTTTTTACATAATTAAGGCAATAGTATATAAAACAATGATTTAAGGCAATATAAACCAAACACGAGGAACCTAAATTTAAACAACAATGAAAAAATTCACAAAAATTCGAAACGTAAAATATGATAGAATATAAAACCAAAAAGTGAATAAAACTGAAATCTCCAGTCATGAGCTGATGCGCATCTGAATATTTCTTAGCATGTTTCACTGATTTTGTCTATAACAACAACAACAACAACAAGCATTACTCTATCTAAAATAGTAAAATACGTTTTCAGGATCTACGGTGCTTTTTCTTTGGACGTTATCGCCAGTTCAGCTTTCTCCACCAAACTGGACTCGCTCAACGAACCCGAAAATGAATTTGTAAAAGCGGCCAGGTCTGCCTTCTCCACAGATTTCAGCTGGAGGTTTGCTGTTTACCGTAAGTTTAGATGCATTTATACTATGCTGTAGCTAATCAAAACATCAAAATTCTTATTACCTTTCTTAAATATCTTTCTTTTTTTTGTTACCATTATGTCCAACCATTGGCAGACTGCTTTGTGTTATTTACGATCTTATTTCGCGACTTAATTTACATCTTAAATAAGTTGTGCATTTAGAAATGATTTTTGTTTATAATTAAAGCTTACTTCCAAACACCTTGTATTTAAAAATATGGTAACATTAATGATCGATTTGTTAAAAGCTAAACACATTACATAAAAACTAGGCAGTACATCATGACTTTTTTTCCAACTAATCTTTAATAATAAGATAGAGAAAATGCACATGTTGCATTATTCAGATCCTTAATTTTTTAACACGAAGATATTTTTAAAAACCTACAAAATCGTCCATTTTGAAAAAATAAAATTGGTAATCAAAACAAAATATTTCAAATAAATTTCACTCTAAATCTCAATGTCTGCTTTTCATATTTTCAGAATTATTTCCAAACCTTATGAAAATGCTGAAGATCCATATCTTCCCCGCACATCCACTGGAATTCTTCAAGAAAGTGACTCTTCAGATTATTGAACAAAGAAAGAAAACTGGACAGGTTCATATAGTTTAATTTAGTTTCTTACCATGAGATTGTTTTTAATGTTGGGCATTGGCCCTGAGTTTAATCGCCCCTAAAACGGTACTATGAATCGGATTCAGTTTCCTCTAATAGGCCAACGGGATTAACTATACCCCATCAACAAAGAAAAAAAAATGTCTTTCAGAAGGACTTTTTAGAAGTAACCGGGCCACTAGTACCTTCATAGACAGATAGATCATTACAATGAACGTTTGCAAGAAAAGGTTTTATTCTAAGTAGACCTGCAGAATATATTAAAATTGATTCTATGAGGGCTACGAGAGTATTTATGGAAAAAAACCTTCATATTGCATATGTTCTAGAGAATATGTCTAGTAGATTACTCATTTTTTTTTTTTTTTGTTGTTGCAGACTAGGAATGATTTTTTGCAACTCCTGATGGACACAGCTAAGGAAACTGTGGAACAGGATCAAGAGGTGGAGAAGGAAGAAGGAATTGCCTCCAACTACAAGATGGAGGAAAGCTCTTCGCAGCCTATCAAAAATATTTCCAATAAAAGTGAGATATAGTTTCAAATTTTTTTTCACTCGAAATAAGTTTATCATTTTTATTAACATACACTCTGTCCTTCAAATCGTAACAACTTGAATTGATAATAAGGGAAGAAGAATCGATAAAAGCATTAAGATGAATAGAAAAGTTTATACAACATGATATCGCAAACCGCATTGATTGGTGAAAATCACAATATTGTTTAGGATGTGCCACCCACAGTACAAAAAAAATATATGTCTCATACATATGTCTACATGTGTCGTGCTGGTGCGTTAGAGCATTTGTCCATCAAGGTACATAACTATTTCAATGCTACATATTCTGGGTGGTGGATTGGACGTTCTATAGCTGTTGCTTAGCCTACCTTCCTGGACCTCAATACCGGATTTCTTTTTGGGAACATTTTAAATCATTTTTTGTGAAACACCTGCGGAAAGAATTCTCTTTGGGATATTGCATTTGATAGAATCTAAAAAATTGTGAAGAATTAATAGAAAAATGTAAGATAAGGATACGTTAGGTTATAATGTATTTACTTTTCTTTTTAAATGTTTTTAATGAGCCAGTTTTAATCTCATGCCTTACCTACATTTATCATAATACTTAATAGCGAGAACACTTTTGAATGTTTCTTTTTAGATGGTCATATACATGATCTGGTTTCTCATAGAGAAACGGTGTCATTACGGGAATTCTTTTCAAACTTTAAAGATTGATTATATTAAATACTTTATTCCCATTCAATATATTTGCATGATTCATTATGTTTGCTATCCGAAGCTAACATTTAGACAATATATACTTGAAAAGAGAAAGACATATTAACTAAAATATCAGTATTTCTTGGTAGCTGTTCAGTCTGAAAATAAACCATGCACCAAAAAGAATTATATAGCCAAAGCAATTCTAAAAGGAAAGTGGTGTTAGTAAACCTTAGCACATAATTCTGAAGTATACTATACCAGGAGTTTACAGTAAAAGAAAGTAATGAGTTATTTTGACAAAAAATAATATAAAGAAAAGATTAATGCGACCTCTAGTAAATTATGTTTAGATGATGCACAACAATATTCAAATTGTCTCCTAAAACTATGCAAAAATAATTAAATTAATCGGTATTTTCTTTGCAATTGGTGTTGTGGTGCAGAAAACTCTGAAGTGTCTAATAAGTCAGTCTAACTATAGATGCTGAAAAACGTCCTCTAATTTTTAAACTAGTTCACGCTATCAAAAGAATCGGATGCATTATTACACAGTGCATGTTAGCATTAAACTGCTAAATTAAATCCAATAAATATTGTAATGAGACTGGAAAATGGATTTTTTTTTATTCATCGAATGTTTCTTCCACACAGATCTGTCTGCGGACGAGTTGGTGGGACAGTGTGTTATCTTTTTCATCGCCGGTTACGACACGACAGCAGCCACACTGTCCATGACATCGTACCTGCTCGCATTGCATCCAGAAATCCAAGATAAATTGCACAAGGAAATTAAAGAAGTTCTCCAACAAACAAAGGTAAACTCTTTTTCTCATTTGCATTGTCCATTTTTATGTTTTATATTACACTAATCATAACATGCTATCAGCTCGTGTTACATACAGATATTCAGGAAAAGTTGAACAAGGAAATCAACTTGTGTTGTTTAAATCAAATTTGTTTAATTCTCCAACGAACTCTTTTTTGAATATTTAACTTTATTGAATTGTTATGGTGAATGAGCTTTTTTTACAAATGCTTTTTTGTACTCAACAATAAATTCACCACTTGAAATACTTAATACTAGGCAATACATGATTCCAATTAAATAAGGGTCAACGTACCCATTTGGTCCCAGAGGGTTGATTTAGAAGGTCTAGAAGCTTTGCAAGAAAAGAATCAAAAAAGAACTTTATATTCCCTGATATATAATTACCCTATTCATGATTATCAACAAAGATAGTTTTATAGTTTAATATCGTTTATATAGTTTTGTCTACTTATTTTTATAGATTTTTTTTTATAGTTTATGGTTTATATAGGTTTGATAGTTGCAATTTTATACAAGATAGAAAAACATCAGTATTTGCATTGGCAAATTTTTAAATTTTGATTTAGCCTACATTTTATAATTCCTTTTATTATTAGTCATTATACGCAGGGGAAGTAACACACGTTATTGTTTTTTCTAATTATTTTTAGTACAACAGAACTAAATTAATTATTTACGCACTAAGTATTATTCCAAGCATTAATTTTCTACCAAAATGGATCCATGGAACAAAACACTACTAAATTAATTCAATGATTAGTAATGTATACCGTTTGGTAAATTTTCAGCTTAAAAACTTATGCAATATTGTTGTATAAAACATCAATGTGCAATTTAGTTTTTCTTTTCATGAACACTTCAGGAAAAAATTGTGATTTTATATATATATTGTTTTAATAATTTTAGGGTGAACTAACTTATGAAGCCATACAAGAGATGAAGTATCTAGATAATGTGATTGCCGAAACATTGAGATTATATCCTCCGGTTAACAGGTAAACGCTCATCCTCAATGTGCTATATTATTTCCATGTATAAAATAACAAGATAGCATTGGTGTTCTATGCACATAAATTAGAATTCATGTCTTTGTGCTATGCAAGTGAATAAATTGGTATTAAATCCTTACGTGTTACATACATGAAAGCATTGGTGTTATATCAATTCAATATATAACATATTGTAACCCAATATATTAGCACGATCACCATTGTTAAAGGGATCCAATATAAAAAATAACATCGATAGTTGAATAATTTCGTTCATCATGGTTCTATAGAAATTCAGCAAAACAAATGTTGTTTTTAAAATCCACACATCCTCAATGTGTCAGATTATTACCATTGCACAAGTATTGAGACACTACGCCCATAAATTAAAATGTCATATGCTCCTATGTGCTGTGAATATAAATTAGAATTTGTGTTATATGCTTTTTACTTTCTACACACATGAAATCATTGATGTCCTATGCTCCTATGGCACATGCAAAGTATTGCCTCCCTATGATCCTATCTTGCTATGTACATGAAAGAATTGCTTGTCTTATGGATTTTTATGAAATTTATCAACATGAGTCATTGCTACATATATACATCTCGGCTCCCAGAAAAAAAGAGTATGCCACTCTATCTGCCCTCTTTTTAGAACAATACGTACACCCTTAGTGTATCTGTGACATAAGTGGTGTTTGAAATCGAAATCAAACGGCACTTTGAAAAGATGTGCTACTTTTTATTAATCGATTAAATCTGTGGAAACCCTCCGAATACTTTGAATCCTTCTGTTATCTGAATAGAACTGTACAATTTATGATCGAGTGGGTCATAGATTGTACTAAAATATTAAGATAATAATTAAATATTATTATCTGAAAATTAAGATTCCAAGTTGGCCAAATAAAATGTGTGAGAATGTTTCACAACTCATGCTGTTGTTGAGCCTATTCGAAGACTAGTATCAGCATAAATATTCACTTATAAACTTCAATGCAGATAAAAAAAAATAACCTAGACACTACTCATGAGAACCAAATAGATCGATATGAATCCACCTGGCCACCATGATGACCAGCTTTTATCATGCTTGAATTTGTTTTTTGGGAGCAAAACGAAAAGCCCCATTTGCAATAAGCATTGACACCGAACAAATTCTTGCCACCAAATTTACTGTTGCTGCAGGAAATATTCGGTATATGCCGAAAAATATTAAGACACAATCCTACCGAGTGAAGCTTGCAATAATATTATTGGTCGATATTCCTAACATACATTGCAAAAAACAAGTCTGATTAAAATATTTGTTACGTATCATTTGACTATCTTTAATTTCATCTTTCACATTTTTTTCTTAGCTATAAGGGCTTAAATGCGAAATTTAAAGAGATATCTTTTACAGTAAAAAAGTATCTTTTACAGTTTTGGGTTCTCATACTGACATCTGATCATTCGTTCCACATCTGATCATCTTATATAAAACATCTCTCTATATATAAACACATATATAACAATCTGAATTTCCTCTTTACATTACGTAAGGGCATGCTTTCTAATCCCTTTGTGTTCCCATTCAGGTTGGAGCGGGTTGCAGACGCAGACTTTAAACTTGCAGACACTGGAATCACCATCCCAAAAGGCATGATTGTAACTATTCCAAACTATGCGATTCATAGGGATCCTAAAATATTCCTCGATCCAGAAGAATACAATCCTGACAGGTAAGCATTTATAAACGTTTTATTCAAATCATACATAGTACAATGCACAAGAAACCTCCTCCGCAAAGCCCAAACAGCCTAATGGACAGTGGTTGGCTCTAAAGGGACTCGCCTGAAACCTTGACAATGATATCGAAATATCTCTTGTCTAAACCCTAGTGACATTAGGTTTGTAGTAGGATATAAAGTACATTATGCTAGCAGCAAGATATAAAAGTACATTACGTTTGCAGTAGGATATAAAACAAGATTTAAGTTTGCAGCTGAATTTTTGTATAAAGTTTGGAAGAATATGCACGATGTTTTTCAATAGTCCACGTGAAAATCATAATGTCTCATCTTACATTATAGGTAGTAACGTTAGTCAGCTGAAATGTTACTACCTTTATGAAAAAGCTCAGCAAGTTTAGTCAGCAAAACGTAAACAAATGCAAGACTTGCTTAATACGTCCATCAGAGAAAAAATTTTTTTTCTCATTGACAATAAAATGTATCTAAAAGAATTTTTAGTCATGTTTTCTGACTTATATGATTTGTTTTACCTATCCACTGTTTATGGGGAAAATTAAATTTAATGCAAAATAAACCTATTCTGGAGGCAAGGTAATTCTGAAAGAAAAAAATGTATTGCCATGATATTTTCGGACCTTATCTTTCAATGTCAGTGTACCATTTAGGAAAGTGGAGAAAGTGTCATTTGCAATTTGTGAAAGAAAAAAAACCTTTGCAGAAATGTTTCCTTGAAATTTGAAAGACATTTTCCAAGGAAAATGAAGACTTTCCTTTGAAAGAAATTGAACAAAGTTATAAATTTGGAGTTAAGAATTTAGGATACTACATTGCCATTATGTGAAAAAAATAGAAAAGATTTAAATGCACTCAATGAAGAACAACGGTTCTGTATGTGAACGATTAGATTTAAAGATGTGATTAATTTATAATTTGTACTCTTTTTTTTTTCAATAGATTCTCGGCCGAAGAAAAGGCTAAGCGGGAACAGTACACCTATCTGCCATTCGGAGCCGGACCCAGAAACTGCGTGGGGATGAGGTTTGCTCTCATGGAAATCAAGGTGTGTCTGGCGTACGTGGTCGCCAACTTCAAACTGCAAAGATGCCCACAAACAAAGGTAATGCCTGCATCAAAACAGATTATGGTCAAAAATTAAGTCTTTTAGAGATAGACAAATGCTAACTGTATCGTGATATTCATACCATGACTTAGTCAGTTATAGAAGTTGCTCTCAAATTGTGAGTGCTTTTCTTTAAATGGGTGATGTATTCTTTATTATTGAAATTGAAAAAAAAAAAAAACTCAACAAAATGTAATTATATTTTTTTATCGGGTACAAAAATCATTGATGATCCTGATCCAATTTATCAAGCCTAACTCGTGGCTCTATGGCCATATGGCTCATGGCATGATAAATTGGAATCAGGATCATTATGAACATTATAGGCATTTTGAATGGCCATTCGCAATACAACATTAAATTTAATATCATCACCCTATCAAATCAATTTTATATCAATTTTATATAGTATCAGGGCACTGCCCATACACCACCACACTTCCTGCTTACGGATTTGCCGTATTCATCGGCGGCATAGACTCGGTACATTACATCGCTTTCGCTTTTTGGATTTCTAATTCGTTTTCCTCGTCTTCTTGTTTCCTGTTTCGTCATATCCGCTTAGCTGTTCGAGCCTTGTTTACAAAAATATTAACAAAAGTAATTTTGAGTGGCAGGACAATTTCGTATCATAGCTAAGAAGATTAGCTAAAATTTTATTGATGATTCTTAGAGGCCTATACCTACAAATTCGTAGATTGGTAGGCCTCCTCTTGGCTCAAGGAACTCTTCAGAAGCCTACCGCCATCTAGTGACTAATAACTCTAGTCAAAGACTTAAAAAATAACAGCATTTATAACTATAAGAAATTCACGCGCAGTAGTGACAGAATTACTGGATTGCTATAATTTATGATCACAAAGGTATCAAAGCAAATATGAAGCGAGTTTACATGTCACGATGCAATAAAGAAAACAATAAAATGCTGATTTTATTTCAAACTTCACTTCATTAATGCCATTTTGTTTCGTTCAGGTGCCTTTGGAATTCCATCTCGGACCGGGGATTCTGATGAATGCCAAGCAAACGATTCTCAAAGTTTCGGAGAGAACGGACAAAATTATTTTTAAATAAACATCAGCTTTAGATGCCTTGGGCACTGAATCCAAGCACGGACAGAAAACTTTGTATCAACAGAAAATGGAGAATATTTACAACAGAAAACTAAATATCTCATATTTCCAAATATAAACCGAGAATAAGTAGAGATTGTTTTTTTTTTCTAAAAAAAACTCAAAGTTCAAAACCCGTACACAATCCGAAATGAACAAAAATTTGTAATTTTCCAAAATTGAAAGATTAAAGTAAATTTCCTTTTCCATTATTATTTATATGGAATAGTCATCTATGGTATTTTATTATTACTGTTGCATGCTTTGATATTATTCCGTCAGCCGGGAAAACATTTCGACAACATAATATTTTTCATTTTAGCAATGACGCAACATATTCAGCAGTATAAACCATTTCTAAAATAAAACAACTCATTTTCATAAAACGAAAAACTCATTTCATTTAAAATTGTTTTTTTCATTAACTTAATAATCATAAGCTAAATAACTAAAAATGTGGTAATGTAAAAATTTGGGGACTTTTCCCTTTTCTAAACATTTTTGGCGAGATAAATGGAACATTTCCATCTGTAAGCCAACCACCGTAATTTAGCTATAGAAAATTCTTTTAAAATTCTCGACTTATACACAGAAATATGCGATATCTTTTCCCAATATTTGTTTATTAAATAGAGTTTACTGTTCGTTTTCAATGAATCTAATGTAACTTTTATGATGTTATTAAAATAACAAAGTATTTTGAATTAGTTGTTTTTATTAAAATTCCAAATACTAAGAAAGTAATCAAAGCTTTTTATCACGACTGATGAGTACAATATTATTAATGAAACACGTCCATTCAAAAATAAAAATTTGATAAACAAAGATAAATATTTAGACTGAAATTGTTGATGAGGGAAGTGGCTATAAGGTGCGTAATTTTCTTTAATTGTTAAACTACAACGAGAACAACAGGTAAGCAGAATCCATATCTGCTGACTATAATCTTAGATGATATTGCTTTAGGGTTACAAAAGAAAAATTTTTATACTGGTTTATCTTAAAACCACTTAACAAAAATAAATTTTATTATATTTAAAGTTCTATATAAAGAAATACCAAATACGACGGATTATCCTTAGTTAATAGCGAGAATAATAAAACTCTTGCGGACTGCGTAAATACTATTACTTTATTGGCATTTTTTAAGAACATTAATTTTTGTCATCAACTTTTCCAATTTTACACAATTAAAAAAAATTCCATCGATTTCCTCCAAAAATAGAAAATGTTATCCATTTTTTAATAACTATATAATATAGTACATAGTACTTCATTTTTTAAAACAGTGTCTACAACAAAGCCACCATTGGATTGAATCACCTCCCTAATATTCACCAGCGGCACGAGTTGCTACTGAACCACGAGTCGGGTATTTTCATTTATAATTCTTTTGATACAATATAGACCAGAGGTAATCCAACTTGTATAGTTTCACTACGGTATGGGTCATCCTCTTAAGCTTCCTGACTACTGACAGGTATCATAAACTATTGAAAAGTGTCACTGAAGAAAAATATCTCCAATGCAAGGTATAAAGATGTAGAAATATTACAAATGATTGATTCATTAATAGTATATTAGTAAACAAATGAATAAGGCTGATTGGCGATTCTTAAACCTACACTTTTACTGAAAACTTCTTCTTTAATTTTTGAAAACAAGCAACTCTATTCTTATATAATCCTTTATTCGTATATATTTTCACAAAAAATATCATGTCATTGGTAGCTTTACTACCAATGACACGATATTTTTATGGGGTTATTTTTTTCATACCAGGGGCTTCGTATTCTAGTTATATACAACGTGCCCATAAAGTCCTTTTCAATTTCAAAAGTCTATTACAAAAGCAAATAAAAAGATAAAAAAAGGAAAAATTATTACAAAATGA
Organism: Caerostris extrusa; assembly: GCA_021605095.1. NCBI lineage: Eukaryota > Metazoa > Arthropoda > Arachnida > Araneae > Araneidae > Caerostris > Caerostris extrusa. The sequence continues at coordinate 203,012 of BPLR01011609.1, read as the reverse complement.
GACTACACATTTAATTCTTTTTGACTCATTAATCTTTAATTTAATTTAATTTAACGCATCTATGTGCGGGCACCATAAATTGCATGAAACATATCAAGATGGTATCGATTACTTTCCATGTTAACTATAACATACCGCCATGAATGTTAGCAATCTATCATTGATCCTCTGCTTTAGGTTAGTCTTTTGCCTTCGTTCTAAAGAACATATTCTCAGATGCCTCTTACACAATATCAACTAATTTCTATGGGGTTATGTTAAAAATATCGTGTATCGGACAAAGGTTCAATACATGATTAATCTAAAGCAAAGAATAGTATTAATGAGGATGAGCGGCACATCGAGTACCATCTTAAAGTACTTCGTTGCAACTAATAATGCCTATATATATTTGCTTTAAATTAAAATTTAATGAGGCAAAAAGCCTTAAATATATTCATGTCATTTTGTAATAATTTTCACTCATCTGTCTTTAAAATATTTGAAGTTGAAAAAGGTTTTATAGACACAAACAGTCCATCAATGCATACAACACAAACAGTCCATCAATGGGCAATGAAGCATTCAGGGATCACTTTTAGGAACAAATGCTGCAAGTTCCATGTCATACAGAAGAGGATGTGGACATTTCATCTGCAGCCTGATTATCGGATGCAAGACGCTTACATACCATGTCACAATCGCCATCAAATATTCCTGTTCATAAAAGCAGTGACTGCAACACAAGCAACTTGAGGGTTTGTATCAGCATCTGATCAAATAGGTAATAGTACCTACTTGATTTAATGAGGTTATGGTGCTGTCATTATCAATGACAGTACCATAAAACCTCTTTTTGTAGGCACTTTCAGAAAAATAAGAAGCTTTTAAATTTTAAAAAAGTAGAATTTAAAGACTTGAATATCACATATGGCCCTGTTTATGTCGTACATTGTGAACGTAGTGTCACTATTGCCTCAGCCTAAATTGTATTACTCGATACCATTTCAATCTGGGATGATCATCCCAGAAGCGGCATGTGAAGTGTGCGCATCCACACCACTACACTTTTAAGAAAAAAGGAAAAAAATAAATAAATAAAAGAAACTCAAACAACATTTTAGCATTTATTAAAAGGAAAATTAAATGCTAGGGTAACTTTTTAAGGTATGGTACGAATCAACGATGAAAGTATTGTCCGTGAAATCAGCTATATTCTTTTTTTATTGCTTTAAGAAAAGCTTTCTAGAAAAAATAATGTAAAAATTTCTATCGCGCGCAGTTCCATCACAAATCACAGGCTGATTTAAAATTTTTTATTTCTTAAGCAGCAAGAAAGAATTATTTATACGAGTTCGAAAAGCATATTAATTTAATTAATAGAGTGACGTCTATTAAAGACAAAAATGGTGCAGAGAAAAAAAGAAAAGAGAAAAAGAGGAATATAAATAGAGATAATCCCTATAATGTTCAATCAAGGAAAAACGTGAAAGGATCTTTTGAAAAACGGCAAACAACATTATTTTAACGATACACAACTATTTATATTATATCCATTGTTTATTTAATAACTAAAATTTTATTCAAAAATAATTTGCACGAATTTATAGGATAATAAAAATTAATATTAATTGTCAAAATTTTATAAGTTCAGTTAATTAAGCAATCTTTTTTGTGAAAAAGAAAATCTTACGTGAAAAAAATGGATTTCATTTTTTGAATCAGGAGTAAAAATAATACAAAAAATAAGTCATTAAAATTAAAAGAATTTTCTCAAAATATTTTTTTTTAGGTTTTTGTTAACCACCACGTAATTAGTAGAAATCGTAAACAACACGTGATTAGGCTAGCTGCCAGAAAATCGACGGAATAGAGGCATTGGGTCCTTCCTTTCGTTAGAGATAAGGCAAAAAAAAAATGTGAATTAGACTATTGAAACCCTTTTTTATTCAAATAATGTGACACGCCCTACTTCAAAATAATCGCAAAGTCGTATTCTTCTTGTGATAACATTACGAAAAACGACCTTCGCCAAACCTCAGTGACCCTGAGGGCGAACTTGCTGATTGAGTGGAGCTCTGTTATCTTGATGAGGAGACACTGGAATTAGCTGTATTGTTTTCATTTCTGGAAGCCTTTCACCATGATCGGAACGGAATTTTTATCAGGACCTTTATGGCTCACTTTTTTAATTGGATTGACTTCTTTTCTATTCCTTTATTGGTAAGGAAAATATTTTTTTATCACTTAGTATGGTAATTGCGGAAACAATAATAAAAAACATGGCAGTTTCTGAAGTCCTTTGTGTGAATGATTTTTGTTACCCCATATTCCTTTTAACTAAAGTCTTCAAATGTTATAAAAATGTTATAAATGTTAATTGTGTTTAACTAAAGTCTTCTGTTATTATGTTTTAGCCAGGTGTAAACATAATAACAGCACGGTGACATTTTCTGAATTACTCTTTTTGTGAACATCTATGAATGTTGCTCGTTACCGCATAAGTATTTAATTAAAAGTCTTTTATTGATTATATATGGCCAAAACATACTGTAAGAACAACTTAACATTTTCTTAATCACTTTTTTTTGTAAATATTTATAAAAATTTCTCGTTATTTCATAATTTTCATTTAAGGTCTCCCATTGAATACACACCACATAATGATGTGACATTTTCTGAATTACGCTTTCTGTGAACTACGAATGTTCATTCAATCTTTTATTGAATATACATGGGCGAACTTATTATAAGAATGATTTGTATTCTATGAATTTTGAATTTCTTGATTTTTTGTTTTTTAAACATCTATGAAAGTTTGTTGTTATCTCATAATGTCCAATTAAAAGTCTTCCATTGAATACACGCCTAAAATAATGTGATATTTTCTGAATTGGTCTTTCTGTGAACAACATATAAATGTCGTTCATTGCATCATAAGCATTCAATTAAAATTTTTTATTGAATACACGTGACCAAAAGAATACAAATCTTAGATTGTTTTCCAAATGAGAAGTTTCTTTTATTATTTTTAATTTGGAGAAATAAGAAAATTCATTATTTTTATTAAAACGTAAACAAACATATGCAAGGAAATTAAAATGCAATATGTATAATCTAAGTGCCCAAAAGAGTTATAAAATATTAATGTTAGTATTATTTTAATATTTATAATTTATATTATTTTAAATATGTTTATCGAAGCTCTATCTCCCAGAAACTATGAAGTACGAGATTTTTATAAGACTAGAGGGCCATGCTTTGCGCCCTTTAACATTTGTTTTTTTTTTCTTTCTTACGTGAAAATTAAAATTTAATAAAATATTTCAAATTTTGATAACTTTTACTGTGCTATTTTTCATTTATTTATCTAATTCTCAAAAACAAATCATCATAATGTTATTGAGAATAGAATGTTGTGGTTTGCGAGAAACACAACATTGCTGCGTGATACTGACGAAAAAATAAATACTGATATTTATTTTTCAGAATAAATTAAATTAATTAAAAGAAAACATTAAAATTTACACCTTGGTCTAGTATTCGAATATTTATATACTTAGTAACAAAAGTAAGCATGCACTACATATCTCAAATTAAAAAGTCTTAAGTTTCCATACATAAAGTAACAAGACACATATTTCATTGTAAGAATTTATTTGTTGCTTTGGATGTAAGCTTTAAACAGAATGCTGAATTAGCAGCATTAAAGAATGATTAATTAAGTCAAATTTCCATGCACATTTTTTTCTTATCTAACAGAAGAAATTAACATCACAAAATAATGCATGCATTATGAATGTTAAAAAAGATAAGGCTTACGAAAAGAACTAATTATAGTCTTCAGTATTTTAATGACAGTTCTGAGGGGTTTTATTTTATTATTACAGGTGGACATTATTTGCTACTTTATTTACTCCATAAGGGAAGGGTTTTTTTCAGTGAATTTAATAATAAAATCATTTAGGAAGAGCAAATCTGAGTGGCCAACCATTGAATTCATCGATAAAAGTCTTGAAACAATGTTAAAAATATTACAAAGTGCCAGTCCATATATTAAGAAAGAACAATAAAAATAATATTCAAAGTATCTCATAATCAAAGAACATTCTAAAAATCACTCATTAACAAAATGTTTTTTAAAAATCCCTCATAAATATTCGTTATATAATGAATACATGATAAATATTATAGCCCATTTTTTTAATGTCATTTTTTTCTTAATTTTTTCGTAAACTCAAAGAAGTTTCAGATATAACTGCAGATATTGATATACAATATGTGACATTGCAGGTACTCCACGAGGAATTTTGACTACTGGAAAAAACGGGGAGTTCCCTACGTGAAGCCTGTGCCTTTTTTCGGGAATACATTCAAACTCTTGTATAAGGTAAGTTCCATCCATTGGCTGCATAGAAAGTACATTGCTTGGAATCACTACTTCGTGATGATGGTGACCAACATTTTAGATTTCTTCGCTGTATAGTTATGAAAGGAAAACCAATTCTCACTGACAGCATTTGAAGGAAAAAATATTCTCTCGGGCCACTCATAAAATAAATTAATGTAATGATAGTTGTTAAGAAAACATACACCAACACAAATAAATAAAAACATTGTAACAAAAAATTCCTTTATGCAAAAGTTCCTACATGCAGAGTTTTTGGTTTTGAATCTTAAACATGTGGGAGGAGTTTTAATTAGTGAAATTGAAAATTACAAAATAAAACCGATGTTTTGATTTATATTTAAATCAAACAATGACTTCATAACTTCCGTTATTTTTATAATTAAAACTTAACTATAGATAAATTTTTGGAGTATCGGAAATTTTTTGTCTGAGGTCATTTGCACCTATAATGGAAGAAATATAGTTTAATTAGCGTTAGATTGTGTAAACCACCTAGATTCAGCCATATCGTATACATTTTGCCATCGCAATTTTGAACGCTCATCCTCAGGGATGACAGACTGTGATTTCAGTCATTACTCGCTGTCTGAAATTTGCACGACATAGATACAAGAGATTATGAATCAACTTCATCCGAATCTACATTCCTTGCTCGGAAACCCAGATCCCTCCATGAGGACGTCTGTGCCTAGATTTGGAGCGGCATAGACATAGGGCAGTTTTCTATGCCAGTCAATTCCAGACAGATATGGAAGATTACCGTGGAGCTTTATTTCAATTCTTTTCTACATCGGTAACCCAGAGCACTCTGCAGCAGAAGTCTCTGTCAGGATTAGGGAATGAAACAGACAGGGATAAATCCAGGTGTCTATACTAAGCCAATTCCAGACATTGGTACAGGAGATCATGGTTCAGCTTGATTTGAATCTGTCTGCCCTAGATCGTTAATTTTTTATTTATTTTTGCTTTACTCATCAAAAAAAAAAATCTAACTTTTTAAAACATACTTCAAATTGAAAGCATAATTGTATATCATTTATATTTTGAAAGTTTTCTTCTAATTCTTTTTATTGTTTTTGGATAAACTTCACTAATTAATTTATTTAAGATTGAATTAATTTCAATAATTCTAAGCGCTTTTTATTTGAAATGCCTTTCAGCCTTTTCATGAACTTGAGCTGGAGAGATATCGCAAAATGGGTCCTCTCTACGGGTAAGTGTCATATGACATTATCATGCAAACTTCCTTTCAGCATACACACTCATTTTTTATATGATTGCCATAACCACAACAATGAGTCAACTGAAGTGATATAATTTATATATATATATAGATATATACTTGTGTTATAATTGTTATTACTTGTGTTAAACTGCTAGTAGCTTTCAAAAATTGCTTATCTGCTCAACAATGCGACTTCCAAGGAAAAAATTCAGCCATATCAATGATTTCGCATTGTATATACACAGTTTCCATAAAAGTATTCTTGTTTGCATCTTTCAGCTAAAATTGATGAATCGAATGAATGAATTTCACATACTAATTGAAGGAGATGTAATTTTAAAAATTTAGTACCAAAAGTCGCCAATAAGAGAAACTTCAGCACTGCTAATTGGAATTTAGGCAAATGACACAATACCACAAGTTAGGCAAATGATAGTGTTATCAGCCATTATTTTCAGACGGAATGGCCAATGACGTTTTCTGGGCAAACACCCCCTTGTGAATTTTGGCTGTAATAATTAACCAGCTTAAATTCGTTATGTGTGTTACAAACTGTGTTCCTTGAAAGAAGACCTTAAACTAGGCCTGCTGTTACAAACATCCAGTTTACGCACAGCAGTAGAGAAAGTCATGCAACGGATTCACTATTTAGTACATAGGGAAAAATCCACGTTGAAAATGTTGCACGGTGTTCAGGAGACCTTTTATTAATAAAATATTGTTTTTTGAGAACTTCATACTACATATCATTCATTTTATTGATGAACATTATTAATGAAATCATTAAACATTAATGAAATTTTGCATAATTCACTTTCAATGTAATTATTGACCAGTTTTCGACAGCAGCAACATTTGTTTTATCAATGAATTTCGGTACTAATTATTAATTCCCTTTTTCATGCCTAGGCACAGTATGTATGAAATTTAGCTTTTATTCTGTTCATTAAATTTAGCTTTTTGATGTCTCTAAAAAAGCAAAAAAGTTTTTATGGCCCTCCTAAAGGTTAAAGGTCCTCAGGACTTTTTACTTAATGTTTAGTACTACTACTACAGAAATATAATAGATTCAACGTTAAACAGGATACAAAATACCACAACACTGCCTTTGTCATCGCAGTGCTAATTGAGCATAGTCAAGGGCGACATCTAAGGTGCTACATCTGAGGTTGAAAATGATGCTGAGATTTGTAAGTTCCAGTCTATTAATCCATGTTCCATAACTAACAAAGACAGATATTCAGAAGATTCAGCATTACCTAAGGAATTTTACTACATTACAATCACACTGTGTATTTACAATATGGGACTATCATTCTGAAGGAAGGAATTTGGGAATTCTCACTTTCCTCTCCTGCACGAAATCATCTTCTGGCCTACGAATTTACCGTAATTTTACTCAGTTTTAAAGAAACCTCTTGCAATTTCGAACAAAGAACCCTCAGTTCCAAAACCTAATGAGCTTTCCATTAGCTTTGGAAAATCGGGACTACTTCATTGTACAAATATGAACTTGGAATAACTAGGAATCTTCCACTCCACGATAATGGAAAACATTCGTTAAAAAAACATTTTCGCACCTTTTCTAATCACACATGTTGTAAGTAAGTTCTAAGATTAAATACCTCTAAAGTTTCATATAAATAAGTGTTCGTCCCTTGCGGATTATTTTCAATGCAATACCTTAATTATAAATTTATAATTCCTCTTTAAAAATAATTATTAAAAATAGCAGGTCTGAAGATAATAACTTCAACTGTTTATTTGAAATGTACAATAATTGAACAAAGGGATTGAAGGATAAATTTGACAATAGTATCAAAGAATACCAAGGTTAAATGTATAAGAATGCTTCCGTTATCATTTTTGATTGATAAATAAGAATAAGCTCCGCAGATTATGGATGGGTTTAGAATCGATTTCTTTTACATTATATAACAGGCGTAGTTTCATTGTGTTGATCGTATGTGTCGAATCGATGTGCCGCTAAAAATAACATGAATCCATGATCAATGATCAAGTTCAATGCACTTTTTAATGAATTGTCTCTCAATATATCAATACATTGTTTAGCATTCATATAATCTTCAACAAACACTATTTCACCGACTCCATTAAAGGACATGCTCCCTCATGTCTTTACATGTTCACCGGTTTCTTTTCCCGAGAACAGTATTTGGCTTTTAACCAAACCGTTTTCTCTCCATAAAAGCTAAATACATTATATTTTCTCTCCATAAAAGCTAAATATATTTGTACCCCTTGGGTACAAATTTATTTTTAAAAATTATTGCGTTTGGAACAGATTTAATTTGCTTCTGCACTATGTCCAGGTATTGCACAAAATCGTTTTTACGCCAGCGAGATTTTCTTTTTCTTTCCAAATTCATTCCGCTGATAATTCTTCACTAAAACACTCACTATAATTGCTTGATAAGAGTCTGGTGCTTCTTGGAAAACTTAGTAATATATAATTATCATCATCCCTTTCTAGTTGGCTATTACCTTCGAAATTTCCATCTTGTAATTCACTATAGTCATCATCAGCATCCTATCAGCAGCCTATCACAAACAAGGTTCACTGAAACACTGGAAGGAACGTTCACTTACAACTGATACAAATCTCTCTTGCCACGAACAAGAATGTTTGATTTTGTCCTAGTTTGAATGATGAATCAGACTCGTCATCCGAAACTTAGGCAAAACAAGTGCGTGATGAAACAAACGCCAAATGGGCCCAAGAGGTTAAGCTTGCTTGATTGGAAAAAAAATTGCTTTTTTCCAAAACTCCACTGTTTATAGACATAGGTTTTGGAAAACACGGGTCTTTTCTGGCTCTTTATGCTACTGTTGTACAGTTTTCTTTTAATTCCATGAGGGGTTTTCAAATAGTTTGAAACTGAAGCAACATTTATGAAGAATATTTCGAATAGTTTAAAGAATGACAACAGTTCCTAATGTGAAACAGTCTTTTTTTTGTGAATTTAGGAGAGAAATTTTTTAATGGTGTCTCTCTTTTGTCTTTCGTTTAAACTAACAAACATTAAAAAATTTACTTCTTACCGATTGTTTCAGAAATTTAATTCACAATCACGAAGAGTTATAATCTTTTTTCGCAAATCAATTGAAAACTCATCCCCTTTTTATTGGACCCTTGCCAAATGAGTTTGTCAAAATAGCCACTCCAACTATTATGTAAAGTATATCTTTTATGAAAGGCGTGACCTACATTTAAGACCAACTTCCGCGTTTAAGAGTGTTGAAGAAAAAAAAACAATTCTAATTACGCAGATCTTTTTTAACTATATATATATATATATATATGCGTGTGTGTGTTATATAATAATATTCACATATTTTTAATATATTTTAGGGATTTAATTTTGTTAACTATATGAAGGAAAAATAATGTATGTTTGTAGGTGTTAAGTAAATTAAATTACGGTCAAAGGAATTTCGCCCCAACTGTTTTCGGTGTTTATTTATGCAAAACAATTTGTGTTTGTAAATACATTTTCTGACCACTTAAAAACTACTATTTCTAAACCATTAATAGGAATAATAAATCTATAAGTGTGAGTGCCCTCCATTGGACGTAAAGAAGAAAAGAGAAAATTTAGCCTTCCATCGCCCCAAAGAATTTTTCCAATTTCGTCAGAACTATGGCAAAATGTGAGTGAAATGCAGCATTGTCTCCGTTAGCTCACTTTGAGTGACGCTGAATCTACTACATATCTTTCCTCAGATGAAAGTAGCCAAGTTTCTAAATCTTCAACAATGCATAGTTCTAATAAATAATTTTAAACCGCTCTTGTGCCTTGATGTTTTGTAACTTTTCATAAACATGTCAGTGAAAAGTTTTAGTGAGTCAATACAAAGTTTCAACGATGTATAACACAATGCAAACAAAATTTACCACATTTTATTTAAAATTTTATTTAGATTTGAATTCATTCCTCATTAAAATTAAAACACATTAATGCAGTATGGAAGCAATCAAAACAGCATGGAAACACAATTGAATCGACATTAAAACAAGGTTTCAGTGTTAATTTGATGCTTCAATTTTTTTTTTTATTATTTCAGTATTGTTTTTAAAGTGTTTCAATGCCATTTTGATTCTGTTTCAATGTTGTTTGATTCTGTTTCAATGTTGTTTGATTGAGTTTCAATATCATTTTGGATTGTGTTTCAATGTTATTTTAGATTGTGTTTCAATGTTGTTCAGAAGTACAGTATAGTGTATGAGAGACGCCTAATGCTTGTTGAATCCCCTGCTGAGTATTTATATCATGTCGAAGATAAAAACAACATTGTATATTTCCTAAGTCATTGTAAAATTTCGAGTTACTATGGTAAATTAAGTGTCGCTTGTACAGTTTTTATTTGTATGCACTAATGTTGTTTTTAAAATTTAAATTCTGAATTTTGGAACTATTCTGTTCAAATCTACTCCACTAACAGTCTGCAGTCCCAACATAGTGAATTGAGTCACTTTTAAGACAATGTTAAAATACTTCACACGTCGTTTTAACATCGTTTTTAATGTGTTTCGATGTGGTCTTGATTGGATTTAGATGTTGTCTTTATGCTTCAGTGTCGTTTTTAATTGTGTTTTAATTTTGTTTCAGTATTGTCTGCTTCATTTGTGCTTTAAGGATTTGTGCTTTTGATTTAATTGTGTTTCAATGTTGTTTTAATGTGTTCCAGTGTTGCTTTTAATATGCTTTAATGTCAGTTTGATTGCGTTTTCGTGTTAGCTTGATAATTATACTCCTTTATTGCTGTGTAGTTCGATTGTTTCAGTGCTGTTTTTAGTGTATTTCAATGCTGTTTTTTAATGTGTTTCAAAATTGTTGTAAATATATTCCAATATTGTTTTTAATGCATGATGCACTTGTCCGCAGGCATTTCGAAGGCAGCCGACCTCTGCTATCCATCGCGGACTTGAATCTCGTGCGAGAAGTTCTTGTCAAGGAATTTCCGTCTTTCAGCAACAGGAGGGTAAGAACTTCACAAGAGAATTCAGTATTTTTGCTTTAGTGAAACCTTTTGGCATTAGTTTGCTAATTTTAACTACTTGATTCATTGAAATTTCATATGTACTTTTTTTTTTCTACTAATGTTGTTTGTACAATTTTTATGTTTTATAGATGAGACTTGTTGAAATAATAATGCAAAAATTGATATTCTGATAATTTTGTTGCTATAAATAATTCAGTGAATCATGTTAAAGACAGTGTAGTATGTCATCAAAAATACTAAATTAGATGTTCACTTATGTTTTTGTGCAAACAAGCTTAAAGTTTATGACAAGGACATTTAATTTTACCATGATGATTTTTTAGTGATTCATCGAAATTTCATAGGTAATTTTTACTGATGTTTGCACAATTTTTATGCTTTATAAATGAGACTTGTTGAAATTATAATACACAAATTGGTATTAATTATTTTTTATTTTAATTAATTAATTAATTATTACGGGTATTAATAATTAATTATTTTTTAAAGAAATAAAATCAGCATTTTTTATTGAAAATAAATAATTTTGAAGTCACTAATTTATATACGTATTTTTATTTTCATTCGTAGTTCATACCCAAATTAGAAATCTATATTTATTTTTATTTATTTTATTTATTTTTTTGTTTTGTTTATTCTTTAATCAATTTTAAGTTTAAATTCTCGTATCCTCAAAGGACAAAATTCCCGTTCTCAATTAAAAAGTAACATTTATGATTTATTCAAGATTCGCCATTTCAAAGTTGGTAAGCCTTAATGTTAAATAATTCTTTTCATTCGAGTTTGTGTATTTTCTTTTCAGCAAACGATATCTGGCAATACTGTGATTGATTCCATGCTCCCCACTCTTCGCGGGGAGGACTGGAAGAGGGTGAGGAGCATCGTCTCCCCCACGTTCACCACTGGAAAAATCAGAAGGGTGAGAAAGTCGGTCTTTCCTTTTGTTTATTGATTTAACCAATAACGGATTATTCCGAGTTTACTATCGCGTATCTCCCATTTTTTTCAGAAAACAATGAATTAACTCGAGCAAAAATTAATTTTTAATTGTGGATTATAATGAGAATGAAAGGTTGCCTTGTATTGTGTTGTCTGTTATCTCACTTAGTCAACAGCAACATCCCGACCAGGTCCGTAAACCGGTGTGTTCACATGGAAGGAAGGTAGCTTCTGTTGATGGAGCAGCCATAAGTAGAAATCTGACTTGGCTCCATGTCGCTGAAGAAGGAGGGCGGTGCCTTTCAGGAGGACTTTTAGGAGAAAACTACACAGCATGTTCGTATCATATGGGAGAAAACCTCCGTCAGGTAGTCCGACTAACGAGGCCAGATGCTGAATATCCTAAACGCCATGGAATCTTTTTTGAAACAGAACCTACAAAAAGTCGCCAGCGGACTGAACCTCCGCCCTGATGCTGGCCAGCTGCCCACGTTGCCACAGAGCCAGAATCGGGAGCTTTTATTATTCTAAGGCAAAGGGGTTTATTCGTGATTTAGTGCGTCTAGTATTTTTGTGGAGAAACTAGATAGCCGTTCCACAACTTGTCCTCTTACAGAATCATGGCATCTTAAAGTCCCTTCTCGCCTGTTTTACATTCATTTTCACAGAAATTTAATATGTAACTCAGGGACCACATGGAAAATCATCGAATTTAATGAACTTCATAAAGAAAATGAACATCTCATCATCCCAAGAAATCATTAATCCTCAAATGCAAATTGAACTCTCTGCGCTCATTCTATCACTCCCAATAAAAGTATTTAATTCTTCGTAGCTATGCTATTATTTTGTATACCATGCCCTACTTTTCGCTATGCCATGCCTTGCTACAACTTACCACCCTTATTTACACTCATGTCCATAAATTAAAGAAAATGAAGTTCAGGCAAAGAAAGAGACAGAAGCAAAACAAATTTGACTTATTTGTAAAGTCTATTTATTAAACAAAAGGTAAAGAGCAAAAAAAGACGCTATATGTTTGACATAATTAATAAAAATTGCGATTTTTACTCCCTGGAGCAAATTTCAAAATAGAACCTATTTACAAAAAACAGTATAACTTGGTTAGTATGATGGTTAATATGGAGTATGTCTCCCGGATGATGTAATACAGGCCTTACAACGCCTAGGCATGCTGAGTATCAAATTATCAATCTGATCTCTGGGAATATTACACCACTCATCAAGCAATGCCCTCCGAAGTTCCGGTTGACAGGTGGGAGGGGGTTGACGGGCTGCAATTCGTCGGCCAAGCATATCCCACACATGCTCTATTGGATTCCCGGTGAGTATGCTGGCCAATCCATACAGGTGATATCCTCCAATTGAAGGTATTCATCTACAATGTTTGCACGGCGAGGACGGGCGTTGTCGTCCATGAACAGAAATTCAGCACCCATGGTGCCCCGAAACAAACGTACATGTTGTTCCAGAATGACATCCTGATAGATGTGGCCTGTCATCGTTACACTCTGAACATGCAGGTCAGTTCTGGAACCAAGAATAATTCCTTCCCAAACGAGCCATCCTGCATCACTATCCGCTCCATCTGGTGGTTTCCTGTAATTTGCATATTCTTCTTCAAGATGTGCGTGATAATTCTACAGGTGAAATTTTTTATTTTAGAGTTCAATTTCTGTGTGATTCTGAATTATCCTTAATTTATGGACATGAGTGTATTTCATACTTCTCATGTATACTCCCGTTCCACTTATGCTTATGTTAGTTACATAGTATTAAGTTTGTTTCATAGTTACTGTTATGTTAATTGCATAGTATTATCTTTTCATAGTTCATTTGCTATGTTAGTTATATAATAGTATATTAATTTCATAGTTACTGCTACATTATTTAGCATTATGTTAGCTTCTATGTTCTGCTTTTATGTTAGTTACATATGCTAGTTTCATAATACAGTTATGTTAGTTTCATAGTTATTGTCATGTTAGTTATCATATCGTATTTTTTTTTTCCTGTATTATAACTTTTTGTATTTATGTATTTCTGTAATTATAATTTCTTCTTTTTTTTTTATTGTTTTCATATAATTCATGGGAGATATAACATTATATAATGCTCATGTTTTTTTATTTAATAAAATAATGAATAATAATTAATTTTTAATTAATTTGTAATAATAATTAATTTTTAATTAATTTGTAATCATAATTAATTTTTTTTATCAACAAAACTTGTTGAAATGAAGAATGTTAACTAAAACTGACTAATGATGAATCTGTTTTATTTGTTGAATATTAAGAATTATTTGATAAAATTAATTTATTCTAAACGAGTATTATTTTTAGCCTAGGATATATTTTACAAAAAGGATCAACAAATAAAAATTTTTTTTGCATAAATTTATGATTGTTATTTTTTCAGAAATGCACTTAAGAAAAAGTTACTAATATTTAAGCATGAAAAATTCGTATGTCCAAACCCATATGTGTTTTATCATATTATAAACATATTTGTTTTTAAAAGAATTACTATAATATTTTGCTTATAATTATAAAGAATTCTTTTATTGCATTTAACTAATCAACATCATTGTGATTAAAAATTTCTAAAAGTTTAAAAAAGAAGCTAACACAAAATGAGCTTATTTAATTAATTTAGTCAAGTATATTGAGTAATTTTCTGCAGATGGAAAAATCATTTAGAGCAATCGTAGTTGCACTAAATGATTTATCATCTTTATTATTTTTATTTATTTATCTTATTTATTTTATTTATGTATTTTTATTTTATTTATTTATCTTATTTATTATCTTTATTTATTTATTTTTCTTTAGTGCAATCAATCATTTAGTGCAAAAATATAACACAAAAATGTGCCATTTCTCTTGGTAGGTCTCCCCGAGAAATATATGTTACATATTACAATTCAAATTAATGCTGCTGGTTGTATAGTACTCATGTACAGGCCCGGATATTCCTGTAGGCTAACTACTAGGCTTCAGCCCAGGGCCTCAAGATCAAGAGGGTCCTACATTCAAATTGTTAGCAAAATTAGAATGACACTATTCTAAAAACAGTAAACACTGAATAGAAAAATAAGGAGAAATTCTACACATCTGACTAATAAACAAACATAAAAAATGTATTGGTTAAAATCAACGCATTCGGCTCAATGGGTCTGTTCATTTGTATATATTATATTGCATCAAATTATAGTTCATACGTTCACTGATTGCTATGGCAAATATTGGCGGTCCTTATGCAATAAATAGGGTAATTTATTGTCGATTATTATTTATATTTATAAAAATATGATAATGTTTATTGCATATTTTATTTTCGTAGTCAAAGATTTTTGTCATTTGAATTTTGTTTCTTTGTAAATGTGTGTTATGTTTGATGAGTTATTGTTACAAGTACTATATGGGGTGCTGAGAATAAATGTCCAAATAAGTGCTCTTGACTTTTTTTTTAATTTATTATCCGTGCCACATTTTTTATAAAGATTAGTACCCATCACAACATGTTTCATTTAACGTATTGATATATATCACAGTAATGATGTATTTTATTATCTCTCATGTAATTTACAAACTTAAAAATGGAAGTTGAAAGGGTTAAGTTGAAATAAATTGAATAGCCTAGGGCCTCTTTTCATCTATATCCGGCCCTGCTCATGTATATAACATAACGACAGAGACGAGTGTCGGTTGAAATAAAAATTAACCATTTTTCCCATCTCTTCTTAATGCATGTAATTATTTTATATTTTATCGCCTATATGTGTTATCGTTTCTGAATGCAGACGCCAGCAGAAAATTTAAAATTGAGGTCTGCCCGCAAAGCACGCATTTTATCATCAGATACAAATCAGACAGAAAAGAATATTTTGTATCATAAAATAAACTGCTTGCTTAAAAATTTCAGCCAAAAATGCATTTAGAATTTTTATGATATTGAAGCTATCAAAACATTTGTTTTAAAAATTAGATTTTTATTTTACATTTAGATTTTTCGTTTACGTTTTACAAATATAGATTTTTTTTTTTCACTTTTAGATGGTGAGTATCATAAAGGACTGTTCTCAGACTCTCCTGCAGAATTTGAAAAAAGTTTCGGAACACGGAAAGTCTTTTGGTGCTAGAGAGTAAGTCTTCTAGAAAATGCGCTTAGAACACTTAAAATATTTTTTATAATTTAGCAAATGGTATTTGTTATTATGAAATCCATTTAAATATTAATAATAAGGATCACAACAAAAAAAGAAACTCCAATTTGCTTATCTCTCACTTTTTAAAACATTTTTTTCTCATGCTGTGATTTAACGAAATTTCTTTTTGAATTCCTTCTATTAGGTCACACTCTCTCTATATATATCTTGTTCAAATTTTCAATCGTTCATAAAATATTTTTATTCATCCACTCATGTTCAAATGCATTTTTTTAACTGGTAGTGGATGACACTGGATGTTAATACAGTTTTTTCAAATATTAATTCAGTAATTAAATTTAATTAATTAATTTTAGTTTTTTTAGATTTAAATTGCATATATCTGCCAATAGATGGCGCCAGATAAACTTAAAGAAATGAATGAAAATTATTTATAAAGGACTTTCTGCAATAGAATGGAAAAAAAGTAGTTAAAATTAGCGAAAAGTTTTTTTTATATTAATTGTTTAAAGTAACGTTGTTTTGATTACGAGAAAGAGTTTTTAAATTTAAGTAAACATGGAAGTTATACAATACTTATATTTTTTAGTTATTATTTCAAAATAATGAATTTGACTGAACTGTTTTTATTGTCTCCTGCTGGTCTTATCAGCAGAAGTGTAATTGCAGAATTTACAAAATTTATTTTCTACAGATATTTTTTTAAGATCGGTAGGCTTAGGATTCCACACGCAATTGACAGATGGGTGATGAAAAAGGGTATACCCCATCTGGTAGTACATTTAGGGTTTCAACCCCACACAGCCGTATTTTATGCCAGAAAACCTGAAGTAATCTGACTGACACGTATAAAATGTAAAGTGACATCTACATGAAGGAAATTTTTCGGATGCGCGAATGCTAGAAATTTACTACTATGTACCTCCCGGAAGAAAATATCTTTTCTCGTCTCCATCAGTTGGATATTTAGTAGGCTTCATGTTAAAAATGTAGAACACCAGGCCTACCATTCTTCAGAAGGGAAGACTCGCCCTGATAATCATCAATATATTCCCGGTCTTTTGTATAATGGTATTGCAATGGCATTCTTGTCCTTAATAAAATTTGAATATGTATTACGAATTTAGTTGAAACACTCATTTCAGACTGTATGGTGCCTTCACGATGGATGTGATTGCCAGTTCGGCATTTTCGACGAAATTGGACTCTCACAACGATCCCCAAAACAAATTTGTGCAGTCAGCTAAGAAGGGATTTTCAACCAACTTTAGCTTCAGGTTCGCTCTCTATCGTAAGTATAGCAGCTATGAATATATATTTGATGCTCAAAATGTGATGCAGTGCCATCTAGTGTCAAATAATACAGCCTTATAGTGTCATCTAGTGCCTTATCCGACATAAATTTATTGATGCCTAATAATAATTTTATAATAATAAACAAATTTATTGATGTCTATTTTTATATATATAAAAAGAAATTTCTTTCGAATCATTCAGCTAATATTCTTATTCTTGAGTTAAAATCTTGGTATATATATATATATAAAAGCATATATATATATATATATATATATATATATATATGTATGTATGTATGTATGTATCAAGAGCAATCCACCTAAAAGGGAGGAAGTTAGGAAGTAATGAAGGTAGGAAGTGCAACACTTCGTCTTCCTTCCCCAATGGTGCATGTACAAATATTTGTGTGCAGAGGAATTCAGGTTCGGGTCCGTTGTTGTCACTGGTTTCAGAAATGAGGAGATTTGCCTGCAATTTTGGTAGCGTGTAAAAACGTGTAGTATCAGCAGCCAAACTGTTTCGTGGAGATGCCCAGGTTTTCTTCTATACGACATGCTAATGTCATGCAATTACTTTGAAAAGTCCCCCTTGAATGCCCTACCGTCAATGATCTATTCATAGTATATTTATACTACATAATATGTGTATAGCACAATTGTCACGCATTTCATTGAATCCGTCTCAGCAATGACATGTAATAATTGATCACCGAGTTTGTGGAAGGTAAATGTCCTTTTGAAAGCGAAAACGGGCGAATCTATTATCTACAAGGTACTAGTCAGATATAAGAGGGCAAGGCAAATTTGGAACAAAAAGTATTAATAATTATTGAAGAATGTTTCCTCCTAATTTTTTTCTTCTGTTATTATGACTTAAAATTTTAACTATTAAAAAATTAAAATTATTCATATTGTTATAGAAATTACTCCGAAAATACGAACTAAAAATTTTTTTTTTCTCTATTTGAATCTGTCTCACTTGGCCACTCGCTAATTTTTTACACAATTTGTTGTTCGAACTATTTATAAACTATATTTTTTAAACCAATTGATAAATGTTGCATCTTGAGAAATGGCATATAAAATTTGAATCCAAATGTACTCATGTCTTTTCAGAAATCATACCTGGTTTGATGCAGCTTCTTGGGATCCCGGTCATTTCTCCAGAACCAACAGATTTCTTCAAACAGGTGACGCTTCAAATCTTAGAGGAGAGGAAGAAAACTGGACAAGTACGTTACAGTTTAGAAAAAACAAACAAAAATAAAAAAAAAAAAAAATTTTTTAAGTCAATTCTTACTTTTTTTTTCACTCTATTGCACAAAGTCCTTTATAAATAATTTTCATTCCTTTTTTAAGTTTATCTGGCGTCATCTATTGGTAGATACATGCAACTTAAAAATCTAAAAAAAAAAAACTAAAATGAATTAATTAAATTTAATTACTGAATTAATATTAGAAAAACTGTATTAACATCAAGTGTCATACACTACAAGTTCAAAAATGTATTTGAAGTTGAGTGGATGAATAAAAGTATTTTATGAACGATTGAAAATGTGAACAAGATATATAGGAGAGAGTGTGAGCTAATAGGAGGAATTGAAAAAAGATTTCAACACAAATATATTTTATGAATGGACCTTTAAAATAAACACGAATTTCAATTTGTTTTCTTGGCATTTAAAAATGACAGAAAGGCGTTCAACATAACTATATACTGTCATTAAAATAAGAATTTCAATATTTTATTGCTCTATATTGATTATATGTTCCATAATTTTTTCATAATAAAATTAATGTATTTATGCGTTTAATTTTTATTTTCATCTTTTTATTTATATTTAAATGTAAGGGTTTTTGTAGTATAATATTTTTAAAGATAAATCTGCAAATAAATATGCAAAGTATACTAAAAATATTAATAATATCTTTTCAATGACGAAAGGTGACAATACATTTCTTGCCTTTCAATTTAAATATTTTAAATAATATTCTTTTCGCTGTGGTTTTTATATGTAAGAGACAGATAATAAAAATTTCTTGGTTCATGACAATATCAAAAGTAGTATTTGATATATAAAAGTAAAATTTTTTTGTCTTTTGTTTTGCAGACTCGAAACGACTTTCTTCAGTTGCTGACAGACACAGCAAAGGAAGTTGCCCTGGAGCAGAAGTGGGAGAAGACCATCGACAAGGACGACATCACCTCCAATTACGGACAGGATGAAAACAGCCACCAGACAATCAAGAACGTCATCAGCAAAAGTCAGTTTCTTGCACTGCCTCCCACTTCTAAACAAAAACATTTCGCTTTTTCAATTCCTTCTATTAGCTCACACTCTGCCTATACATATCTTGTTCAAGTTTTCAATCGTTCATAAAATACTTTTTTATTCATCTACTCAAGTTCAAATATATTTTTTTTTAACTTGTAGTGGATGACATAGGATGGTAATACAATTTTTTTCAAATATTAATTCAGTAATTAAATTTAATTAATTAATTTTAGTTTTTTAGATTTAAATTGTATATATATATACCAATAGATGGCGCCAGATAAACTTAAAAAATGAATGAAAAGTATTTAAAAGGACTTTTCTGCAATATAGTGAAAAAAAAAAAAATGTAGGAATTGACTTTTAAAATTTTTTTTTTATATTACTTGTTCTTAAGCTTTTCTGCATTTTTAATTCTTGATCCTTATCCTGTAGCTATTTGTAGTGAATCGATAAAGGTCTCAATCGAAAAAAGATTGAGAGTTACCTAGTATGCATATCACATTAAGCCTACAAATGGAAAACGAAAGAATGCTTTTTTAAGTGTAATTGGCTTTCATCTATGTTAGATATGACGAAACACAGAAAAAGCCCATGTGAGTTACCCAGAAAAGGCGGAAATTGTTGCACATTACCTGTCAATGCACCAGTTTCAGTTAACATTTTAAAGTAAACTTTCATCTAAATTCAATTACTTTAACTTAAGAACGGAGATCCTTAATGGCTCATTCGAACAAAGCAATGATTGAAGATAAATTGTGATTCATCAAAAAGGTTTACAGTTTGGACACTTAGGTTACTTCTACGCAGGAGTGTCTTTACAAATGTCCAACTTCTTTTAAGAGCCAGGATGCTGCAATCTACCGACCATTACGACCCTCTTGTTTAAAGTAAAATTCAAACAGGTCAGTCATGAAAAGTTAAATCTAAAGTAGCAACTATTAAAGATACGATTTCATAAAATATTTTAATGTTTCTGAATACCAGCCATTTTGACCGGAGTTTAATTAGCAGAAGATCCAATTTCACAAATGGCTCACTATGAGAAATGTGCTACTCTGCATTCTATTTTTACCATGACAGCTTTAAATGAAGGACTCCAAAAAGTGGCATTTAGGCTATAGACCATCTTCTATATTCCTCAAAAACCAATGAAAGAAGAGATTCTGCCCTATAACTTGATTCTAACTGGATTGTGACACTATAGTGTCCTTCATGTAGGAATACAATCTTTCGGTTTGAATTTGAAGTCGGGCTTTGAACCCAGCTCAACGAGAGTGGGGATTCCGCACTCTATCCAGCAGTCCACTCCGGCCTTTTTAAAACAGTAAAATATATTTTAAACTACAGTATTATACTTATAATAAATGAGTTATCTTTTTTCTCATTGGAGAATTTTTTATAAATTTCATGGTTTATCATATTTAACAGAATTCAACAGAACAAACTAATACAACTGCCTACTTTGTCACAATCTCCACAGAACTACTCGTTTACAATGGAACTGTTCTTTTTGTCATCCAACTATTCATTGCAGGGATAGCAATATCGTGAGTGAGAGAACAAATAAATATTTTTACTAATTCCTTTTAAACTTTTTTCTTCCAGACTTATCCCTGGACGAGTTGGTGGGTCAGTGTGTCATCTTCTTCTTGGCCGGTTACGACACGACGGCCTCTACACTGTCCTACGCTTCCTACTTGCTGGCTCTAAACCCAGAGATCCAAACCAAGATAGTCGAAGAGCTGCGACAAGTTCTTGGAAAACGAAAGTAAATGCCACTATGCTTACTAGTTTATCACACATACATAACATTCAAATTCAACGCACCATCTCTAAATGGCATTTTCTAAAATAAATACAAAAATTTAGAAAATAACATGGAAATCAACAACGATTTATAAAATGTGTAAAAATATTAAAAAATAAATAAATTATTTTCCCAATGCAAAAGTGATGCTCGAATTTGTACTCACCTTCACACTTGGACGATTACCGCACCATATTTGTTGGCCTCTTCTTTTTGATGTAAACAAATTTGTCCTTTTTTTGTTCCTGTGCAAACACAATTTGGTTTAAACAAGGGCATTATCTGAGGCTTGTCATTTTGCTCACATC
Source organism: Caerostris extrusa (assembly GCA_021605095.1). Taxonomy (NCBI): domain Eukaryota; kingdom Metazoa; phylum Arthropoda; class Arachnida; order Araneae; family Araneidae; genus Caerostris; species Caerostris extrusa. The sequence continues at coordinate 181,549 of BPLR01011609.1, read as the reverse complement.
TAAAAGACTTAACAATCAACAAATGATTATGATCCTTTTTTGTTTCAGCATATTTGTCTAGTTTCCAACCTCTTACACACAAAAAATTTATTATGCGTTATTCACATCTAAAAGACCTGCCAGTCAACAAATTTATTGTGACCATCTCCAGTATAAAAAACTTTTATTTCAGCAAGTTTGTCGAGTTTCGAACCTATACACACAAAAAATTACGACTGTGTATAAATTTGTATAAAGTTCATAAATAAATAATCACTCCCTCGTTCACTATGCTTCTAATACTTAACGATTCAATTGCTGAATTTCTGCTTGAATTTCTATGATAAAAATGAATAAAAAAGTATAAAAACTTATTGATCTAACAATGTACTAATAATGCATATTTTCGATTTTAGAATTGTATTCAAACAAAATTATATTTGGAAAAAAAAAAAAAAAAAGATATCGTGTATCTGATAGAGAAACTTAAACAATTTATACATTAGGCTCTTCATAATAAGCATACATAATATACTATGAAAAGTTTCTAGTGGTTTGAAGTACTTCATTTTCCAAAACTTTGTAGATGTAATCGTGTATTTGGAGAGAAAATTGAAAATTGTCCTAAAAACAGATGACCAATGAATGCGAGATAGTCTACCAAGCTGTACCACTCTCTACGACCGAGTCTCCTCATTCTGAAAGCTGTGACTGTAACATCACCAATAAATAATCTAACTCTTATCAATTAACATGTTAGTTTGTGTGCTATTAGGACACGAGTTTGATTTGTAATTAGTATTTTCAATAATTTACTTAATTATATATTTCAAAACTTATATTCAATTATATTATATATTCTTTTAATGCAAAATAGAAATTGGAAATTATATTTTTATTTATTTACATATTTAACTCATATTTTTCAGATTTTGTGTTTCATTATGCTCATTTCTTTTAAATTCCTTTGTAGGGTGAACTGACCTATGAAGCTTTGCAAGAAATGAAATACCTAGATAACGTCATATCTGAAACATTACGATTATATCCAGCAGTTACTAGGTAAAATATTTAATAGTGTTTCTTTATTCCATGATGCGCGGAAAATAAACGATGAATTAAATCATTGAATCTATCATACTACCATGATGTCACTGCTGCAAGATACCATGTTCAATTTAATCAAATAAAACATTCTGTTTGATAAATTAAATAAATTCATAATAATTAATGTATTTATATAAATGTGTAATTTCGTAATTACATTTCATAAGAACTTTAAAATGATCACGAATATTATTGCCAAGTAGTTTTAAAAAAAATATTTAAAAAAATCTATAAAAAAAAGTAAAACATTTTATTAAAAATGTTATAACTTTAAAATTTTGCTGTTGGTTTTAATGCTGGCCACTTTTACTTAAATTGCCATTAGAATGGATATCATGTAGCAGCTTCAGCTTAATCTAGGGTCGTACACAATATAGTTTGTTGAACTCTACCCACATTTTAATACCATGAATTTGAACGAATATTCGAGGGATGAAATCTGGAGGGAGTCGCTTTTATTTTTCTCTAGTCTATTTAAAGTCTAGTCTAGCCCTAGTCTAAAAGTCTGAAGCCTAATCTAGTCTAGCCTAGTCTAAAAGTCTAAAGCCTAGTTTAGCCTAGCTTTCTTTTGTCTAGCCAAAAGTTTTGTCTAAAGTGTGCACAAGATGACCGTAGAGGGACAAATCAAACTAGTAAAAAAATTTACGATCATATTCTAATTAGTTCCTTTTTATTTAAACAAAAACCATTTTTCTGATATAGGTATCTGTCTAGAATACCTGGTGGTATCTGGGTTATCTATTGAAAGATTTACAAATTTTCTTTAAGTTGAAATAAATTGATAAAAAAAAATTAATTAATGTTCATTGTTTCAAAATATGTTATTTTTGAAGTTTGTGATTTTGTTCTTTTTTGAATAAATATTTTTGTTTGTTTCAAATAATCTTTTATATAGGTTGACTTATATTTTACTCTCTAATGTTTTTGTACATAAAAAGTTATTCACATTATTTTTTTCCCTTGATTTGTAGCTCTATGATAATTTTTGCATACTTTGGGCTAATTAGAACGGGACCTACAGTTTAACGTAGATTCCGAACCATTAACAAACATCCATACCATCACCAGGACTTTAACATGAAGCTTGTGGTACCAACGGCTAGAGAACTAGCCAATTGACCGTCAGGCATCGTTTTTATTTAGAATTTGACAAACCATAATTCTTAATCATTATCAGTGTTTCTCGCACCATCGATTGAAATGTATTCATGATTCCTTTGCACATTTTACTAATATTTTTTTTCACAATTAATTTTTACTAAGTAATTAGAACATTTTTTTTTCTATTTTATTATTTACTACGATTAAACATTGTCAATATCTCGAAAATAATTCTCATGATCCTGGGTGAATTGATAGTTTTATTACACGACAAATTACTTGCGTTTGCTATAAAATTAAGGTTTCTTTTTTTTTCCACAAATAAACAACTTTTTTTGTATGGTATGAGTTTATTAAATTTTAACAATCATTTAGATTAGAGAGAGACACAGACTCTGACTGCAAGCTGGGAAATACAGGAATAACCGTCCCCAAGGGAATGATGGTTTCAATCCCAATCTATTCTATACAGACAGATCCGAAATATTTTCCAGATCCCCACAAGTTCGATCCAGACAGGTGAGATACTGTTTTTTACTTCTACTGAATTAAAATATTTTTAAGTCAAGTGTTCTTGACCTTTTATTTTTAGTGAGAATCACGAGCTTGTCGTATAACAAAGGCCACGTATTTTTTTTTTATCTCAAAAGATGATTTGGATACATAACACAAAATTTTAGTAGTCAAATTTAAATAATTTAATATTATATTAATGACAATAAAACCAAAAGTATATTCTTTCATAGTACATATATATTTGTAAACCTTTGAAGTAGTAGACAAACTCAACTGTTATTATTTTGTTTTCCAAAAATTTAGAACGAAACAGGAAAATATCAACACGGCAAAAATAAGTACAAATAAATAAAAACACTCAGTATATGTACAAAAAGCAATGCTGCATTAAAATATGGTATTTAGTAATAATTTAAATACCCCAGAGTTATAAGGAATTCTTTACTAAAAGTTACCTCAAAGTTTGTCTCATAACTGTTGAATCATCCTGTATATATATATATATATATATAATTGATTAACTACAGTATGCAACAGCTAATTCCTGTAATATAATAAAAATGTGCTTATTGTTTTTATGATCGTAAAGTCCAAGGCAGGCCGAACGTCAGAAACGCCAGATTTGCCCGAACTTAAGTGATATTAATTATATAAATTTTTTATCCATCATTAGCAATTATTTTAAATCTGTTATTATATACAACACTACAGTTTTGACAAAAAAAAAAAATTGGTTAAAATTGGTTAAATTCGCATTCGTTATTACGAATTTGTTCTCCATTTTATTCCTTTTTTCTGTTGTACGATACTTGAAATTTTTACGTGCAACTATAACTGGTATTTGCTTTGCAAACTGTTTTATTGAAATTTTTCAACACAAAGTTGCTTCTTTGGCGTGATTTTTCAGTGCTTCTTTTTTCATTTTTTTTTTTTTTTTTTTTTTTTTTTTTTTTTTTTTTTTTAGGCCAGGATTGAGCCAAAATAAGATTTTGCCAAAAATTAATATAAAATACATTTCAAAATATTTCAAAGATTACTTTTATTAAAATGGGAATCAGAAATATTCACGAATATTTCATTAGAATCTGAAATTTCATCATCCCTCTAGATTCACCCCCGAAGAACGAGCCAAGCGCAATCCGTACGCCTACCTACCCTTCGGATCAGGACCCAGGAACTGCGTGGGGATGAGGTTCGCCCTCATGGAAATCAAGGTGTGCTTGGCGTACGTGGTCGCCAACTTCGAGATACTCAGATCTCCGGAAACTAAGGTACTGTCCATTTTTTTTATATACGTTAAATTTCAAAAACTCAATTTACATATGCGGGAAACCCTTTCCCATCGTTGAGGTGCAGAACAAAACGTGTTTTCTTAATTGTTTCCATTTAATTTATCCAATGCTAGAATTTTCCTTTATACGCGATAAGTTACAAAACATCAATGCATTATCAATATTTTAAAAAGAATTTTCAAGAATTGAAAATGAACCCAAAAAGAAATCGTATAAATTGCAAAACAAGTCAAAATGGCGAAAGATTTCCAGATATGAAAGGAGGAGAAATCAATGAATGAACCAAGAAACGATAAATGAAGAATAAGATCATCTTGTAATACCAGCTGGCAGTGAAAGCAGCGATAATGAATTAGATAAAGTAACTACAATAATTTGCAAAAAAAAAAAAAAAAAAAAAAAGAACTGTTTAAAAAAAGCGCAGGTATTCTTTGACTTTTGTATAATGAAATAGTTTCAGCATTAAGACACATAAGCCACATTCACACCAAAGCATTGAAACGTGAAGCGTCGACCCACGGCTCGCCTCAAGTTTACCACGTTTTCCCCTTTTGTGATAGGTCGACGCATCCCACTTTGCCGCTCAACGTCTTGGTGTGATTGTGGCTTAAGATTTTGGATCGAACTTCTTTGTCTCTTTTGTTGGTATTATTCTTTGGAAACCCAACACGTTATTCCACACTACTCTAAGTGTGTTCAAATATCGGATTGCTTTTTACAGGTACCACTGGAATTCCATCTCGGTCCTGGTCTCCTTATTGCCAAGGATCTGGTACTCAAACTACGAGAAAGAAGTGACAAAGTTCCAATAAAATAAAGAAATGGAGACATCGCCAATGAAAGAAGGAGGGACTTACCATGCACTGTCAGGATTTTTTTCATAAACAATGAAAATGAATGCAGTTATTAATTTTTTAACTATGATTATGACATAGTTTTAAAATAGAAAATGTTTTCTTTCTTTTTGTATGTACATTTTGTATAATATCATGATTCCTAGTAACTACGAATTAAATGTCTTATAACTCAGCTATTTAAATTTGTATCCTTATAAGAAACTTTCTAAAGTTTGTGTGTTATAAGTAATTTATGGGCGATAATTTTTTAAATAAAAATTTACTATTCTCGTATTTGTCATTATCTGTAAATGTGTTCAATCATATATGTGTCGCGCAAAAATAAAACTTGAAAACATAAATATATTCAATTTCTTTGTATATTTTAAAACATTCTATGTGTGCAGGATATTACGTAATTGCCAAAAAACTTTTATCAAATCTCAACCTGTCAGAGTATGCTCCTGGAATGCAGATGGCCTGCGTTCTTAAATCATTGCACTGAAGAGATTTTGTCCTAGACCGAATGTCGATGTTATATTCCTACAAGAAACAAAAATTTCGATAGAAACCCACTGATAACAAACTACCGAACCACAGATTGTATTGAACCGATAGAATCAGGAAAATTCAAACCGACTTTGCGGTAGAACATAAATATACAATAAAGTTTATTAAAAAAAACAAATTAAAAGTTTAATCCCATAATCCCATACATTAGTCTTCCTAGTCCTTAATTAAACTAGATTATTGCTGCCTTGAGGCCTGATAGCCGAGTGACTAGCGCTCAGACACTCAATGCCATAGAGTTCGAGTCCCGGTAGTACCATGGATGTTTGTAGTGTTCGATTCCACTTTTAAGCCCCCAAGTCCCAGTCTAATATGACTGTGGAGTGTCAGGAGTAGGGGCTGACAACCCTACCCCGTGAAACGAAAACATCTCTTTCGAAATCTGCCAGTAGGCAAACGGTCTTGGCCTACCATGGGGTAGTTGCACCAATGATGAATGCTACCTTAGTTAAATTTCAACTTGCTGACTCCTGCCTTTCAAGATAATTTCGGCCTATGTCTGGCCCATTTTTTCGTACAATTTAACCTATATCTGGTCCAACATTTCAGTTTTCTCGTATTTACTTTTGCTATTTCATGTTGTCTGTCTTAAATCGCACTAATAATAATTGTACAATATGTACACCACTAAAAAAATTAAAAATTAAGATCTGAAGCGTCGGTGATGCTAGAAAGTGATGAAGAATAATAATCAGAGAAACGGTTGATAAAAAGTAAGTAAATATTTAATTTAATAACTTTAAAATACTGTTATTTAATCTTTAATTTTAAAAATATTATCAGCCTAATCATGAATTTTTATATTCTCGTCGAAAAAGCCTTGTCACTATCACAAAAACATTTTATCTTTTAGAATTTTACAATTAATTAATTAAATTTTTTAATTAATCTTTTGCAATAAATATTTAATTAATTAGTCTTCTCCAATAAATTAATCTTTTGCAAATTGATGAGTGATCTTTTATTGATTCAATAAGTGCTTCAATATTTGTTGTACTATTTGTAATAATTAAAAACAAGTAAGATTAGTTAAAATGGTTATTTATCAATTTTTTTTTAATATTCATCCTGCAAATATTTGTCCACAAGTCTATATTAATCCAAATAATTTTGTGCGTTTTAATTTCTTATCTAAAAACAACCACAACTTCCGTCTTGAGCACAATTTAAAAATAAATCAGATACCGCTCTTTTTAAGCTAATGCATTATCGATAAACGTTCTTACCTTCTATTTGTAGTAAATTACAAGGCATAGAATAAAATATTTTTCTAATATTTAAATATTCAGACACATATTAAAGCAGGCCCATTTCGTTTTCTAATTTTTAATCTTTCTTTTTCAAATCAAATCTGAAAGCTTACTAAAATAAAAATGATTTATGATGTGGCAAAGTGCAGGGATAGGGAGAGGTTTGTGTATCTCTGATTTAACATCTGCACTGTCGAGTTCATAACAAAAATGTTTTTATTCTGCCAATGGCTTGCTGGGTCGGTTTGGCACGATGTTGTGTCTAGCTCAAACCGCACCTTTTTAGTTATGTATATTTCTAAACTTATTACTCGTTGTTTAATTCAATTACATTTATTTATCATATTCAGTTGCTATCTGAAAATAAATGCTGATCAAAATTATTCCTAACATTAACGGGTATTCAGTTATTTTGTTTTTTTTTAAATATTCTGCTCGTAGTAGCTTCCTCTGTCCATTCACATACTCACTTCAGTATTCATATTCATATTCACATTTGAAAATTGTACATTCTTCATGCATTAACTTTAGCATTAGTAGAATTGTGCTAATGTTCAAGTTAATTTAACTTTGATGACGAGAATTAGAATATTCTTTAAATAGACGACACGAGAATATTCTTTTAAATAGATGACACGAGAATATTCTTTTTTTTAAAAAGAAAGAATATAAAAACCTTCTTGTTAAGATATTATCAGCTTTATTTGATATTTTTACTTCTTTTTTTCAGTGTAATATTTAGGATTAATACTTATTATTAATTAATTTTTTTTCTGGAGTATTTCCAAGATTTTTCAAACGATTCTTCAACATCAAAAACTTCTTTTAAAACTAGGGCCTTATTTTTAAAATATTGTTTAATGACAACCTCCTCTTTATTCAGATGGGTCATTTGTAGTCTTCAATTCTTATTTTTCATATCATATTCACCATCATCTATTAATTTAATCAGTTTAAATAAGAACCACTAGGTCCTCTTTTATTATGTTTTTTGATGAAACACCATATAAATACCAACTCATTTATACAATTTTAAGAAAAAACAGACAGAGATGCATCTTTGACAATCTAATATAAGGTTGATATATCTAATCATCTTTTTTATACAAATACTAAAAATTTAAATACTGAATTTACATGACTTTTGTGAAATATTTAAAAAAAGTAATATTATATCAAAGTAAAATTTATAAGATTTTTTTGAGTATTTCTCAAAAGCCATGTACCTTTTATTTAAATTTTTACCTTGTTATATGCATAATAATAAAAAATAGGTAAATATTCGATACTCACTAAAACTAAGTAATACCACTTTCTATTGTTTGCATTCCCATCTATTGCTAAAAAGCCTGATTAGTATCTAGAACAATTTGGTTAATCATTAATAATTAATCATCTGGGATAAATCATGTCATCATTGATTCTAATACTTGCTTTTGTTCTTCATTCTTAATACTTTTGATTCTAATACTTATACTAATAACTTCAGCTGGTGAATTACTTTTCTGTCAGTAATATATTTCATGCAATAACATCCACACATGACAGAACCAATTTTTGAAGAAAACATGAATTGTTATTAATTTTCTTTTTGTGTATTCAGATAATTTTTGATATTATAGCATTTTTTCCACGAGAAAGTGTTTAGCATTTCGATTTCCAGAAGAAAGGAATGCATATTTTAACAGGGCATAATAACAACACTAACAACAATTGTGAATGTAGAAAACTTATATACATATATTGATAAACAGAGACGTTTTAAAGAATAATTATCATAAAATTGAACTTCATAGATGGGCCACACGATTAATATTCTGAAAATTTTTTAAACAAATTTCCTAATAAATGGAAGTGTAATTGATAAAAAGAAACTTTCAATAATCTTAGAAATGTTTTCAAAGGTTTAAAATGGATTGTAAAAAAAGATGATTAAAACCAAACATTTTAAAACATCCAAAAGGTTGTAAAAAGATCATTCAATTAGATTATTAATTAAATAATTTAAAAATCAATTGAATATAAACATGCTTTAGTTGATTTAATAAATGTAGATGATTATTTAAATAAAAATAAGAAAAAAATTATAAAAAAGCTGAGAAACATAAAATTAAAAGAAATTTATTCTTTTGAATTTAATATTTGATAAAAGTATTAATGATTATAAGCCAAAAAGAAGAAGAAAAAAAAAAGAAAAGTAAATCCCAAAAGTTATTTCCAGATTTTAAAAAATCTACTGAACAATTTATTGAAGAACCTAGAATGGATCTCAAGAACAGAAAATACTATTTGAATATGGTTTTGCAAATTTAAAGTTGAAAAAAATATGTATATAAAAAGTAAAAATTTAAAATGAATCTTGAAGACTTATTTTAACCAGATTATGAAATTGTTGAGAAAATTACAAATTTATTAAAAAATACGACTCATAGAATTTTAGAAATCACTAAAAACAAGATCAGACTTGAAAATTTTATACTTTAAAAGTTTTATTTTAGAAATGCATAGAAAATTGAAGAAAATGTATCCATTTATTGTTAAACATAATCCTAAATTAAATCAACCGTTTCAACTTAAAAAGATATAAACTAAATAAGTATACGAAACCTATTGAGATGTTTTAGCAGATAAAATTAAGTACATAGAATTAAGCATTAAAGACTGTATATTTGATTTTCCTGTGATTGAATTACCCAGTGGTGGAAGACATAAAGGTGTGAAAATATTCAAGGACGAAGCAAATGTAAAAAAAAAAGTATTTATCAGGTTAAAAATGATGATAGTATATAATGACAGGATAATATCTAATATCTATAGCTAGAACTGTTGTAACAGTTCTAAGTATTCAAAAATCCTGAACTTTTATATAAAAATTAAATTATTCACAATTAACTAAGAATAACATTACTTGTATTGAAAAAGAAAGAGTATTACGAAAAATAATATCTCAAACTACTGAATTGTATAATAATACTTTAGAAGTTTTATAATTTAGAGAATGTAAAACTTTTCGAACAATTTCTAGGTATTCAAATTAATATATTTTGTAGAAAGAATTTCAATGAAAAGATATATAATAGTACTTATAAACCAACATCCATTTATATTTTTAAGAACAGAAATCACTTTTATTTTATTACACCTATTACTGATTTTTAAGGAAAAAATAATTATTGTGAAAGTCAGCTATAAAAGAAACCATGAGCATAATTGTTTATTAAAATGTGATAGGTGTTTTAAAAAGAAAGTAATTGGGAGGGAGAAGATATCAGGTGCACTGAATGTTTTAGATCGTTTAAACGTGAAAAATGTTTTTCGAAATCATAAATATTTTTTTTTATTTCCAATGGCAGGCTACAATAAGTAATAAAAAAAAAAAAGAACACAAATAACATGAAAACAACAACGGAAATCGAAAGAAATGTGGCATGGAAAGAAAGTGACATGTTTAGCCCATAAGGGCCCTAGCCTCCCAGTAACGACCCTACACAGTAGAGGAAACAAGTGCAGGGCAGACAGGAAGGGGAGATGAATCCCTGTCCTCTCAAGACTGCAGAGCATGCATTTTAGGCTTGCAAATATTTTTATACGAAAAGATGATTGGCCATACAATCATGGCCCATCAGGAAAAAAAAGGGCAACAGCTTTCTGAAACCTGGGCTGATCAGGTATATTTAAAATAAAAGTTAAACCAGGTTTTAGATGAGTTGCCTTCTCGTAGATTATCAGATAGAGTGTTCCGAAAAAAGTCTCGGATCATCAGTTTCATCGAGTGAAAAGAGATGTCTTTACAAAAGGTTTGGGTGATGGTTGTTCCTTTTTGGCAAGAGAGAACTCCCTTCTCATTGCCCAAGATCCCACAATGGCCTGGGATCCACTGCAAAACGATATCCTTGCCTATCATAAATATAAAAAGGAAGAAAGTGTTTTGGATTGCGAAATGGTGTGGAAATGCTCGAAAATTAATAGGAATATAAACAGAATTAAAGTTTATCCTAAAGAACATAAATGTGGCGAAAGAAAATGCAACAATTGTCATAATTGAGTAGAAGATCATAAATGTTATATGAAAAGAAAAAAAACTAAATGTGTAGTGTTGTGAGTTAGAGCAAATGATTGTCACCGAGTGTGGTTGGTTTGAGACTTGACATACAGGTTTGAGAACTCACATCTTTATTTACACACGCACAAACACCACACACTTATAATTAGAGACATACAATATTTAACATATTTAAAGACATCTAATTATACATTCTTTATAATTATACGCGTGTTAAAGAGAAATTGAACATAGATTTAGCAAAAATTCATAAAAATCCAGGAATGAGATTTATATCAAAAAATATATTTAAATTCTTCATGGGGCAAAGTGAGGACAATGAAAAAATATGGAACAAATTGAATATGTCACGGAATTTGAAGATTTTTATGGAATGATATTGAACTATAAAATTAAAGATTTAAATATGATATTCTTCAATAATGATTATATAAAAATGAAATATAAAATGAAAGATGAATACATTAAACAGAATTTCAATACATATACCTATATTTCTGTATTTACAACTATTTCTGCAAGTATACGATTGTATAAAAGGGTGTATAGATTAGTATTCTATTCTGATACAAATAGTACTGTATATATCGATGATGGAATAAATAAAGTAGAAACAAGATGAATGTTAGGTGAAGGACAGATGAATTAAGAAAGATAAATGTATAAAAATTTGTATATCTCCAGCTTGTAAAGACTATGCATATCTAATGAAAACTGGTAGAGTTGATGGAAATTTAAAAGGATTTAAATGACATATGAGAGTGAAAATAAGTTTAAATTCTATCAAAATATTAATAGCAGGAAAAGAATACATAAATGTAGAAATAAATCCATTTCAATTACAAAAAAAAAAAAAAAAAAAAAGATAAAAATACATGTTTGGTTTTTGATAAAAGAAAAATTTTAAGTAATTTTGAAGCGATATCTTTTGGATGTTAGATATTTCAATTTTAATAAATGTTTTATAATAAATAGTGCTGGGTAAAAAGGAAAGGTATAAGTCTTATCATCATTATTCAAGGTTTCATTCTTCCAAATAAGGAGAGAGATAAGTTGGGTTCACGTGAAAAGGGCTTATTGGTGAAACATTATCTATATTTACTTCCAACAGCGAATTGGATGAGCAAACATTAAAAAATTGTAAAGAAGTGTACTAATCAGGTATATGACTTGTGATTTAAAAAAAAAATTTCAATTGATAAAGAACCTATGAACCTAATGATTTTAAAATTGTATAAAAATATCTACATCATTTGTATGATAGTGCGTTTGCATATAAAGGTGAAATTACTCGAAGATAATAAAATCTTTTCATCTGAACACTTTAAAATTTTGTGTGAAAAAATGTGCTAAAATAATAGACTTGGTTGTTCATTGAGGAAATATATGTATTATTAAAACTGCCTTCACTGTCTTATGAAAAAGGTTCATCATGAAAAAAAAAAAAAGATATGGAATAGTATGATTAAGGATTTGAAAAATGATTAAAGAATATTATTATTATAAAAGTTAACAATTGAAGAGCTCTAATCCGAAGAATTGTTTTCTAAAAAACAAAATACAATAAATGCACGAATGGAATTCAAAGAGTATATTATTAAAATACTCAATGATTCCCGAGACTTCGATATTGAAACATCAGCTGGTTTATGTGAAAATTTATATAATATTCACATTCTACACAATAGAGGTTTTTATGGAATGTATTTAATTCTTTTGGAATATTTAGAAATATTAGTGATGATTATCGGATCGTCATCGAATCGATTATTGAACCAATTTTAGAATCATTGCAATTGCCAAAAAAAAAAAAAGTCGAACAACGGATTCACAGCGAAAAAAAAAAACTTCTAATCTGTAATGTTTAAACTAGTACTTTCAATAAATAAAAATATAATTAATAGACAAAAAGAGGATATCATGAAAAAACTTAATGCTTGGGGAACTCAGGTTACATCTTTCAAAAAATTACACGAAATTGAAAAGAATAGATAAAATATTGTTACTGAAACAAAAACAAATGTCCTCACAAAATGATGAAAAAGTAGTTGTTGAATTTTATAGAACAATGAAGACTTCGCTTTTTCTCCCTACCAGATCGATGTAATAATAAAAAAAAAAATCAAGTTATCTGAGAAAGAAACTAAATTCAGATTTAAAATTTACAGAATGTGGAAAATAAATGTTAGAATGTTGTTTGAATTTACTATTTAGTTAGGGAAAGCTAATGCTTCCGTCTTTTGAAATTCTAATTACTTTTTAGAGTCAAAGACTCCTTTTTTTATTATATTGACTTTTTTTTTAATTCAGAGTCGAAAGACTTTGTTCTTATATATGCTTTTTATATTATTTTTTATCAGAAATTTTCTATTTTTTTTTCTAGGATTATATCAGAAAATGCATAAAAAGTGGAAAAAAAAAATTAGTTATTTTACATTTTTTTCAATTCCTTCTATTAGCTCACACTCTACCTATATATCTCACTCAAATTTTCAATCGTTCATAAAATACTTTTTTATTCATCCACACAAGTTCAAATACATTTTTTAAAAACTTGTAGTGGATCACACTTGATGTTAATACAGTTTTTTTTCAATTTCTTGATATTAATTCATTCATTAAATTTAATTAATTCATTTTAGTTTTATTTAAATTTAAGTTGCATGTATCTACAATAGATGGTAACGGCAGATAAACTTAAAAAAAAATGAATGAAAATTATTTATAAGGACTTTTCTGCAATATAATGAAAAAAAAAGTAGGAATTGACTTTTAAATTTTTTTTTTTTTATATTACTTGTTTTTAACCTGAACAAGTTCTATATATTTTATGCTTTTGATCTAAAAATGTTACAAAAACAGAAATACATTTTGAAAATGTCTTATTTTTTTTAAAAAATTTTGAAGTAAGAGAAATGGTATATAGGGTGGTGGCACTAGTGTTCTAGATCCCACCATATACAACTAATAGTACTGAGTTCACGTACTACTGATATTATGACCAACTTAAAGTAAAGAAATTAAATAGTCTTAATAAAAATAGTACGATAAGATAAAATTAAATATTTATTTTTAAAGTTAATTATTTTTAAATTATTTTATTTATTTATTTTTTTAAATTATTCCTTTTTTTTTCAATATTAATATATATACTCAAACTTGATTGAATATCTAATAATCTAAATCCCATGCGTGATATAGTGCTATAAACGAATGACAGAAATAAATGACTTTAATTATCTAAGCCTGTTGTCAGGACTTTATAATTGTAATAATATCATTTAGACAATAATATTACATGTTACAATACATGATAAGAAATACGCAATTTCCATTAAAAAATTTTTTTTTGAGTACATTGATTCGCTTTTGCTGTTAATTGCTTTTATTACGATTTTTCAAGCATAAATTCCCGATTACGTTGTTTTTAGAAATGCATTTGAAAACATGTTATAAACATTTAAATATAAAAACGGTTAATGCATTCAAAACCATATTTGTTTCAAAGTAATTTTTAAAGATTTTTTTGCAATCATTGTATAATTATAAATAAATTAAATCTCTTATTACATAAAGTTCTAAGAAAAGAAACAATTGAAATGCCGCTTATTTAATTATTTTAGTCCTATAGATTTCATTAGAAATTTTAATTTTCTGCCCACGTAAAAAAAAAATCAGCACATTTGGTGAATACAATTCATATAACCAAAAAATGTACTAGATTTTTCCTGGTACGTCTCTCAATAAACATATTATAGGTTATAACTCATATTAATGTGGTCGTATTAATAGCATTCATTCTCACGTCGACACGAAAAATTGCAGAATGAAGGGACTTAATAGAGAGTTTTGCATACCCAAAGCTTTAAAAAATACGTTATTTTTTTCCCCTAGCGCGCATGCTCATACGAAACATTATTACAGATACGCATGCGCAATTTCCTATGAGCATGCGGGCTAGGGAGAAAAAAAATACCGTATTTTTAAAAGTACGGTATGCAAAAAGCTCTCTAATATTAACGGTTAACTCCATTAATGAGAATGAACAGTATTCGCTATCTCCAGTCCATAAGAATTATAATCAGTAGTAATCCATTAATAGATTCATAGTAATTAATCAGTAGTAGATTCATAATCAGTAATAATTCATTAATATAAAGTGGTTAACTAAATTAATAAAACGCATTATTTATTATAAAAACTTTATTTAAAATGTGTTTATTTATGTATTGTTTTAATGTTATTAATTATTTAAATTTATGCAATATTTTAATATTTTAAATGTCATGAATATACCGCCTTCAGGTCTATGCAAATAAAAATTCACAAGCACCGCTCCATTCACCAGAGAAACGGTTCACTAGTTTCACCTGAATGTCTCCTAGCGGCAATGACCTTCCAAGAACGCGTTGTCTAAACTGAGAATTTCTTTTAAATTCAGAATTTCTTTCGCTAGACACGCTACGAAGGATGCATCAGTATGACTGGCTCAGATAAATGAGTATAGATTTTTTGCTCGGAAGGATATTTGAAAACTCTGGGATCTCGACTCTGCATTTAAGAGTGGTAGGAGCTTTATGAACTTTTATTTATTGAATGTTAAGAAATATTATTAGTATAGTTAAGTATCATCTGTTCCTTTATTTGTATCTGTAACTCTCTCTCTCTATATATACTGAAAACAAATTTATTTACTCGTTGACAAAGCTGTCCCAAAATGAATCATTTGTAACAAAGTATGATGAAGTAGTGCTAATTAGTTTATAGGCAAAAATAATCACTATTCTGAGTATAGTACCCATTTGGTGTAAACATTTATAATTATATTAAATAAACAAATAATTTATATAAACATTTATAATTACATTTTAGTTTTTGTATTTAAATCAAAACGTGTCACATTATTCATTTCATGTATATGTATATGTACTTTTTACAAGTATCTGAATGCTTTTGAACCTGTTTCGTTAACGTCATAGCTCGTTATTTGAGGGTCATGGCGGAGGAGATACCTTTTGGTTATGTTTTGATGTGATGAATGAATTGGTTATTTCGGGAACTTCAGTATTTTTGAGGAATTGGGTATCAGTTGAAGTATGTTGTTAGGTTTTATATTATATACCAACACAACAGGAATCATCATGCTATCGGACATGTCGAAGTTTAGTTGATAGTCGATAGTTTAGCTGGAGCATCAATTGAGCAATGGATTTAAGTTACGAGGAGCATATTATAATTGTAGAAGAACCTATGGACGTTGATTTCAAGAAGACCAGTGCATAGGAGGAAAGCTCTGTTTCAATGCGTGTCAACACCAATCAATCATTTCTTTGTTTCATTCATTACCCTCAACTATCAGCTGCAAATCTATTCACAGAAAAGTTTTCACCCTTTAACAAGTGCATAGATCAGAGTACTATGCCACCATTTTTTTTAAGTCGTTGATGCAATACAGTTATTAATGTAAATATATATTAACTACGTATGTATTGAATTAATACGCTAAGACATTGTGTCAATAATTGTGAATATGAATTTAAGATGCATAAATTAATTGCACTTGAAATATGAACATGAAAACATAGATGTTTTTGCTATTTTAATGGTAACGCTTTAAAAAATGATGCTGCATTTTAACAAATCAGCTATTATCAATCTTATGTCCTACACAGTGTGTTAAATTTACATTAAATATCATAAATATAGCAATATATAAAATATAAATATAAACATGACAATACCACAAAATAATAACAAATATAATTAAATATCATAAAAATAACCATATCATGAAAATAACGACAAGATTTAAAATATTAAATAATAAGCAATGGCATAATTTAATTGTGATTTGCTTTTCTTGCTAACTTACCTTGCTTTTGATCAATTAGTCTATATTTAAGTATATTAATATGTTAGAAACACTGTTTTTTTTTTTTTCAAGAAGAAAAGTGTATATAGTTTAGTGAAGTTTAAATATTAGATAAAATAATAGGCAATAAATATACACAGATCAAAAATGTGGAAACAAAAATCATCACGGTGTTAATTGCATGACTGTAAAATAAATAATATTGTTCATATTGTCATTTTTTCTGGTTTCGATGCCTTAGCATTTCCTAGGGTGCCAACAAAAAATCCATACGTTACAAGTGTGGCCAAAGCGCTGATAAGAAGCGATTTATCAATTTTGTAGATTTTAAACAACGTCAGCGCATTTTCTTTGCTTCAATCCTTGAAATATTAAGAGGTTTAAATTTATTTCAAGTGCCGAAAATCTTTCAGGCAAAGAAAGCAAAGTGTCCTTGGCCATACTAAACGCTTGATTAGCAGCGGATGCAGGCAGCATCACCATAGATATTGTCACTAAATTGTGGACTATACCCAGTAGAAAAAACGAATAGGTCATATAATTATCTTTACAGATTATCAGTGAATAGCTAGACCAAAACAGTCCTACCATGCTATTCAACAAAGTACAGAGCGCCGAATAGGAAAGGAAATCGTCAGCGAAAACCATTATTTGAGCCATTTCTTGGTATATTTGCAGTTTTTTGTGGCCATCAAATCGGGCGTCTGCAATGCACAATTTTGTACAGAAGTCGCACAGAAACATCTCTATGCATTTGCTTACGAAACAGTAATACGCGCTGAAAGAGATCAAAAGACATTCCAGGAGTATTATGATCAACACCAGCGATACATCTCGCATGAGACAGCAGTAGTATTTCCATTCTTCAGGAAGGAACGGTGAGGTCCAAATGACATGGTGATCGTGGTCTCGTCTTTTGGAATTCCAGTATGTTATGATAAACATCGCTTCTAAAATGCAAATCAAAATGCTGGAACTGTAGACAGCAACTCTCAATGTCTTCCACCTGCTGACAGAATGCAACTTCTTGGAGATTCTTAGAAGAGCTTGCAGTAGGAACCTCACTTTCCGGCGAGATCGAAATAGGTGGGCGTGTGCTGAAGTCTGAACGAACACCATGATGACTTCCGCGAATTCGCTTTTGGAATCGGATAAAAAGATGAGCCACAGGACCTGGGACGCCATTAGGAGTAGCGAATAAAAAAGAAAAGTATTTTGGAGAATTCCACAAACATTTCATGAATCCGCTTTTTTAAAGAAATCGGGCAAAGGAAGTGTCTCCATTCCTATTATATGGAAAAGGAATAAAAATGGTTTAAGTACTTTTATCGACTGAATTTCTGACTTTCTCGTGGTAAAAGGACTACAATAGTTTTTCGTCACTATCATTTTATAAATAATTTTTAGATTCTTAGTGAAAAATAATATGAACAAGAAAAGGATACTATTTTTAAATATTTACCTTATATTTAATCATCAAACACTCAATCAGAGATAGATCTGATATTTTTCTTTTTATTTTTTATAACTCAGAAAATTGCGGATGATTATTTCTCCAATATCTATAGAATCCGTAATCAGGGAATTTAGAATTTTCCACCAAAAAAGTAAGTGTTTAGAAATTATCTTCAAACAATGTATATCATTGCGAATAATGGATAACTTTGTTGAAAAGGCTGGCAAAATTTTAGGACTGTTCACGACAATATTGGAGTAGAAGTTCTGATTTCTTCTAAATGAATACTGATATACAAATTTTTCATTTAATTAAAAGGTGATTAATTGTTCGAAGCTGTTCAACATTTTATTCTTGTTCGACTAAATCGTTTTAAAGTCAAACTGAATCTGGATGTATATAAAAAATCAATGTTGAATGCATGTCATGAAAAAGTTCTAAGCATGTTTTCATGGTATATATTTTTGCAATTCATTAAAAAAATTGTATTCTAATTTTTCCCAACTTACGAAGCAAATATTTAATATTTAAATAACATTTGCAGTTGATATTTTAAATATTTATTTTCTATCCAAAGACTTTTACTTGATTTGGTTTATGGTAATTGTTACTCAAGAACCATGTTTTTGATTATAATAATTCCATTTATTTTTCGATAAAAGTTAAATTGAATCAGTTTATTAACAATAAACATGCTTGTTTTTCATAAAAAAATATTTTATTTATGATTTAATTAAACTTCGAATAATATTGTTCCTCTACACTTCATATTACAATTGCAAATTAGAATAATAAACAGATTAGAGAACATGCTTTATTTTGGAATTGGTTGAGATTTCTTTTTCATGGGAAATAAACAAGAAAAACTAATTTTACAAATAAATATGAATAATCAATTTAAGATGCAAATTTGCAAATTTGTTTGATAATTTTCTTCTAAAAATATAAAAAGTCAATTTCGGTAAATTTCGTTTACAGCTACAAAAATTTAATGTAAAAATTGTCTGCAAAATTATTTGATATTTCATAGTGGCTGTGGTTATTGTTTATATTATTTGTTTATTTAGTTTAGTTTTTGTTGTTTTTCTGTGGTTATTATTTATATGTTTAAACATAGTTATTATTTTTAAGGGCATATTTAGTTATTCATGGGTTTTCATAAAATTGTATACTGCATTCGTGTGAGATAGTGTAATATTAAAGTTAAAGAATGTTACATGTTAATCCCCTTTCCTATGGCTGACTCTACTGCTGTTTGATGAATAATAAAACATTGAGTAAAAGATCTTTTTAACATTCGAGTTCTTACTTTTCTCATCGATCCGGTACCGGAAATAATTTCACCCGTCCTTTTATTCCTCCCTTGTGCCACTATAATTTTTGTTCTATTACTAGTTAATATCGATTTTTCCCCGAATATTTGACCAAGTACATATGAAGCCATTGCTTTTGAATCATTGATTTTAACAGGCTTTTGTGGCTGTGGCTATTGTACATTAGTCGGGATTTTTCTTACTTGTCTCTAGGGCTATGCAGCCCTTAACAGTTAGAATGATGTCAGTGGTACAACGATGGTCCTTACGTGTATTACAAACAGCCCACCGCCAGGTGTTGAGAGGTGCCTTTCGGAAGGACTTTTTAGGTGCTTTAAGTACTATCTAACCCTCAATTTCATGACATTTGCAAATAGTTGAAATATGAACTATTTGAATGTTGAATTCATGCATTCAAAACTTAAAGTGAATTTCTGAAGACCTGTATTTTTTGCTACACCACTATACGATTACAGTCATAACTATTATAATCATTTTCAAAATATAATGGAATATTTAACAGTATGTTCTTATTTATTTATGCATACAAAAGTATTGAAATATATTTATTAAGATGCTTTTTTAATCAAAACCATTTTTTTGCACCTGTATTTTTGCTCTCGAAAACCCAATATATTATATATGTATATTTATATTATAAAAATATTATTATTGTTGTTTTAATTAACTTCTGCACATGTAATTGATTGAGTAATGAATAACAGTTTATATATTGCTATTTTACTGCGCCTTTAATGAGTATTCACGGACATGAGGATCTGCAAGAACAGTGCTGACTTTGAGGTACAAAAACCTTGTACCTGAACATAAAAAAACCAACCTCTCACCTTTGATTCATTACAGTTTTACGCAGAGGCTATTTTTAAAGTCATGAAAACCAAATTTGCTGATTGTGTGGCCATCCGTAAATTTAATAATGTTGTATAATGTTTGGTTCATGGAAGTGAGAATTCATCACAGGACACTACTACCATGGTCTAAAAACAAACAAATGCGTGTTGAAAAAAATGATCTATGCCAAATGACTTAGCTTTTAACTTAGTTTTGTAGTTAAGTCGTTAACTATTTAACTATTTTTTTACAATTAATTCAGTAATTAAACAATATTTAGAGTAACATTATGCTTGGGACATGAAACGAAGGTCAGATTTCATTACTGTGACTAAGATATAAGAAAATATAACGCAACTGTAAAAAAAAATGTACGGACACCACATACTTAAAATGCTTTGGTACTGAATTGTACACTTTCTGTCATATGACAATATTCTCTTTTTCGCCGCCATTTTCAGATACTTGTACAACAAAGACATTTAGATTTTCCATTTAGAGACACAAAGACATTTAGATTTAAAAATACATTTAGATTTTCCTGCACAGATGAAGTTCTGGACTGCCAAATTTTAACACCTCAAACTGTTATTTCTCTATGCAAAATAAAGATGCTCAATAGGATAGGCGCTCTTTCTTAAGAGAATATGATTGGATCGCAGTTACTGAAATGATAGATTTGAATCTTCTCCCTTGCATTTGATTTGCTTTTTTAATTATTATTATTATTGAATGAGAGAAAATCCTCCCCAAAAAAATTTCCCACTCGTGTATTTTCGAGAAAATTTTTTAAATTTCCAATGTTTTTTTAATTTTGACTATGTTCTGTGTTTAAACATATCTCTCTCATTAATTTACGAATAAGTATCTTAAAGTTTCATTTTGTCTTTACGTAAAAATCTCAGAATGAAATATAATAAAATAACTTGAAAATTCACAGCTCACAATGGATAGTAGCATCAAATGAAGAAAATTTTTGAGATAAATTTGCAATTCAGCACCTTGCATTCGCGCCGACAAAATATCATTCATAGAAATAACTACCATTTGTAATTCGAAAGAGAAAAAGTTCACATCTGCACATACTTGGACTTTAAATTACATTTATATTTGTGACAAAAGACAGAGTAAACTGGTAATAAAGTGCTTCGAAAACCACCAAGAAAAGCAAAAAACGGAAATTATATCCCTGAATAGGCACGTTAAGTTTGTAAACCAGAAAGTTCTTTCGTTGAGTTATAATAGAAGCTTGACTATGTGAATCTCCTGATGCCATGCTTGTGCCGTATAGCACCTACTGTAGTGCACCATGGAAACACTGCTCTTAAAAGCCATGTATGACCACAGGTCATACACCAGCATTTTAAAATAAGAAAACATATTTGGATCTTTATTTAACCTTTAAGTTTTGTAAAGTTTTTCATAAATTATTGATATAGTTTCAATAAAATTCAGGCACAATTTTTAGAAAATTATATATTTATTTTTCATACTGACGGGATATGCAATACAATACATTTTGTTTGATAGCATCGATTTCCATATTCCGATATCCACAAATTAAAGTATTTCTGACATATACATATATAGAAATTAAAATACGAAATGTATGAATGAAAACTGATAAACATGAAACATGTTACATTTAAAACAAAAACAATGTAATTAAAAAAGAAGAGTTAAACGTCACTTAGGAATATCCCAATATCATTTTCATGTCTGTTAAACATAACTTAGAAATTTGAAAGTAAAAAAAATTTTTTTTAAGTCCAAAACTGGATCAAAGATCAGAACAATCTGTACTCATAAGAAATAAGACTTTTTCATAAAGCACGCAGTGACCAGCAAAGAGATCAGAGCGATAGAGGGGAATAGGCCATCATTTGAGTTGTAGCATGTTTCCTTCTCCACCCCGCACCTGCTCTCTTCAGGGCAGCACCATGTTCCGCAGCACTTGGAGAAGGCCTGGCAACACCCGATGCCGTTGCAGCAGCTCTGCGTGGCACGACAGCACCCTCCACCGCAACACGACTGTCTGACTTCACAGCACCCTATATTTTGACAGCACGGAGCCGGATATTTGCAGCAGTACAGTCCGCAGCATGTGGCCCTCGCTGGACAGTACCCCGATCCATCGTCACACTCAACGTAGTCGCCCATGGCACTCTGGACTGTGAGGTTACTGAAAGCGAAGTTGGCCTCGACCTTCAGAAGGAGGAGGCCTTTAATTTCCCCTGTGGTCAAATCGCAACACGAGTACCCGCCACGAAACTCGCAACAGGATTTGCCTGCAAAAATAAAATATTTTATTGATTAATTGTAGCATCTACGATCATTTATTGCAGGGGTCTCCAAACTACGGCCCGCCAGTGTCCTCAATCCGGCTCGCGACAGCGAATAGTTTATTGTTGCTGTAATAAGTTGGATAAAACACAGAATGACAATAACTCGGTTTTATTGTCTTGCTAGGTGAAGCTTAGTGACAAGCATAATACGCAGAAAATTTAACTTCAGCATAATAACTAACAAATAATTGAAATGAATCCCACTAACATTATAAACTAGTAAACATCCCGCGGTTACCCTCGAAGTTATACCAACCTACACTGCGTGAAAAAAGTAGAAGGACATTGGATTATTTTTGATAAATGAATAATGACGCATTTTTTAAACAATTAATTTATTCACAACGTTTTTACATGCAGATACATGTATCTAGACAAAAACAAAAAAGTACACAATTAAAAAGTATGTCTTAATAAAAATTTGGTTTTGACGATCTCATGATCAGTGAAAAAGTAGAAGGATACTTCTAAAAGAGGTGTACTACATAAAATTAATATGGAATTCTTTCCCGTTGGCTAGAATTACTTGAAGATCCTATTTGGCATCGAACTGTATAAAGATTGAATTTTGTTTAGCAAATTGTCCCATACAAAGTTTAATGATTTCTGCAGCTCGGCTACAGATTTAAACTGCTTTCCACCCTCGTAAATACGACGTACAATCATTGCCCATATGCTCTCTACAATGTTGAGATCAGGACTTTAGCAGGCCAATGTAAAAGTCGGACATTGTTTGCTGTAAACCAATCTTTAACACTATTTGGAGTGTGAATTGATGCTCCATCTTGCTGAAAAAATCCAGTCATCTCCTCCTAACTCAGTGCCATACGGGAGAAGATTTGAGTTTAGAGTCTGGATGTAGTCTGTATGTTCTGTCTACCATTTAGAAAGACTAAACTTGTCCTGCCTCCATAGCCAACTGCTAACCATACCATTAAACCACCTCTTCCCATCTGTCGAGTAGAATAAGTTTCTTCTTCAATGCCAAGACAGTGCCAATAGTACTGATAACCATCTGGACCATCCAAATTGAATTTTTTCTCATCGGAAAATATAACTGAGGTCCATTCTGAGCTCCAGGACATGTGGTCTTTTTAGCCCACTGCAGTCGGTTCTTCATGTGTCCTTCATTCCACTTTGGAGGGTGCATCCGTTTTTGAAGACGAACTTTTTTGAGCGTTTTTATGTAGTTATAAACAGTTTTTTTGGTCACATGTGTAATTCCCGATTGAAATTGCGCCGTGCCGACACTTTCGCCAGTCTTTTAAGTTCACGAATGATTTTTCGTTGATCACGTTGGGTGAGTTTTTTGTCTTCCTGTCTTCTTTTTTCTTCTGTCACTTTCAGGGTTTCTTATGAAGTTCGAAACAGTATTAGGACTGATGTAATCTCTCTTCACACCTTTGCCTTCATTTTTATAGGCAAACTATTTGGCCCTTCTGAAACTTACTTAAGGGTATTCCTCTAGGCATCCTAAAGCCAACAAAAAACTGTGAATTTCTAGCTAAATATTTTATTCTTGTTAAAAAGGAGTTAAAAGAGAAAAAAACACTTACCTATAAACTTTCCAACAACTTCTAAATAGATTTTGGACGTGTCCTTCTACTTTTTCGCACACCCAAAGTTATTAAGTTGCATTCTATTAAAATAGTGGTAAGTAAAAAAATCTCATTTAACTTTCACTTAACGTAAATTAAAACTCTAACAAAACAACTCTCTATAAAAATCAGATCAAAAGCAGTAAAATAAAAGCATATTGTACAAAAAAATGACTGTCCTTCTACTTTTTTCACACAGTGTATTTCCGCTTTAACCAATAGATGTCGTCACGTGTCACGGTCGTATCGATACACACAATAGTAATTGTAGTAATTGAACCAGCGAATTAGCAAGCGTGTGCTCGCTCAGAGCACGTACTCGGCGACTAGTCTAGAAATTATAGATAATGGCAGAAAACTAAAACGGTTTGGGCCTTTGGTACTTACTGGAGTAAACAGTATGGCCCTAAGGCTGAAGAGTTTGGAGACCCTAATTTAGTGGATACCTCCACGCTTTATTTTCGAAAAACAAAACACTTGATGTTAAGGTGTAAAAAAAGAATAAATTAGTGGATAACTCTTAAAATTACAATATTTTTTTAAACAATATAAAAGATAGATATGTTCAGTTTGTATGTTTATTTGAAAGAATTTTCATCGGTGCGACAGCCCATTGTGGGCCAAGGCCGTCTACCGTTTTTTTTTAATCTTTTACTTTTTTTTTCACCATTTACATTTATTAATTTTTTTTTAAATTCTTTTACCTCGTTTTTTTACTTTTTCCGCTTTTATTACATTTTATATTTTTTACCTTTTTTAATTTTTTTGTTTTCTGTTTTTTTTTTTTTTTTTAATAATTTATATTTCCGTCTACCTACTGGTAGATTTCGAGACGAGAGATGCTTTATTTTTTTTACTGGGTAGGGTTTTTAGTTCTACGACCAACGCTCAGCAGTCACAGGAGACCTGGACCTATGGCTTAAAGTGGATTCCGAACCACTACAAACACCCATGGCGCCCGAATCCGAAACCTAACGATTGGTACCGAGCACAGAGCGCTAGCCACTCGGCCATTCTGGCCACATGATTTTTTTTTTTTCCTTTTACATCTTCCCCCCCCTTTTTTTGTGTGTGTGTGTGTGTTTTTTTTTTTTTTTTTTTTAATTTTTACTGTTTACATTTTTTTTTTTTTTTTTTTTTTTGTTCTTTTCATTCTTTCCTTTTTTTCTCACCTTTTATAATCTTTTACTTTTTTCCACCTTTTACATTAATTAATTTTTTAAAATTCTTTTTACCTCGTTTTTTTACTTTTTCCTCTTTTATTACCTTTTATATTTTTTTACCTTTTAATTTTTTTGTTTTCTGTTTTTTTGTTTTTTTAATAATTTATATTTCTGTACATCTTTTTATTTTAACCTTTTCAATTTTTTTTTTCTACTTTGAATAAAATAGTATTTCTCTTATATTCTTTGAATAACGACAAGCATGGCCTAGTAGATAATGTGTTTGCTACCAAACTAAGAATTCGAAATTTCATGGAGATGGACATAATAAATCTGCTGACCGGAACATCTTTTCATTGGCTTTGAGCAAGTAGAGATAAAGGTGTGAACCACTAGATACCACCACAGGGGAGTGTTTCTTCAAAAATGTTGGATAAATACATGAACCCTGGGTCATATTTCTCTTTACAGAGGTGAATGGCTTAGATCAAAGTGACTGCCATTTGAAAACCGCAACTCTTTAGGCAGACATCTTTATTGAACTATTCACCAATAATTGAGTTCTGGCCATATTCTCTGTATGACTTTTATCATTTCTTTTTCAATTGTTATTTTATGCAGTAAATTATCTCTGCTGACGCAGTGTCTCATACAATGTATCCATGATGTTCCATTTGTTAGAAATTGGCATGAAACAAATTTGTACGAAGCATGCTGATTGGGCGTGATGTAATTGCGATGTCACACCAATCGGAATATAAATGAAAGCGCTTGCAAACGTGTTAGCAATGCGCGAAATAATGACATTTTGGCTGCTTTGGACATTACTACCATTAAAAGTTTTATTCACAAATTAGCCACAAATTTTTATAATAACACTCTAGCAATCCAAAGCCTTTAGTTAAAAGATTACCTGATTATGACATAACGCAACCTAAAAACAATAAACGTCCACGCACCTCTGAACATACTAAATAAATAAAAATTTTATTCAGCTCTCACTATGTGTTGATTTTATTCTATATTTTCTTTTTTACTTCTTACTGAACAAGCCGTTTCTATTATCATTTATCTCCAAAGGAACCACCAAGATAGAGGTATATGGAGATTAACGTTGCCGAAATGCCACAATAATGTCAAACTGTCTGTGTGTGTTAGCAATCGATGAAGCAAAATACCTTGGAGTCATACTTGACAAGCATCTTACCTGTCATTCTCGCATCAATTACATCAAAAATAAATTCAATATGGCTGTTAAAAAACTCTACCCTCTTAACGCTCGCAATAGTCATACCAACATTGATACTACAATTCTTATCTATAGGGTCTACATGCGTCCCATTATTATTATATGCCAGTCTAATATGGGGATCCGCCTACAAATGTAGAATCAAAAATATATAAACTCTCGAAAATAAAATATTACGCATGGCAGTTTATGCATCTTGGTGTGTCAGAAATAAAGATATTCTCACTGCTCTTGAAATTCCTTCAATTAAAAATTTTATTCACAAGCTCGCAAATAATTTTTATAATAGTATTCCTAATAATCCTAATACTCTGCTCAAGCGCCTTCCTGATTATGACATTACTCTTCCCATCCATAATAAACGTCCACGTATTTCACTGAACATTTTAACTAAATAATATTTTTGTCAGCTCTCTCTCTCTATTTGTTATTTTATTTATACTATGTTTGTTTTTAAATTTCTAATTTTTTCTTTTTTCCTTTTATATGTACTGAGCAAGCCATATTTCTCTTACAATATCATAATAAATGCTAATCATTCAGATAGAAGTGCATGGCAGCTAACGCAACCAATACTACTGTGTCCAAAATTCTGTCCCATTTTCAATTTAAAATTTCCAGGGCTTATAGAATTTCACTTTTTTTTTCTTTTTTAGGTTTCTGGCACTGTCCTTGACATCTGTGTGAAATTTGACGTCAAAATATTCATTATTGTTTGAGTTAAGCTTGGCTTTGTGAGACGCTAACACTGATTCCGGTGATTTTTGAAATGTCTGAATTCATTGAGCAAAGAACTTGAATTCAATTTTGTCTGCGGAAACGTATAGAATGTTGCTGAAGATATTCGGTGAGCATTCCTATATCGAAAAGAAATGTTTAGAAGGCCCTCCCAGCCGATAACTTTTAGCATGCATTGATGATTGGAAAAAAAGTCGTCATAAGGCAATTGTGTGCGGAGGGGATTACTTTGAAGGCGATGAAATAAATTTGGAAGAATAAATAAAGAGTTTTTGAAAAAAATAATTTGTCTTACTTTTTAGGCACAGTAGTATTTAGTAATGACATAATACATCGATCAAACCTGCATCAAAATTTTCTATTAGATTTTGTATTAAATTATTATCGTCTGCATAGTAGGTTTTATATTAAATTATTATCATCCTCATAATAGATTTTGTATTAAATTTTGATCGTTTGCATATTAGATATTATTTTAAACTATTATCGTCTGCATGTTGGGTTGTATTTTAAATTATTATCGTCTATAATATTCTTCATATTAAATTATTATTGTCTGCATATTCGGTTTCATATTACATTATTATCATTTTTATATTGCTTCATATGGGCCTGAATGGCCGAGTGGCTAGCGCCCCGGCGCTCGGCACCACAGGTTTCGGGTTCGAGTCCCGGCGGTGCCGTGGATGTTTGTAGTGGTTCGGAATCCACTTTAAGCCGTAGGTCCCGGTCCTAATAGGATCGTAGAGCATTGTGGGGGCATTGTTACTCCGCGTCCGTATCTTCAAGTTACACGCGCCGCCTGGGTAGTGCAAAGTGAGTAACGTCTGTGCAGCGCTTGCCTTAAGGCATCCAAGACCCAGCTGTCTAAGTGTTTGCCAGCTGCATTAGAACAAAAAAAATATTGTTTCATATTAAATTATTATCGAATGTATATTAGATTTTATACAAAATTATTATCAACTAGATATTAGGTTTTATAATAAATTTTTATTATCATCTTCATATTAGATTTTATATTAAATTATTTTCATCTGCATATTAGATTTATAAGAAATTAATATTATCATCTACATTTTAGATTTTATATTAAATTATAATTATCTACATATTAGGTTTTATGATAAATTTTTATTACCGCCTGCATGTTAGGTTTTATACTAAATGATTATTATCTTGTCATTATTAGGTTTTATATTATGTTGTTATTATTATTGCAAAATTGTTGGGTTTTATATTATTTTTATTATTATTATTGTCTCATTGTTACGTTTTATATTAGATTATTATTATTATCGTTTCTTTATTAGATTTTTAAATTATGACCTTATTATTACCTAATTATTCTACAGCATTTGTTAGTTTTGATATTAAACTATTATTGTTACCTCAAGATTTAAGTGCTTACCAATTTTGAAACAGATCGGTGAAATACATAGTTTGTCATTCAACTTATCTGTGAGGAATTCTCTGAAAATGTGCACAAAATGCTTATTATTTCTTTTTTTTTTTCTCCACTCACCTCCAGTGCATGTTGTTAATTTGTCCGGGCATAATACATCCGCCGCTATAAGACATGGCAGGAAAGCAATAAGCAGGAGCTCCTTCTGAAAAAAATCTCATTTACAATTTGGCTCTGAGTTGATTCGAATTATTTGCTCAACATTTTTAGCATGCTTATTTTAAATGCTACCACATTAACTTGATAGATGTATTTCATTCTTCAATGATGGAATTGTTAATGACGATTTTAATATAACATTTTTTTCTATCGGCCACCTACCATTTTTACAAATATATATATATATGACGACTGAAAATTTGAATTCATATAAAAATATTTGCAATCTAATTATTATTTATCTTTATTCAATTAGAACAACAAACTACCTCCCTGGCACTACAGCCCATGTGAACCAAGGTCTTCTGTCAGTTTCCGAGACCAGAAATATTTTCTTTTTACGCGATAGGGTTGCCAGGCATACAACCAACGCTCTACAGTCATATTAGACCCGGACCTACAGCTTAAGGTAGATTCCGAACCATGACGATTGACATGACAGTTTACTCTACAGATTTGCCATGTCCATGTATCTAGGGTACAAATTTATCTTGTTTTTTTTAAGCGATAGACCATGGTTAAATCACGATTTTTGAGGAGAAATAATTATTAAGTATTTTAATTTAGAGATTTTACCATTTAGCTTTTGAAAACATTTCTGAGTTCGCTTTTAGAGTCTTTAGAAGTCGAGAGCCATTTCCTCCCGAGATATGACGATACTGAATGCATGCATTCAAAAATTTTTAATTTAATTTCTAAAAAAATTCTTTTGCTACAGCTCCATGCAAATAACAATCATAGCTATAAATCCGCTGATTTACTGGCGGAAAAGCTTAGGAGCGAGCGCCCTGACCGCGGAAAAAGAATAAGGTTATAATAATAAGGTTATGTAAGGTTAT
This sequence comes from Caerostris extrusa, assembly GCA_021605095.1. NCBI lineage: Eukaryota > Metazoa > Arthropoda > Arachnida > Araneae > Araneidae > Caerostris > Caerostris extrusa. Next base: position 151,789 of record BPLR01011609.1, on the reverse strand, counting down.
GACAGCAAGTCGTAAATGGGTCCTTTTGATGTGCGGGAAAAACAGAGGGCCGTCGAGATGCATTTTTCAATTCCTTCTATTAGCTCACACTCTCCCTATATATATCTTGTTCAAATTTTCAATCGTTCATAAAACACTTTTTATTCAGCCACTCAAGTTCGAATGCATTTTTTTTGAACTTGTAGTGGATGGCACTCGATGTTAATACAGTTTTTTCAAATATTTATTCAGTAATTAAATTTAATTCATTAATTTTTTAGATTTAAGTTGCATGTGTCTAATAATAGATGGCGCCAGATGTAAGAGCAAAATTTCAACTTTATTTGTATATAGTGAAAAAAAAAGTAGGAACTGACTTCAAAAAAAAAAATTTTTTTGATATTACTTGTTTCCTATTAAGGTTCTGTCAACAGGACAATCTTAATAGGTTTGTGAACTGGAGGCTTTAGAATAATTTCCAGAATCTAATTACATTTTAACTCTACGTTTTTAAAGATCTTTTGTATGCATTGAGCTGCAAGTTTTTAATATGAAGACAATTTTGGCATCATTTTGGCATTTTGGTATAATTAGCATTTAAAAAAACCCACTTTACTTTGTTTTTCTTTTGTTCTTGCTCTAAATGACTCTGTGGGCTGTCACTCAGCTATACGTTACTATTATTAATAAAAATAATAATAATGCTCTTCGTGCCCAGTGGCTCATAAGACTCTCAGCATATTGCACCATTTCAGCCGGTCAGCAGCAGCAGCTCGCTCAACCAGCCTGGTTCCTGTCATTTTCTACCAATCGTCTCCATGTTAAAATGGTTCTTTCTCTTTTCCTTTTTACCTTCAGGCACCCATGTTAACGTTGCTGCTGGGATTTTAGCTGACTGTATTCTTAGTATATGGCCAATCCACTGACGTTATTTGTGAATGGTTCTTGCTTTGTCAATATAGAGATCTAAGTTTCATAATCTCTTCAGCTACTATAATTTAGAATAGTATCATTCTTTTAGATCTATGCATGCATAGTGGATCTATGTCTACATTTCTGCAATAATTGTAACATGTTTTGCATATTCTTTAAGTGTTTACTTAGTGTTCAAATATAAATTTTTTTCTTACTTCTTGCCAAATTTTTGCAAAAACATAATGTTTCAGTGCTTGTCAATGTTTCAGAAACTTATTTAACAGTAACATAAACAAGTAATATAAAAGATTTTTTTAAAGTCAATTCCTACTTTTTTTCACTCTATTGCTGAAAGTCCTTTATCAATAATTTTCATTCATTTTTTAAGCTTGTCTGGCGCCCTCTATTGGTAGATATATGCAACTTAAATCTAAAAAAAAAACTAAAATTAATGAATTAAATTTAATGAATTAATTAATATTTAAAAAAACTGTATTAACCTCAAGTGTCATCCACTTCAAGTTAAAAAAATGTATTTGAACTCAAGTGGAGGAATAAAAATTTTATGAACGATTGAAAATTTGAACAAAATATATATAGGGAGAGTGTGAGCTAATACAAGGAATTGAAAAAATTACCACAAATTGTTATTTAAAAATTGTGCCTCTGAAAGTGGTCGGCTATCTTAAGTACATAAACCTTTAATCGAACCACTTAATGAGCCTTATACGTGTTTAAAAAGAATCGACACACATATTCAATATAAAATGCAAAAACTAACTTACCATGTTCAATAAAACTTGCTTTTCTTTTATTTCAACAGATTTCAATACCAAAAGTTAACAACACCTACTTTAATTCAGAAATGGCACACAACTGAAAAAAATGTGAACTTTTCTATTTTCGAATATATCTAATCTCTTCCTTATTTTAGTCGATTCGTCTATTTGAAACATTTTTTTTATTATTATTCTCAAGACATTTCTTATCGAAGACAGATGCTCTTGTTTGTTTAGTAGCAAAAAAAAAAAAAAAAAACCCAGAAACGAAAGAGGAAGAAATGTTCAAAAATTGATAATTATAAATTTATATATAATAAAAATGGTAAGTAGCATGATATTTAAAAACGTCGTTGCACTCTAAACTAACAATAAAATCATTTATTCCGTATACATCGTTTAAAGAAATGGAATCTATTATAAAATTTTGCTATCGATTGTGGAATAAGAGTTCAGAGTTAATAAATTTAATCTACTTAAAGCATAAAAACAAAACAGAAATAAATATTTGCACTTATAATAGTGACTCTTTAAAAGAAAGTTATGCAGTTATGATGTCTTTTAAAAGTATTTTAATTTTTCAAATCTATTTTAAATACTCTAACAACTAGTATTTATTTAATTCACTATAGATATTATAAAAGTACCAAGAAATGAAATTGAATGAAGTATAAACAAGATTTTGAATTATTTTTTTCATGGTGACATTTTGACGTACGTCATTCGTCCCTAGACTGGTAGAAATATAGCAGATTTGGTGTTATTCAGGGTACAACACTGAAGGCCTACTGTAATTGGCCTAAAGGTGGCATCGATAATCGTACTCCTCCTCGAGCCCAGCGGAAAGTTTTTTATAATGAGACGAAGCATTAAAAAACAAAATATAAGAACTTAATATTGTTAGAATAAAAAAAGAACATTTATTATATGAAACATCTTTAATAAAATAAGTTCCAGAACGAGAAAGCCACTATTAAAATTGACAGTTTTATGCGTTATCGGGTTCTAGCCAAAGTTCAAATATAGTAATATAGAAAAAAAAATGTTTAAACTCTATTTTTATGTTTTGTTGAAGTAGTTATTCTTTTATGTTCTAAAACGACCTGGAAATTTTTCAACATCTATTTTATTGTTAACTGTTTTTTTTATTAAAATTGATACTATTTTAAACTGTTTTTGAACAGTTTTGGAGAAAGTATTTTAGACAAACTTTTCCGAAACGAATAAAAAATTTTTGAAACGCATCCTGCACTAGTCATGAAATAATCTTTTTTATTATTAGTTTTTATGTATTTTATTTGAAAAGATATTTTTGTTTCGTACTTTGGATTAAAAATATCAATTCATTTGTTGTATTTTTTCTTGCCGTAAAGTAACTTGTAGCAAACTTGTTTTTACTATCATTGTACATGACGTTGTACGTACATTTTGTGATGTATTTCTTATCAATTCAAGAATATTTAATTAAATTGATGTTCAATGCATGAATTTAATAATTTAATTTTTCAATTGCTAGAATGACGGAATACTTTGTCGGATATTCATGTCGCATACACAGGCTCAGAATGAGCGGATACGCACTAAATATATGCATGCTTTAATTTTAAGTTTTTATCTAGTTTGTCTTTGGTATCTTCCTTAAAACTGTATTGACGCTCCTAATCCGGCAAAATTGCTAATCCGGCATTGCCACAGTTCTGAACATGCCGGATTAAACAGCATTTACTGTACCGACAAAAGTGCATTTGTTGCCCAAAGTGTGGCCAATGAGTTTATAAGCAAAGTTTTATCAATTTTGTAGATTTTTCATAATGTCAACTCATTTTCATGAGTCAATCCTTGAAATAAGAAAGGTTTGCAAGTGCCAGAAATATTTAAAGCCAAGAAAGCATGGTGCGCCTGGCCATATTTAATGCTTGCTTTAATATTTAATGCTTTAGTAGTAGATGTAGGCAGCAGCATCATGAACGTTTTCATGAAATTATGGACTATACACAACAGAAAAAACGAGTGGGTCATGTAATCGTCTTTTACGGAGAATACCAGTGAATAGTTGAACCAAAAGAGTAAACCTGTCAGAACAAGAGAACCATGTCATTTATTAAAAGTAAAGGTTTATGGATGGAAAATAAATATTTGAAATATAAAGATAAATATTATTAAATTATTAAATATTCATCAACATGCAAAATAACTAAGACCGTTATGGAAAATTAGAATAGAAGAATGTTATGTAAGAGATTTAAAGAAAGGATTTGCAATATATTCAGAGCTTTACATTTTTATGACCTTTAATTATGTAGAATTAATTAATTAATTAGAATTAATTATTAAGAATTGTTATTGACATTTAATTATGTTACGTTTTTTATAAATTGTGTTATCAGCAACAGATGGCGCAGCCAACTCTGACGCAATATCTGACATATGCGCTACGGGGTCCTTCAGAGTAATATAAGTTCTCGACAAGGACGGTGGTTCCCAAAAAAAGTAACAATAAAAGTCCTTATTATTATATTGATCAGCGTATGTATTATGTTGATCAGCATATTTATGAATAAGAAAAATAATTGAAAACGACCCCACATTTACATTTATAGTATATTGAAACTTTCTATTGTATTGTTAACTTTACGACACATTTTTAATCAATTGCTAAAATATATACTAAGAAAATGTATTTAAAATTTTCAACAAAAATATTGAATTTTGCTCATATGTATATGCAGACTTTAAATAGATTACTCATTGAAATTTTATTCATTATATTCTATAGTAATTATATTCTATTCGCAGCGCCATTTAACAGGATTTCAAAGTCTCAAAATGTGCCAAGCTGCCGATAAAAAAAAAGTGTGCCCAGAGAACTGATAAGAAGCGTTTTATCAATTTTCTAAATTTTCTAAAAATTCAGCTCGTTTTCTTGCTTTAGTTCTTGAAATAGGAACATTTGATAGGTCACAATAAATATTAAGTGCACTGTTGTGCACTTAATTTTTATTATTAATTTTTTTTTATTATTTTTTATTTATTTGTTAAGTGCAAAATTGTTTTATGGATTTCCATAAAAACAATTTTTTTTAAAAATGTATTATTAAAAAATTAAAATATAAAATTATTAAATTTTTTTTTAAATTTCAATTTTTTATTGTAGCTCATAAACCTTGTATTTTGATTAAAAATTATTTCCTCTTTTTTTTTTTTTTTTTTAATAAAAGTTTGTTCGAATGAGCCTATTAAGCGATAAACATGAATGATTTACAAAAAAAAAAAATATTTATAATTTTATTAAACCTTGAACAAGAAAGTTTCTCTTGCTTCAAAGTAAAATTGCAAATTTGAATACATGACATTATACTGTATATACTTTTAAGCGTGGTGATACGTTTTTCAGTGTTATGGTGAATAAAGTAATAGAATTAAAAAAGATTAAAATAACTCTAAAGATTAATATGAAACTTACAAGGCAGCTTTAGTAAACTTTATAAATGTTAAAAACTTTAGTATTAGGACTAGTTTTCAAATAAAAGTAAATCTTCTTCTTCAATTGAGCAACAGCCCTTCTACTTGCGAGGTCAGGCCGTCTGCCTACTGGAAGAATTCGAGACAGGAAATGTTTTTATGTTCACGGGATAGGGTTCTCAGCCCTACGCCTAACAGTCATATTAGACTGGGACCTGGCGATCACTTTCACATATCAATCTTTGTCTAGTAAGGGCCGAACTGGCCTTGTGGATAACACTTTAAGAACTTAGAATGATTTGGTTTAAAACTTTATGAGAAAGGTTAAATCGAAATCTTCCTTATTGATAACAGGCATGTGTATGGTATATCTGTAGGATGGAGATTCCGTTGTTTGGAGAAATCAAGGATACATTACTCCTATATTATCGTATTGTCCTACTTAAACCCCTGCTCCTCCTTCAACACAGTAAAAACAAGTTTTGTAATTGGCAATTTTCCCTTATATTGTTTTATCTCAGAACACAATATGTTATTCTCCTTATCTCCTTCTATATGTACAGCACAAAAAAGTTTTGTAATGGATATATTTTCCTATACCAGAAATAGAAAAAAATTGTTAATTTTGTTTAGCGGTTTTAACCATTAAAGCTAATATAAATTAATGCTCAATTTTAATACTTCTTAGTTCTTCAACGAGTGGTTAATTTATGTGCATGTTTACTATACAACCAACAGCATTAATTTGAATTGTAATATTGAATTTATTTATAGAGAGATTTACCAAGATTGAAACGTTACATTTTTGTACTACATCTTTTGTATCTAACATTTGCACTAATTTTTTTCATGTGCAGAAAATTACATTTTCTTATTCAATATATTGGACTAAAATAATTAAATAAGCGTATTTTATTTTAATTTATTATTTTAAATTTTTGTAGTAAAACAGATATTATTTTTTAAAAAAGGTTTGTTGTTAGAAATTTCTAATCACAATGAACGTGTTTTAGTAGTAAAACAGATATTATTTTTTTGAAAAGATTTGTTGTTAGAAATTTCTAATCACAATGAACGTGTTTTAGTAGTAAAACAGATATTATTTTTGAAAAGATTTGTTGTTAGAAATTTCTAATCACAATGAACGTGTTTTTTTAGTAGTAAAACAGATATTATTTTTTTGAAAAGATTTGTTGTTAGAAATTTCTAATCACAATGAATGTGTTTTTGTAGTAAAACAGATATTATTTTTTAAAAAAGATTTGTTGTTAGAAATTTCTAATCACAATGAACGTGTTTTAGTAGTAAAACAGATATTATTTTTTTGAAAAGATTTGTTGTTAGAAATTTCTAATCACAATGAACGTGTTTTAGTAGTAAAAACAGATATTATTTTTTTGAAAAGATTTGTTGTTAGAAATTTCTAATCACAATGAACGTGTTTTAGTAGTAAAACAGATATTATTTTTTTGAAAAGATTTGTTGTTAGAAATTTCTAATCACAATGAACGTGTTTTAGTAGTAAAACAGATATTATTTTTTTGAAAAGATTTGTTGTTAGAAATTTCTAATCACAATGAATGTGTTTTTGTAGTAAAACAGATATTATTTTTTTAAAAAGATTTGTTGTTAGAAATTTCTAATCACAATGAACGTGTTTTATAGTAAAACAGATATTATTTTTTTTGAAAAGATTTGTTGTTAGAAATTTCTAATCACAATGAATGTGTTTTTGCAGTAAAACAGATAATATCTAACAACAAATTCTAACAACAACAATTTCTAACAACAAATCTTTTTTAAAAAATAATTTTAAAAAGTTTGTTGTTAGAAATTTCTAATCACAATGAATGTGTTTTTGTAGTAAAACAGATATTATTTTTTTTTAAATGATTTGTTGTTAGAAATTTCTAATCACAAAGAATGTGTCGGTTAATTAAATAAAAAAATGTATTCTTAATTATAAAAAAATTATAATTTTTAAAAAAAAAAGTTTTATACAAATGTGTTTTTATATATAAAATTTTTTTTTCATGCTTAAACATTAATAACCTTTATGCGTCAATCATAAATTTATGCATAAAAATTGCAATTTGTTGATTCATTTTGAAAAATACATTCTGGATTAAAAATAACGCTCTTTTAGAAGAACATTTTTGTCTTTCTTAATGTATTACAGATATTTGCCATTGCCCAGTTTTGATTAACATTCTATATTTTGACAAAAAAAAAGTTCAATTGATGAATTAGAATTAAGAAAAAAAATGTGTTATTGCATAATATCATATAATACTTGTATTATATAATATAATCTAAATCTATAATATCGTTAAACAATTAAACCAATCTCATTTTTTCAAAATATTCACTGTAATATTTATCTGTAATTTAATCATGCGAATGTAATTAAAAAATAATAAAAATGCCCAAACAATAAATAAATAACTAGTAACTATCAAGCAATATAAATATTCAAGGTGATTTGGGTTTTAAATATGCTAAATTTATGTGGAGTTAAAAAATAATGCCTCAGCGCGTACGAGAGTTGAATTTATCTGCAGTTAAGTGTATCATGTACTACACAAATCACTTTCATATGCCCTCTATTAATCTATACTGCATAAATAAGCTTTGAATGGCACATTTCTTTTTCTATTTATATTTCCAATTTATTTTTAAGCACATCTTTTTTTCCCAAAGATGTAGAAAAACAAGTTTTGAAATTGATTTCTACATTTGTGTTTCCAAGAGTGAGCAATTTATTGTGAATGAATTGTTAAAAATAATTTATAAATAGCATTAGCAATAATAATAAGAATCTTCTTACTTTCAAAATCATAATTTGTGAGTCAATTAAGCTTACGGTATCCAATTTGAAATACTGTGTATTTTCATTGCAATTTTTATGTATATATTTTATATACTAAGTAATGTTGATTTTTTTTTTTTTTTTTTAAGCCTTTTTTACATATAAAAAAAAAAATTCTTCAGTATTTGAGAACAAAAGTAACTTTTTAGTTAAAGAATCTAGACTTGAGAATCAAGTATAACACCAAATTACGTATTTACAATTTTTAAATGGCATTATTCAATTTGATATATACCAAAAGAATAATTTTTCCTCAAAAGTCATCAATTAATTAAAATTTTCTACCTTGCCATTGCTTTCAAATTATCTTTAACTGTTTCTTATCAGTGACCTTGATTTATTTTTCCGAATACTTAACTTCGTCGTTTTGACGGAACAACTTGAACAGGAAACAGCGACACTTTAATGTTTTCCTTTTTTTTTATCTTAAAATATTGACAGGTATAAATTTTCTCATACAATCGTATACTCACTTTCATTCAACCCAGCTAAATGCTGCTTATATTAATATAGTTATTTATATATATCGTATTACCTATACAGTCATTAAAGTCCTGTATTTGTATTGTTACCCGCTTGTATACAGTGTATACTTTATAATTACCCACCTACATACTTTATATATTATATAACACATAATTCCGAATGTAAAGTCGGCCCGCTTATACATCGTATATGTTGTTACACTAGGATTATATTGAGCTCTATATGCCTTAAATATAAGGATTATGCTATATACATTCAGCTGTGTTTGGTTAATGTAGCAGTGTGCTCCAATAAATTATAGCAATCCCCCGATTTAATCGAATATGGAATTACGCTGTTCTTGATTCCTTTCCTGTCTGCCACTAGCTTCAATTTTTCTTTTGCTGTGATATGCATAGGACGTGTTTCGCGGGAATTCAATATACACGTAATTTATCTATTCTATAAGCATTAAAAGGAAATTTAAATTCACGGACTAGTGTTCCTGTTTCTATTAATTCACATAAAATTTTATTTTTTAATCAATGCACATTTTTTACTAATCTTATTCTCCTCTCTTATTCCTCCATTCCTAATCCTAAACAGACTAAATAAGTTTTGTAATGGGCGCCTTCTCCATATATTGCTTTCTTGCAGGAAAAAAAAAAATATATTTCTCATACATCTTCTCGCTGAAAAAAATCTGCTATTCTCTTGCATGGCCCTTCCTTCAAATACATCGTAATCATATCTCAAATCATCATCCTCTCTACGTAATAAGCACCTTCTTCCTGTTGAACTTTATCCTATATATCCTTCTCCCTATCCACCCTTACATACCCTTTACCTCTATAACATTTCCATCTACATTCTTTAAATTGCCCCCATATGCATCCATAACTTATCCCATATATATATATACATATTTTCGTATATAACTTATAACGTCTTGTATATCCTTTACTTATATAACTTTCGCCATGTATAACTTTCCCATTTATTACTTTTCCATTCTCACGCTAGTTCTTTACAGCTTAAACAATATTTATAATGCGTAACAATTTCATACAATGTTTTCTAGTAGAAAATAAAGTATGCAAATAATATATATATGTGTGTGTGTGTGTGTGTGTATTATTTACTTTCTCACAGAAGAACAATATGAACCTATATTCTGCTATTCTGCATAAGCATGCCTTAAAAAGGACACCATGTATTGCTTTCTTTGCAAAAACAATATGCTCTTATGCTGTATATTTTCCCTCAGAAGGCAAACAATGATCTGGATGAAAAATTCCTCCATAATAATTATATTAATTCTAATAAGTACAAAGAAGTCTAGTATAAAAAAATATATGTGAAAAACTGGCAGACAAACATTATTTTGTAAGAAGTTCAAATTTCAAACACATGACACTTATAAGTTGCAGCTTTTCTACATATAGGCTATTAAATCAGCAAACTATTTTTAGCTTTATTAATGCAGGATTGCCAAAGTGTCTTCTCGTTTATTTTCGCAATGACAGCAATGCCACTAGTGGTTTCGAACACTAGCGCTCCTGCACACAAGTTTCGAATGATGTTTCTAGCACTCGAGTTGTAATTTTAGTAGCATGAATGTGTTCCTTTTTCTTATTTATTTTTTGGCAAAATAATAACTTTCAAAATTTAATTCTACATCTTTGCTTGCAAAAATGAGTTAGTCATTGGGAATGAATTGCCAAAAATAAATAATGAATTATAATCATAATAATAACAATCTTCTGATTTTCAAAATTGCAATCTCAGAGCCAATTAAGCTTACATCACGCATTTTTAATTACTTTGTATGTTCTTTGAGAAGTGCAACAATTTTTTAATATTTTTTTTATATACTAAGTAATGTTGCATTTTTTTAGCTTTTTAGAATTTGTACTTATTAGAATAATTCTGCAGAATTCGAGATTAGAAGTAACTTTTTAGTTAAAGAATCTTGACTTGAGAATGAAAGCATAACACCAAATTATGTATTCATTACAGTTTTTATCGAATTAAATAATAATTACTATCTAATTCAATAAAAAAAACAAAATAATAATTTTCTTCAGAAATCCTCATTTAATTAAAATTTTCTGCCTTGTCATTATTTTCAAATTAATTTTTAATTATTTCTAAACGGCGACCTTGATTTATTTTTCCGAATAATTAAGTTCACCATTTTGACCTAAATAACTTAACAGCGACACGTTAATTTTTTCCTTTCTTGTCTTAAAATATTGACAGGTAAAAATTTCTTCATACAGTCGCATATTCACTTTCATTAAGCCCACCTAAGTATTGTTTATATTAATATAGTTAGCTATAAATATTGTTTTACCTATACAGTTATTTTTGAGTATTGTATACATATATGTTGTTATCCACTTACTTACTATATCCAGTTATACATCTGTATACGGTATATATGATATATACCATATACAGATACCGTATATACGTATATATACATATACCGTATATATGATTTTTCAAAAATGTGACCGAAATTCCAATCTCGTATATAAGCCGAAATTAAAAAAAAAAAAAAAAAAAAATCTTGTAGCGTACGAATATATCGCCAGGAAGGCGAACATGTTCCCAATCAGGTAAACGGGGTGCATCGTTAATACATTATTTTCATTTTTTTTGTTTAATGTACTTATTTTTAACTGTAACGTTTATTAAAGTTTGGTTTTTCTTTTATAATTTTACATTCAAAATAATGTTATTCTATAACGTTTTTATTAAAATTGTTCTCACTTACATGAGGTGTTACTATACTTGATAATCATGTTCTTACCCAATTTTAGTACTTCAGTTGTAAGACTTCTGACAAATTCAGTCACCAAGGTGATAACATTTGGCTGTATTTATGCTCATTTGAGTCGCCTTTGTGCTCATCAGTGGCAATTGGCTGATTATGGAGCACCAAATGAGACAAATATCTCTCCAAACCTTTCCATCAAAAGAAAACATTTCATTAATGTATGTACTTAATTTAGAGCTAGTAATTCTGAGGGAGAAAAAAGTTTACTTAATAAAACTATTTATTTAAAAGTTTCTTAAAATTTAGAGAGAGAAAAAAAGAAACCAAACTTAAAGAGGTACACAGAACCAGTAATAAATATTAATTTATTACTGGTTCTTTGTACCTTATATTTTCTGAATTCCTTAACTTTGGTCATAACTTTTCTCTAAAAAATTTTCTTTCTTATTTGATTTGCGAAAAAGAATAGTGTGGGATATATTTTTTTGCATAAGGTACTCTAAAATTAAGCAAGATTTTTTTTTTTGTTCTAATGCAGCTGGCAAACACTTAAACAGCTGTCTTTGATGCCTTAAGGTAAGCGCTGCACCTCATGGGTAGTGCTAAGTGAGTAATACTTAGCACTACCCATGAGGTGCGCAGCTTGAAGATAAGCTACGGACGCCGAGTAACACTACCCCCGCAACGCTCTACGATCCTGTTAGACCACTGAAAACATCCAGGGAACCGCCGGGACTGTAACCCGAAACATGGTCTCTAGCCCATTCAGGGGTAAAAAATTACGCATGATAAATAATAAAATAATCTGAGTAATCTGATTAATCTAAAAAAAAAAGTAAGTAATAATTACTACTAGTAATAATTTCTTTTGGTTTTTTTCCCTTATGAACAATTACAAGGAAAAAAACCCAAAAGAAATTATTACTAGTAATATTATTACTTTTTTTTTTTTTTGTATATTGTGAACCTCGTAGACAACGAACAATCCCTCGATGGTTGATGAAATGAAAGCATTGCCTTCTTAGAGAGCTTTTAATAAAAAATGTTTCGTATTTTAGTGTCAATTTTATAAAACTCAGAAAACTTCCACCAGGTAGCCTGACTGTCGATGCGAGAAGACTTATATATGTTGTCCCAATCGCCATTGCATCTTCTCGTTTCTGAAAGAAGTGATTACGTCTAGCCTCTTTTTCTAATCCTTATTTATAGCATCACATGCCGTGCAAGATATCCCGAAAAGTAAAATTTGGTTAGGCGATATGATATTTTTGAAATTCAATGATATGGTATCGTTTAAGAATCTTACTCTCTTCTCCTTCTTCATTGGTGCAACAGCCCCATGGTGGGCCAAGATCGTCTACATACTGGTAGATTTCGAGACGATGTTGTCTTTTTTATGAGGTAGGGTTGTCAACCCTACGTCTAACTCTTTACAGTCATTAGACCTGGATTACGGTTTAAAGTGGATTCCGAACCACTACAAACAACCATGACACAGCCGGAACTCGAACTCGAAACTTGTGGCAGCGAGGGCCAGAGCGCTAGTCATTCGACCATCAGGAATTTTACTTTTCTATGACGATTTTTTTTTCTTGTTGAGAAAAATATATTAAATATAATAACGCCATTTTTATTTGCAACAAACATCGCCATTTATTTCACCTCCCCACCTAAATCATGAATCAGAAGAACGACATTATTTAGATGAAATTTTTGCATTTGAGCACCACATATAATTAAGCTAATATCTTTTTAAATTCCTTCTATTGGCTCACACTCTCCCTATATATATCTTGTTCACATTTTCAGTCGTTTATAAAATACTTTTTATTCATCCACTCCAGTTCAAATACATTTTTTTTTGGACTTGTAGTGGATGACACTGGATGTTAATGCAGTTTTTCAAATATAAATTCATTCATTAAATTTAATTAATTAATTTTAGTTTTATATGGGAGAAATATTCATATATTCACGCTGCTCTTTCTTCTCATTTACTCATTAATAGTTAATTAATAATTAGTTAATAATCTCTTTTTTTCATAATTATTAATTAATTAATGATTATTAATTATTTTATTCATTCAATAATTAATTATTTTTATTCATTTAATTATTAATTATTATTATTTTATGATCAAATATTTTTATTATTCATTTAATATATATTATTCAATTTTTAAAATAATGTAACTACAAATTAGGAATAATATAAAAAATCGTCTGATTTTAATTTCTTCATTTAATTATTAATTATTTTTATTTTATTATCAAATATTTTTAGTATTCATTTAATGTATATTGTTCAATTTTTAAAATAATGTAACTACAAATTGGCAATAATATAAAAAATCGTCTGATTTTAATTTAGCTTATTTTTCTGGATATTATTATTCCTAATGTTTTACGTTTGAAATTTGAAACGATCGTGTTTGAGTATTCTTGTTAATGTATTCTATATTTTTTTAATTTTAAATGATCAAAAAGTTTTTAATTAAATTTGAAATATAGCCTAATATATTTGCTTTTATTATTTTTGCTTTTATTATATTTGCTTTTATTATTTTTATCGTAAGCATTTGCTTTTATTATATTTGCTTTTATTATTTTTGCTTTTATTATATTTGCTTTTATTATTTTTTTGCTTTTATTATTTTGCTGTAATTCGAGATTGCTGTACTTTTTTTTTTTCAATTCCTTCTATTAGCTCACATTCTCCCTATATATATATATCTTGTACAAATTTCCAATCGTTCATAAAATACTTTTTATTCATCCACTCAAGTTCAGATATATTTTTGAACTTGTAGTGGATGACACTGGATGTTAATACGGTTTTTTCAAATATTAATTCAGTAATTAAATTTAATTAATCAATTTTTTTTTAGATTTAAGTTGCATATATCTACCAATAGATGGCGCCAGATAAACTTGAAAAAAAATGAATGTAAATTATTTATAAAGGACTTTCTGTGATATAGTGAAAAAAAGAAGGAATTTACTTCAAAATTTTTTTTTATATATTACTTGTTTTATTTAAAGACTAGTTTCTTTCTTATATTACAGTTAAGTGTCCTTCATGTATTGATTTCTATATCAGTACACATATTATTTTTTATTGACCTGTAACAATTGTCCCATTGGGATAGATACATTTACTCTAGTCGTGAAGCACGTATCGATCTGCATTTATTTTGATCATGTTATATATCTTTAATCGCAAAATGGTTTCTCATCATATTTGAAGATCTTATGGTTGGGATTAGGAATATATTCCATAATTTCACTTTGAATCACTAAAGATCTTTGCATAAAATCATCTGCATTCTTCATTGAACCCTCATTTCTTCAGTTCCCCCACCAAAGTAGTCACTATCTGTCATTTGCAAACGTTTGAAAGTGCCTTCAAAACAAGTGATATGAAAAAAAAAATTTAAGTCAATTCCAACTTTTTTTTTTCACTATATTGCATATTATATTACTATATATACTATATATATACTATATTCACTATATTCCTTTATAAATAAAATTGAAATTTTCCTCTTACATCTGGCGCCATCTATTGGTAGATACATATAACTTAAATCTAAAAATACTAATATTAATTAATTAATGTATTAACATCAAGTGTCATCCGCTGTATGTAAATAATTTATATATTAAATGAACTAGATCATCTAAGAATCTGAGACTAATCACAACACTATGATTAAAAATAACAGTTAAGTATATATTAAGTTCAAAAAATTTTTTTTATTATACATTTATTTTCCATACAAAATGAGGTAGGTACATATCATCTTGAGTATTGGTTTATACAACTCAGTTTTATATTCAGATATTTGCAGATTAAAGTCTTGCCGACATGAATCTGAGTAGGAATTATAAAGGGAAATATATGAAAGTATTATATAGTATATAAACTAGATCATCTAAGAACCTGAGGCTAACCCCAACACTATAATTAAAAATAACAGTTAAGTATCACTTACGAATATCCGAATACCTTTCTGTGGTTCATGAAACAAAACTCAGCAATTAAAAACTAAAACAAAATGCATATTTGGTAGGGACAATTTGTACTCCTGGAGATTGGACTTTGTCGCAAACATGCTGTGACCAGTATATATGTTAAGTAGATATATTATTTGTGTATTAAATGAACTAGATCATCTAAGAATCTGAGACTAATCACAACACTATAATTAAAAATAACAGTTACGAATATCCGAATACCATTCTGTGGTGCAAGAAACAAAACTGAGCAATTGAAAGCTAAAACAAAATGCATATTTGGTCGGGACAATTTGTACTCATTGGAGATTGGACTTTGTCGCAAAACACGCTGCGATCAGCAAAAGGATGAGAGCGATGGCGGGAACCAGGCCCACACTTGAGCTGCGACATGTGTTGAGTCTCATTCCGCACCTGCTCGTCTTAGGACAGCACCAACTGCCACAGCACTTGGCGTCGGTCTTGCAGCACCCGAACCCTCCGCAGCAGGTCTGGAAGGCAGCGCAACACCCGGTACCGCAGCACGGTGAGTTGGCATGACAGCACCCTGTATTGCCACAGCACGATCCGTCCAATTCGCAGCAATAAATTCCGCAGCATAGTGAGCTATAGGAGCAGTAGAAACCGCTGGGACATCGCTTCTCTAAACCTGGTGCACCCTGAATCGTGAGGGTGAGGTTACTATCGATGATATCAGAATTGATAGGAAGGAGGTGACCATCGATTTCTCCAGTAGTTGTGTCACAACATGTGTAAAAGCCATCAAATTCGCAACAAGATTTACCTGCAAAGATGAAAAAAATATTTATCGATTATTTGTAACAACCATGATAACTTCTGGATACAGCTGTATATTATTTTTAGATCCCAAAATGGTCGAAATTGCTCGATATATTTAAAAGAAATGATAATAATAATAATAATAATATAAAATATAGGTACCTATTTGAAGGAGACGTCATTTTACTTTTTTTTACCAGTTACATTCATCATTTTTTTTCTTTACTTTTCTTTCTCTATTTTTTGTACTTAGGGAAAGCATGTTCGAGACCCAATAAGTGAAAACTAACCGTACTAAAAATCTACCTATATCTATACTGAGGATTCAGGCAATAACTCTATTAACCACAGAGTTCTTTCATTTGGCTTATGCAGGTAATAAAACGGGTTTGAATCGCAAAATACGCCAAATATAATATAAAACATTTTTAAATAAACAAACAACTAAAAATCTTTGAAACATCAAATAATCTCTGCAAGAAAAATTAACTTTTAGAACTTTAAAAGGAAGTTTAACAGTAACGATTTGCTTTTACTCATGGCCGAACGACTAGTGCTCTGGCACTCGGTGCTACATTTTTCCGATTCGAGTCCCGGCGGTGCCATGGATATTTTTAGGGGTTTGGAATTCACTTTAAACCGTAAGTCCCAGTCTAATATGACTGTAGGCCTAGGACTGACAACCCTACCCCGCAAAAGAAAACATCTCCTGTCTCGAAATCTGTCGGCAGGCAGGCGCCTAGGCCCACCATTGAGCTGCTGCGACATTGATGATGATGATGATAAATCCCCTTTTCAGTCATTTTGGGGTGTTGGTTTATAGCTGTGGCATTAAAATATTGGTGCAGTATAGCTGAACTCCCGATATTTACTCTTGTCAACGATAGTAACACGGTGGATACTGTCAGTCCACCACGAGATTTCTTTCAGTAGCTTTGTCTGGAGTAAGACAATGCTACTGTAAGAAAGCTACTATTTTCTGTAAGAACAAATTACCGTTCAGCAAATCCATTTCGAATTGGTTTACTTTCATACGATCTTGTCACGTATACAATCTTGTCAATATTAGCCCTTTTTATATATTTTCGTTCGCTGGTTTCCTTTTTTCGAAGAGAAATTCACCTCGGAATTATGGATCTGTTAAAAACATCCAAAGACAAAACATGTTAAATTTATTGCTCGAAAGTCCTTCAACAAATGTAATTGGTATAGTGATAAGACCATTCAAATTGTAATTGGGAGATGAGAGTTTATGTCGCATTTTATATCAATCGAACTGATATCGCGGAAGATCTGTTTTGTTTAAAAAGGTTAAAGGAAATGAACAAAAACAATTGAAAAAGTGATAACTGATTGTAAGTACATGCGCTGCATTAACAAACACTTGAAAAGATCAACATAATCAACTAGACATTTTTCAATCACAAATTGGTGCCGAGAATAAAATGAAACCAAAATTTTCATCAAATTCTCCCTATTCTAAATGGGTCTTCTGTGATATAACCTGTTCTTACAAAAACATCTATTGAGCAGTCACAGCTGAGGAAAGAATCTCGTGATGGACTTACAATAGAATTATTTGCAGTAACTATTTAACGTGGTAATGAGGCACAATGGCATTTAGTGCCATGATTGACAATGGCCTGCGGTTTCGAAGAAAAGCATGAATTTTTTTTTTTTTTTCATGGGAAATATTGCTCCTTTTTAGAATTGTAAAAATTTTTGAAATACAATTACTTTAAAGCCGTTCCTTTTGTAATTAGTATATATAATTAATGTTTATTCATTCTTGAATGTTTTTTCCAATTTCGAGACATTTTTTTAATTGACTGACATGAATAACTTTCTACATTCCATGTTTTTTTATACAATGTGTTCTATTTTATGGCATTATTTTATACAGTGTATGCTATTTTATGACTTTTTACTCTACTTGCTACGCTGGGTGCAATGTAATAATATACTGTAGGCCCTCTGTGTCTGCTACATATTTGGCTTTCATCTAACGAATAGCGAGAAGTCAATCTTCGGCATTTGTAAATAAAGAAAACGTATTTGGCACCTTACTTAGATCGTTAAAACCTGTACAGGTTTTCAAAAAGTAATGAAAGAATTTCCATAAGATTCATACAATTTTTTTATTATACATTCATTTTCCATACACAAGGAGATACATATCATCTTCAATATTGCTTGATATACCTGAGTTTAGTATTCAGATATTCACAAATTAAAATCTAAATCGACATATACCTGAGTAGAAATTATAAAGTGACATATGTGAAAGAATTACATGTTATTTATATATTAAATAAAATAGATCCTCCATGAACCGGCGACTAATTCCAACACTATCATTAAAAATAACAGTTAAATATTACTAAAGGGTATCCAAGTACCTTTCTGCGGTGCGTCAAACAAAACACAGCAATTAATTAACTAAAATAAAATCCATATTTGGTCGGGACAGTTTGTACTCATTGGAGATTGGACTTTGTCGCAAAACACGCCATGACCAGTATATATGTTAAGTATATATATTATTTGTATACTAAATGAACTAGATCATCTAAGAATCTGAGACTAATCGCAACACTGTAATTAAAAATAACAGTTAAGTATTCCTTACGAATATTCGAATACCATTCTGTGTTGCATGAAACAAAACTCAGCAATTAAAAACTAAAAGAAAATGAATATTTGGTCGGGACAATTTGCACTCATTGGAGATTGGACTTTGTCGCAAAACACGCTCCGATCAGCAAAGAGATGAGAGCGATGGTGGGAACTAGGCCCACACTTGAGTTGTAGCATGTGTTGCGTCTCGTTCCGCACCTGCTCTTCGAAGGACAGCACCAATTGCCACAGCACTTGGAGAGGACCTGGCAGCACCCCTGCCCACCACAGCAACTCTGAAGGGAACGACAACACCCGGTACCGCAGCATGGTGCGAAGGAACCACAGCATCCTCTATTGTCACAGCACGACCCGCCCATTTCGCAGCAATAAATTCCGCAGCATGCTAAGTTCAAGGGACAGTAACGACCGCTGGGGCACTGCTTGTCGAAACCTGGTGCACTCTGAATTGTGAGGGTGAGGTTACTATCGATGAGCTTAGAATCGACAGGAAGGAGGTGACCATCGATTTCTCCAGTGGTTGTGTCACAACATGTGTAAAAGCCATCAAATTCGCAACAAGATTTGGCTGCAAAGATGAAAAACTATCTCAATATTTCATCGATTATCTGCAACAACTATGGATACAACTGTATATTATTTTCAAAACCCAAATTGATCGGAAATTGCTGACATATTTAAAAATAATGATAATATTAATAATAATACAAAAATATAGGTATCTATTTGGAGGAAATTTATCTATTATTATTATTTTTTTTTTGCCTTTTATTTATTTATTTATTTTTATTTTTACATTCTTTTTTTTTTTTCCTTTACTTTTTCTTACTCTATTTTTTGTACTTAGAAAAAGTAAGTTCTAGACCCAATAAATGAAGACAAACCAATGTTTTGCTTGGATATTAGAAATCTGTCTATACTTATATTCGGGATTAAGGCAATAATCTGTTATCCAGAGCGCTCTTTTAAGGTGGTAATAAAACGGGTGTGAATCACTTAACAATCTTTTGGATGTTTGTTTAGAGATGTGGCATTAAAATATGGGTGCAGTGTAGCTTGACCCCGAGATTTAATCTGTCAACGATAGTAGCATGGTGGATACTGTCAGTCCACCAAGAGAATTCTTACCATAGCATTGTCTGGAGCAGAAGTCTCCAAACTTGCCAGCCTTAGGGCCATACTGTTTATTCCAGTAAGTAAGTTTATTCCAGTAAGCTTAATTTAAATTTTCTGCGTATTATGCTTGTCATTAAACTTACCTAGCCTAAGTCAATAAAACCGAGTTATTATCATTCTGTGTTTTTTTTTATCCATTTTAAGCAACAATAAGCGATTTCTGCTGTCGCGGGCCGGATTGATGACACTGGCGGGCAGTAGTTTGGAGACCCCTGGTCTGGTGGGAGACGATTGATGTAAGAACAAGTTACCGTTTAGTGAATCCATCTCGAATTGGTGGGCTTTCCTACAATCTTATCACGTTGGCTATATATATTAGCACTTTTGATATATATTTCTGCAGGCGGTTTACATTTTTTTTCGATGGGAAATTCCCCTCTGATTATAGATCTGTTAAAGACATCCAACTTTGTGTATGTATATGTTAAATTTATTGCTCGGAAGTCCGTCAAAAATGTAATAAGTATAATAATAAGGCCATTCAAATTGTAATTGAGAGGGGAGAAATAGCGCAGCATCATATTATTTTGCACTTGATTAAACGGCAGTTCTAATATTGTCACACATACAGCAATCCTTGAATCTGCTTATTAAAATTTCATGTTAATTTTTCATATTTTAAAGAAATTATATTAATGTAATTTATAATATGTTGTTGATGAAATTATTTAAGTTAATTTTTGATATTAATGTTTCTCTCATCTGTTTATATGTATAGCTATTTCA
Source organism: Caerostris extrusa (assembly GCA_021605095.1). Classification (NCBI taxonomy): domain Eukaryota; kingdom Metazoa; phylum Arthropoda; class Arachnida; order Araneae; family Araneidae; genus Caerostris; species Caerostris extrusa. Next base: position 131,199 of record BPLR01011609.1, on the reverse strand, counting down.
TTTCAACAGAAACTAATAAAAATATCACATATCATTTTCTTATAGTCCTGCACATAAAAAAGGGTTATTTTCACACTCACCTCCAGAACAAGTTGTTATTCTATCAGGGCATAATACGTCGGCGGCAACCAGCCAAGGAAGGATAGTGATCAATAGAAATACCTTCTGAAAAAACATTTCATTTACAATTTGATTCTGAGTTATAGTATATATTATATAATAAATAAATAGTATAGAAAGGGACACTTATCCAATTATTGGCAAAGGCTCATATATCTTAATTTTCAATAATTTAGAATATTTAGTAAAGCTAGAAACGAGTCGTATTAAATGTTTTAATCCATCATATTCTGAAACTTTTTTAAGATTATCAAACAATTACCTTTTAAAGTAAGATTGACATATGATGAAAAGGGTCAGTACAGCATTTTTATGACTACTTCATTTGTACTCCAGTACGCTTTTCAATCTTTTATGGTGTGATTATTTATTATTATTTTAAGTTGTTGTTTTATTAACTTGTGCCGGTGACTTAACCTTCAATAATCTTTTTTTTTTTTTAATGGTCATTTTTACTTTAAATATTTTTGTCTAATGTAAAATAAAAGCATAAAAACTATATAAAGGGTATCCAAAATGCAATTTATATACGTTAAAAGAATGAAATTACTATTTTTCCTTGTAATAAAATTTGTGGATTTTTTAAAGTGTGTTATTCTTTCATTTTTCATTTCAAAGTACTCCAATTAAACTTACTATAAAATACTGCAATTTTGTTTCATTAACCACTTTTCATAAATTATAATATATTCATTGATCATATTCACTTTTTTCGAACAACAATTGAGCTGCAAAAAAAGCATCTAATTCTTTAAAAAAGCATCTAATTATTTTTACTTATTAAAGTAAAAAATAATAAATCCAAACATTTAATAAATACAAAAATCAATACATAAAAATAATAAAATTTTAAACTTTATTGCCTAAATACACATTTAATTCACCGTTTTAAACATTTAAACTCAAAACATTGATTTGCCTCCCGAGAAATGTATTCAATGTGTAAATTTAATACGGCTTTTTTCTAAATTTATTTAAATAATATTTAATAAAAATTTTCTTACTAAAAGAGAAGTTTATCAATACACCAAAACACACTTCCCTCATTTTAAAAAAAAAAAAAAAAAAAAAGTCCCATTTCTGAAGACTATCTTTTGAATCTGTAAATATGCTGGATAATGATTAGTTGAGATTTTTGATCTAATCAATTGTTCTATAGCATTGTTTGTTTTCTTCTCAGAGTTGCATGCACCTTTATAATCGAAGCTTTGAAATAATAGGTCAGAGGACTAGTCCTTTATTACATTGAAACAATTTCGAAAACGATACCAATACACGATGGTGTCATTTGATACCAATGATGTCATTTGATAACACAACAAAAAGCTATTTCAATCATTTTTCATGATTATGAGATTCACTGCATTGAACATAATGCCAAATCAACATGTATTTTTTCACTGCAATATCGCTATGTAATGTTTTGAGTTTTTCAAGTACTTAACTCATGGTCGCACTAAGTTTGTTAAACATCCTTATAAACAGGAACACCACTTCGAACTCTTAAAAAGAAATAAATATTTATTAAAATGTAAAAAAGATTCCATGCATCACCACAGTTTGAAATAAAAATCTTCGTTTATTCCAACATATGGCTTTATTGGAAATCAATCCATTGAGGATCACATACAAAGAAGGAACAGGCAGAACAAAGCAAACATATAGTAAGACAGCAATCGATAATAAGTCAATCTCACACACCGCCAAAAAGTCTCCAAAAAGTCGAAGGTGGAGAGGGTAAATAAAGGGGGGTAGACTATTTTAGTCCATGAGGCCACTGGCTTCCCAATACAATTGCAAGATTTCTCCTGGCGCTGAGCCTTCCTGTTCACTACTGGACATTTTAAAAGATGTTCTGAATTCATTGTTCCAGCTCTACATGTTGGGCAAGTGTTCGAGGCGAGGACACTTATCCTGTTCAGGTGTTTCGCAGGACAATCGTGCCCGGATCTTAATCGAGATCGCCTTTAAGTGGTCTAATATTAAAGATTTTCCAGATGTCTTGAATATTGTGCCACATTTTGCCTTCAGATTTAGTTATGAGATTATCTTTCAGTTTCTTAAAAACTAAAAGTTTATTTTAATCTTCGTTTAGAACCTTTTAAAAGATTCACATTGTCCATCCATTTTGTCAAACGCTACAAAATAACCTTTCAACAAAACGATTTAACGTATTCATTATTGCTGTAAGTATCATAGAAGGGCATATATGTATCCCAGATGAACTATGGTAGAGTCACCATCATGAGAAACGTTACTTGGTGGTTTTATTCGAGATTAAAACTTAGATCCCTCAACTCAAAATATTAATGTACTTGCATTAACAATGGGTCCATGCCAGAATCAATCGATACTCGTGAGCTTCCCTCAGAAGACAGATCATTTTCTGAATCCTTCTATAAAACCGTATCCATCACTACCAAACTTTTACATAGCTGTATTGCTGAGCAGCCGTACAATCAGGTTACAAAGGATCATTCCCCCTTAAAATGGGTTCAAAATATGAAAACAGCAACAATGAAATTGCCCATGTCTTATAAGTTGGAATAGCTTCCTTCTTGCGCTGCGAATCACTAGTTTACACCATAGAGTCTATTAAAAGAATTTAATACTGTCATAAAGAGAATCTCTTTTCCCAAACCTCTAAAAACTAAATTTCTGGCTAGATAACTCGAGTTCCAATTAGGCACCGATTTCATTACATATGACTATGGACTCAAGTCAAAGTTGGATAGAATACCAATGTCCATTATTACACTTGTAAATCCAATTTTCCTTGAAAATTATCATTGCTCACTAATGATATTTTTGCGATATACTTTATCGGTAATACTCATGAATCAATCATGAACCCTAGCATATATTCAATGTCTGAAAATGATATTTTGTCTTGACTTGACTGAGTGCTTTAATATGCATGTTCGCTGCTGATGCTTTATCTCAATTTATCCAAATGCCTTTTTAAAAATACTACAGATAACAGAATTGGATAGTTGGCATAAAGTGAAAATGGTGATAAATAAAAGTGAAAATGAAACCTTTATAAAAGAACTTTCTATAAAAATTAATCTAAAAGTTAGTTTGTCTTTTGTGTTAAAAATCGATTTTTTAAAAACTCAAAATTCTCGCCTATAAATTGAATTCATTGCCTATGAAGGATTACAAATTCTATTTTAAAAGAAAAGAATACTTTGTAAATACTTTAAGGTTAATATTCACGAGTCAAAACGATTGTGCACAAAAATATGTCAGTCCAAATACATTTGTATACCTTCAGTGTCTGATAATGATATTTTGTCATGTACTTTATTGTTATATCATGAGTCAAAAAATTTCTTCACAAAAATATGTAGGTTCAAATAACTTGTATATAAAATAGCAACTGGCCGCGAGTGTGCGCACTTTCATGTAAAATTTAAACGAGACTTCTTAATCTCACCCTTGAATCTTAAATTACAAAATTATTTAAAAATATAATAAAAATTTCAATTCCCAACTATAATTTATAAAATACTATAATTATTTCGTGCAATCAGGCTTTTCTAAGTATTCTCTCCAAAGTTGATATGAAACCTCCACTCATGGCCCTATAATACCGTCCTCAAGAAGGAACAGGTTTGGTTTGGTTTGTCGCTCTACGGTCATCTCAGCACATTTAGTCACACTTTTATTTTCATTTATTGTCATTTGTGCACACTTTAGGCTAGTTAGACCGGGACCTACAGTTTGACGTGGATTCCGAACCACTAACAAACAACCATGCCAACGCCCGAGGATTCAAACCTGAAACCTGTGGCATCAAAGGTCGAGAGAGCTAGCCAATTGGCCATCCAGTGACATGCACCAGTGACAATCCACCAGTGACATGCGTTTCAGTCTGTTTTCAGAAATGCCTATGTGAATAGTCAAACTTTTTTAAGTGAGAAACGATTTCTCTAAAAAAAATTTTATATAATATGAGCAAATGCGGGACAATTACCCATTTGTAGTTGTAATTTATAGCATTTATAAAGGGCGCAAAAAAGTGCCATTATGTAGAAATAATTTTACATGTATATTTTTGAGTTGATGCAATATAATACGTCTTGCTGCTGTTTTCAACCAACAGAGTATTGTAATTAGGTCATTTGAAATATAATATATAACAAATTTAAAGTTATTCAGGGAGAGTTCCGATTTATAGATTCCAATTGCTCTGCAAAATTTTGCTTACATTTTGCTGCTACAATTTCGAGTGAATATTCTAGGAACGGCATCTTGGAAATTTAACCCTTTTTTCCTCTTTATTGAAAGGAGAAGAGCTAAACACAGATTTTATCAAAGCATATACAAGGAACTATCAATTTATTTCGCTTTTTAGGTTTCAAATATAAAAAGAGCCTAAGCGGGTAACCTCAATGTACTATAAAACTGGCCATTCCACCCCTGTGAAGCACATCATTATTTAAAGAGAATTAATTTGTAGGCCATACATGTTCCTTAAAGAATAACATAAATGTTCAAGATAAAATATAAAGCTGACTTACCATTTTCACCGTAATACTTTCACTTTTTTCCAATAGATTTCAACACCTGAACCAACCACCAGCTACTTTCATTCAAAAATAACACAATTTAATCAAACCTTTGAACTTCTAATGATTTTCCGACATATCTTATCTAACACCCACTTTATCTGAGTATCTCAGTTTCAACGTAAATTTTTTTAATCTTTTTATTCCCATATCGCATGTCAAGTACAGGTGTGGTTTTATAAAATTTCCAAATAAACTACTCAAAAAAAAAAATAGGCAAAACTGAAAAAAGAAATCTTACACAGACTAATAATTGCAAATTATTAATCTAACTATAGTGGAATAGAAGGGTAAAAAATAACGAATTGTTAAATAGTTTATTTTTTTAGACAAAGAAACAAAAGATAAATATGTGAAAGCAGCTATCGAAAAGAATAATCATAATCTTTCATTTCAGAATAAATAAGAATGACTTGGATCTTGCCAATAACCTTCAAATATATCAGTTGTAACTGATTAGAGACTTCTGAAAATATTTTATGTGTTATCTGCTTTCAGGAGACTTTTTTCATAAATTTTCAATAACTTCAATACACGTACACATGTTATTGATGTTAAACTTATAGAACGCCAATTCACAATTCAGTAGCAAATGAAGGTCAAATTCATTCGTAACGTACTTTAGAAATACAACTTCGAAAGATGAAGAAATTCTATGGAGATTGTGACAACGAGTGTAAGTGTTGTGACAACGCATCGACATTCAAGCTGTCTCATGGGAGATTTTTAGATTTTCTATCATATGACATAAACATGTGTGCGAATATCTCTTCTAGGCATAATTCCTCTTCCCTCGTTTTAAATAATATTGAATATCTCCAGACAATCAAAGTTTGAATATTCCGTGATGTATTAAACCACACAAAAAGTCTGCTTAATATTACACATTACAATATTTTATAACCTTATCACAAAAGTACTTAGGAAGGTACAGAAAAAGTGTCATTCATGTTCTTGATGAAATTCCACAAATTTCAAACAAAAATGTAACAAAAAAAAGGGGTACACCAGAAATTTTCTTTTACTATGTATAAATCAAATAAAAAATAGTTTTCATTTCCCTATATTTACTTTATTTTTATTGTAACATACAATAAAAAAGTGTTCGACGATGTTCTTGTGTAAATTTTACACAATAAATTAGATGTTCTTTTGAGAGATTGTCTATTTGTATTTTTCAGACAAAAAAAAAGCACACCAAGGAGGTTTTATCTAAATTGGAAGAATTTGGAATTCCTGTTGATGTACAAAATTGAAAGTGATAAAAATTCCACATTGTGGAATATTTTATTTAGTAAATACAATTACAAATGCAGATCTAACCAACATTACGTTGGCTCACTTCTGATCCAAATGCGAGCTGTTATCCTGTTTTTAGTGTTAACCAATGTCTCCCTGCGATATTTTTTATTAAACTTTCTCAAAATGGCATGTTGATTGGCGAGATCCTCAATCTGCCATAAGTGCAGCTTATATGACACTAAATGAGCTCTATTGGAAGGAAATCTGACAAACAAACATAGCAGGGAAGAGTTTGACAAACACTAAGACTAATTGCTGTATTAAGTCGGGCAGTATCCAGTTGAACGGTAGGGTCGTCGTTGGTTGGTCAAGGTGGCTTGAAAGAAAGGGCAATGCAATTGGGAGTACGATATTGCCCTACTGTAAGGGTATCATGGATGACAGTCAAAGTGGTCCGGCTCTCACTTGAAATATCCAGATCAGGGGGTCTCCAACCTACGGCCCGCGGGGACAAATCCGGCCCGCCAGTGCCATCAATCCGGCCCGCAACAGTGAATAGCTTATTGTTGCTATAATAAGTTGGATAAAAAAATACAGGGATCGGTTTAATACACCAATTACTGCGATCTCGAAGTGAGTGGAATGTACCAGAACTTTCTCGAAACTATGAGATTATTCACGAATGTTTAATTGTTACTGCGCTTTCGATACTACTAGCGCCATATGTTAGCGATTGTACTCATTAGAGATTGAACTTTGTCGCAAAACACGTTGTGACTAGTATATATGTTATTTATATATATTATTTGTGTATTAAAAGAACTAGTTCATCTAAGAATCTGAGACTAATCACAACACTTTAATTAAAAATAACAGTTAAGAATATCCGAATACCATTCTGAATAAACGAAACTCAGAATACCAAAAACAAAATCATGGGGTTCATGAAACTTTGTCGCAAAACTGTGACAGCAATATTATTTGTAAAACTAAAATCAAAATGAGACTAATCACAACACTTTGGTAGGGAATATTTGAATACTCCTGTGGTGCAAGAAACGAAACTCAGAATTAAAAACTAAAACAAAATGCATAGTTGGTCGGAAACATGCTTTGTCGAAACACAGACCAGTATATATGTTAAGTAGATATATTATTTGTGTATTAAATGAACTAGATCATCTAAGAATCTGAGACTAATCACAACACTTTAATTAAAAATAACAGTTAAGTATCCCTTACGAATATCCGAATACCATTCTTCATGGGCATATTTGTTCATGAAGATTGACTTTGTCGCAAAACATGCTGTGACCAGTATATATGTTAAGTAGATATATTAAAAATGAACTAGATCATCTATGCATCTGAGAAATCAAACACTAATTAAAAATAACAGTTACGAATATATTTCTGTGGTGCAGGGATGCAATTTGGTCGGGACAGTTTGTACTGGAGATTGGACTTTGTCGCAAACATGCTGTGACCAGTAGATATATTATTTTATTAAAGACTAGATATATTATTTGTTTTTTATTATACAGTTATTTTCCATACACAATGAGTATTCAAATGAACTAGATCATCAGATAAGAACATGAATCTGAGACTAATCAAGAACACTTTAATTAAAAATAACAGTTACCCTTAATATCCGAATACCATTCTGTGGTGCAAGAAACAAAACTGAGCAATTGAAAGCTAAAACAAAATGCATATTTGGTCAGGACAATTTGTACTCATTGGAGATTGGACTTTGTCGCAAAACACGCTGCGATCAGCAAAAGGATGAGAGCGATGGCGGGAACCAGGCCCACACTTGAGCTGCGACATGTGTTGAGTCTCATTCCGCACCTGCTCGTCTTAGGACAGCACCAACTGCCACAGCACTTGGCGTCGGTCTTGCAGCACCCGAACCCTCCGCAGCAGGTCTGGAAGGCAGCGCAACACCCGGTACCGCAGCACGGTGAGTTGGCATGACAGCACCCTGTATTGCCACAGCACGATCCGTCCCCTTCGCAGCAGTAAATTCCGTAGCACAGTGAGCTATAGGAGCAGTAGAAACCGCTGGGACATCGCTTCTCTAAACCTGGTGCACCCTGAATCGTGAGGGTGAGGTTATTATCGATGATATCAGAATTGATAGGAAGGAGGTGACCATCGATTTCTCCAGTGGTTGTGTCACAACGTGTAAAAGCCATCAAATTCGCAACAAGATTTACCTGCAAAGATGAAAAAAATATCTATCGATTATTTGTAACAACCATGATAACTTCTGGATACAGCTGTATATTATTTTTAGATCCCAAAATGGTTGAAATTGCTCGATATATTTAAAAGAAATGATAATAATAATAATAATAATATAAAATATAGGTACCTATTTGAAGGAGACGTCATTTTACTTTTTTACCAGTTACATTCATCATTTTTTTCTTTACTTTTCTTTTTCTCTATTTTTTGTACTTAGGGAAAGCATGTTCGAGACCCAATAAGTGAAAACTAACCGTACTAAAAATCTACCTATATCTATACTGAGGATTCAGGCAATAACTCTATTAACCACAGAGTTCTTTCATTTGGCTTATGCAGGTAATAAAACGGGTTTGAATCGCAAAATACGCCAAATATAATATAAACATTTTTAAATAAACAAACAACTAAAAATCTTTGAAACATCAAATAATCTCTGCAAGAAAAATTAACTTTTAGAACTTTAAAAGGAAGTTTAACAGTAACGATTTGCTTTTACTCATGGCCGAACGACTAGTGCTCTGGCACTCGGTGCTACATTTTTCCGATTCGAGTCCCGGCGGTGCCATGGATATTTTTAGAGGTTTGGAATTCACTTTAAACCGTAAGTCCCAGTCTAATATGACTGTAGGCCTAGGGACTGACAAAAAAAAAAAAAACATCTCCTTTCTCGAAATATGTCAGCCGGCAGGCGACCTAGGCCCATCATTGAGCTGCTGCGACATTGATGATGATGATGATGAATCCCCTTTTCAGTCAATTTGGGGTGTTGGTTTATAGCTGTGGCATTAGAATATTGTCAGTCCACCACGAGATTTCTTTCAATAGCGTTGTCTGAGTAAGACAATGCTACTGTAAGAAAGCTACTATTTGCTGTTAGAACAAATTACAGTTCAGCAAATCCATTTCGAATTGGTTTACTTTCATACGATCTTGTCACGTATACAATCTTATCAATATTAGCCCTTTATATATATTTCGTTCGCTGGTTTCCTTTTTTTTCGAAGAGAAATTCACCTCGGAATTATGGATCTGTTAAAAACATCCAAAGACAAAACATGTTAAATTTATTGCTCGAAAGTCCTTCAACAAATGTAATTGGTATAGTGATAAGACCATTCAAATTGTAATTGGGAGATGAGAATTTATGTCGCATTTTATATCAATCGAACTGATATCGCGGAAGATCTGTTTTGTTTAAAAAGGTTAAAGGAAATGAACAAAAACAATTGAAAAAGTGATAACTGATTGTAAGTACATGCGCTGCATTAACAAACACTTGAAAAGATCAACATAATCAACTAGACATTTTTCAATCACAAATTGGTGCCGAGAATAAATGAAACCAAAATTTTCATCAAATTCTCCCTATTCTAAATGGGTCTTCTGTGATATAACCTGTTCTTACAAAAACATCTATTGAGCAGTCACAGCTGAGGAAAGAATCTCGTGATGGACTTACAATAGAATTATTTGCAGTAACTATTTAACGTGGTAATGAGGCACAATGGCATTTAGTGCCATGATTGACAATGGCCTGCGGTTTCGAAGAAAAGCATGAATTTTTTTTTTGGGAAATATTGCTCCTTTTTAGAATTGTAAAATTTTTTGAAATACAATTACTTTAAAGCCGTTCCTTTTGTAATTAGTATATATAATTAATGTTTATTCATTCTTGAATGTTTTTTCCAATTTCGAGACATTTTTTTTTTTTTTTAATTGGACTGACATGAATAACTTTCTACATTCTATGTTTTTTTATACAATGTGTTCTATTTTATGGCATTATTTTATACAGTGTATGCTATTTTATGACTTTTTTACTCTACTTGCTACGCTGGGTGCAATGTAATAATATACTGTAGGCCCTCTGTGTCTGCTACATATTTGGCTTTCATCTAACGAATAGCGAGAAGTCAATCTTCGGCATTTGTAAATAAAGAAAACGTATTTGGCACCTTTTACTTAGATCGTTAGAACCTGTACAGGCTTTCAAAAAGTAATGAAAGAATTTCCATAAGATTCATACAATTTTTTTATTATACATTCATTTTCCATACACAAGGAGATACATATCATCTTCAATATTGCTTGATACACCTGAGTTTTGTATTCAGATATTCACAAATTAAAATCTAAATCGACATATATCTGAGTAGAAATTATAAAGTGACATATGTGAAAGAATTACATGTTATTTATATATTAAATAAAATAGATCCTCCATGAACCGGCGACTAATTCAAACATTATAATTAAAAATAACAGTTAAATATTACTAAAGGGTATCCAAGTACCTTTTTTGCGGCGCGTCAAACAAAACTCAGCAATTAAATAACTAAAATAAAATCCATATTTGGTCGGGACAGTTTGTACTCATTGGAGATTGGACTTTGTCGCAAAACACGCCATGACCAGTATATATGTTAAGTATATATATTATTTGTATACTAAATGAACTAGATCATCTAAGAATCTGAGACTAATCGCAACACTGTAATTAAAAATAACAGTTAAGTATTCCTTACGAATATTCGAATACCATTCTGTGTTGCATGAAACAAAACTCAGCAATTAAAAACTAAAAGAAAATGAATATTTGGTCGGGACAATTTGCACTCATTGGAGATTGGACTTTGTCGCAAAACACGCTCCGATCAGCAAAGAGATGAGAGCGATGGTGGGAACTAGGCCCACACTTGAGTTGTAGCATGTGTTGCGTCTCGTTCCGCACCTGCTCTTCGAAGGACAGCACCAACTGCCACAGCACTTGGAGAGGACCTGGCAGCACCCCTGCCCACCACAGCAACTCTGAAGGGAACGACAACACCCGGTACCGCAGCATGGTGCGAAGGCGTCACAACATCCTCTATTGTCACAGCACGATCCGCCCAGTTCGCAGCAGTACCTTCCGCAGCATTTTGAGTTCCAGGGGCAGTAGTAACCGTTGGGGCACTGCTTGCCGAAATCTGGTGCACTCTGAACCGTTAGGTTTCTTTCGATGAGCTTAGAATCGACAGGAAGGAGGTGACCATCTATTTCTCCAGTGGTTGTGTCACAACATGTGTAAAAGCCATCAAATTCGCAACAAGATTTGGCTGCAAAGATGAGAAAAAATATCTCAATATTTCATCGATTATCTGTAACAGCTATGGTAACTTCTGGATGCAAGTGTATATTATTTTCAAAACCCAAAATGATCGAAAATGGCTGACATATTTAGAAATAATGAAAAGTTCATAGGCTAAACACATAGATAGCGCTACTAGTATTTAACCCATATGATTTTTAGTTAGCTAACCTTCAAAAGACACGTGTATAAATTTGACAGCTGTTGCACTATTAGTAAGTGAGTTATAGCATTTTTAGTGTTCGTCACGTGCAGTCCATTCGGCTGACTGTCGATTGGACTCCGGTGTGAAATGATTCAGCCATGTTTCATCCATTGTCCCATATCGACGCAAAAATTCGAGTTTATTACGATTGAACGGCTTCAAACACTGCTTAGAATCATTAATTCGTTGTTGTTTTGGGTCGATTGTGAACTCGCGCGGCACCCGCTTTGAACAGAGCTCGCATATCCAAATATTCATTCACGATATTATTCGTTCACGTTATCTAACAAGTTCCTTTGATATCTTTAGGGTCTCAGCTGTTTCAATCAACTTCACTTTACGATTATCAGAAATAATTTTTGACTTTTTTGATGTTTTCGTCGGTAACAGCCTGTTTGCGCCGTCCACTGCGTGCATCGTACTCGGTGCACATTTCGCCTCGTTTAAATTTAACAAACCACTTCTCTATGGTTGATTTTCCTGATGCAAAAGTCCGAATAATGTTTATCAAGCCAAGCCTTGGCTTCAATAGTATTTTTTTTTTTTCGCCAAAAAGTAAAGCTTTATTAACACACGAAATTCCTTTTTATCCATTTTTTCAAACTAACAAAAAAGTTGCTTCACTAAAAATGCTATAACTCACATACTAATAGTGCAACAGCTGTCAAATTTATACACGTGCCTTTTGAAGGTTAGGACTAACTAAAAATCATAGGGATTTAATTTTAGTGGAGCAATCTATGTGTCAGCCTATAAAATTTTCCGCCCACCTGTTAGTAATAATAATAATAATAATAATACAAAAATATAGGTATCTATTTGGAGGAGATTTATGTATTATTTTTTTTACCTTTATTTTTATATTTAATTTTTTTGTGTGTGTCTTTTACAATCTTTTTTTTTTTTTTTTTTTTTTTTTTTGTACTTCGGAAAAGCAAGTTCGAGACCCAATAAGTGAAGACTAACCGATGTTTTGCTTGGATATTAGAAATCTGTCTATACTTATATTCGGGATTAAGGCAATAATCTGTTATCCAGAGCGCTCTTAAGGTGGTAATAAAACGGGTGTGAATCACTTAACAATCTTTTGGATGTTTGTTTAGAGATGTGGCATTAAAATATGGGTGCAGTGTAGCTTGACTCCCGAGATTTAATCTGGTCAACGATAGTAGCATGGTGGATACTGTCAGTCCACCAAGAGAATTCTTACCATAGCATTGTCTGGAGCAGAAGTCTCCAAACTTGCCAGCCTTGGGGCCATACTGTTTATTCCAGTAAGTACCAAGTGCCAAAACCGTTTTAATTTTTCTGCCATAATTAATAATTTCTAGACCAGTCGCCGAGTACATTCTCTGAACGAGCATACGCTTGCTAATTACAAACTACTGCCAGTGAAAAATAACAATTACATAAATCTCATTAGTATTTTTTGCAAGTGGATACACTACGGTTTCATTCGCGTTAATTTAGCTTTTCCGTTTCTGAGGGATTTTTGGGATAAAAATAATATTTTTGATTCAGGATATATACATTCCAAACATCGATATACATACATATACGATACTCTTTTTACCCCAACATAACTAACGAGAGTAACCGCGGGATGTTCACCAGTTTATAATGTTAGTGGGAATTATTTCAATTATTTGTTATGCTTAATTTCAATTTTCTGCGTATTATGCTTGTCATTAAACTTACCTAGCCTAAGTCAATAAAACCGAGTTATTATCATTCTGTGTTTTTTTATCCATTTTAAGCAACAATAAGCGATTCGTAGTCGCGGGCCGGATTGATGACACTGGCGGGCAGTAGTTTGGAGATACCTGGTCTGGTGGGAGACGATTGATGTAAGAACAAGTTACCGTTTAGTGAATCCATCTCGAATTGGTGGGCTTTCCTACAATTTTATCACGTTGGCTATATATATATTAGCACTTGATATATATTTCTGCAGGCGGTTTTCATTTTTCGATGGGAAATTCCCCTCTTGATTATAGATCTGTTAAAGACATCCAACTTTGTGTATGTATATGTTAAATTTATTGCTCGAAAGTCCGTCAACAAATGTAATTATTATAATAATAAGGCCATTCAAATTGTAATTGAGAGGGGAGAAATAGCGCAGCATCATATTATTTTGCACTTGATTAAACGGCAGTTCTAATATTGTCACACATACAGCAATCCTTGGAATCTGCTTATTAAAATTTCATGTTAATTTTCATATTTTAAAGAAATTATATTAATGTAATTTATAATATGTTGTTGATGAAATTATTTAAGTTAATTTTGATATTAATGTTTCTCTCATCTGTTTATATGTATAGCTATTTCATTTCAACAGAAACTAATAAAAATATCACATATCATTTTCTTGTAGTCCTGCACATAAAAGGTTATTTTCACACTCACCTCCAGAACAAGTTGCTATTCTATCAGGGCATAATACGTCGGCGGCAACCAGCCAAGGAAGGATAGTGATCAATAGAAATACCTTCTGAAAAAAAACATTCCATTTACAATTCGATTCTGAGTTATAGTATATATTATATAATAAATAAATAGTATAGAAATGGACACTTTATCAATTATTGGCAAAAGGCTCATATATCTTAATTTTCAATAATTTAGAATATTTAGTAAAGCTAGAAACGAGTCGTATTAAATGTTTTAATCCATCATATTCTGAAACTTTTTAAGATTATCAAACAATTACCTTTTAAAGTAAGATTGGCTTATGATGAAAGGGGTCAGTACAGCATTTTTATGACTACTTCATTTGTACTCCAGTACGCTTTTCAATCTTTTATGGTGTGATTATTTATTATTATTTTAAGTTGTTGTTTTATTAACTTGTGCCGGTTACTTAACCTTCAATAATCTTTTTTTAAAATGGTCATTTTACTTCAAAATATTATTGTCTAATGTAAAATAAAAGCATAAAAAACTATATAAAAGGGTATCCAAAATGCAATTTATATACATTAAAAAGAATGAAATTACTATTTTCCTCTTGTAATAAAATTTGTGGACTTTTTTAAAGTGTGTTATCCTTTCATTTTTCATTTCAAAGTACTCCAATTAAACTTACTATAAAATACTGCAATTTTGTTTCATTAATCACTTTTCATAAATAATAATATATTCATTGATCATATTCACTTTTTTTTCGAACAACAATTGAGCTGCAAAAAAAAAAAGCATCTAATTCTTTAAAAAAAGCATCTAATTATTTTTTACTTATTAAAGTAAAAATAATAAATCAAACATTTAATAAATACAAAAATCAATACATGAAATAATAAAATTTTAAACTTTATTGCCTAAATACACATTTAATTCACCTTTTAAACATTTAAACTCAAAACATTGATTTGCCTCCCGAGAAATGTATTCAATGTGTAAATTTAATACGGCTTTTTTTCTAAATTTATTTAAATAATATTTAATAAAAATTTTCTTACTAAAAGAGAAGTTTATCAATACACCAAAACACACTTCCCTCATTAAAAAAAAAAAAAAAAAAAAAAAAAAAAACCATTTCTGAAGACTATCTTTTTGAATCTGTAAATATGCTGGATAATGATTAGTTGAGATTTTTGATCTAATCAATTGTTCTATAGCATTGTTAGCTTTCTTCTCCAGAGTTGCATGCACCTTTACAATCGAAGCGTTGAAATAATAGGTCACGAGGACTAGTCCTTCATTACATTGAAACAATTTCGAAAACGATACCAATACACGATGGTGTCATTTGATACCAATGATGTCATTTGATGACACAACAAAAAGCTATTTAATCATTTTCATGATTATGAGATTCACTGCATTGAACATAATGCCAAATCAACATATATTTTTTCACTGCAATATCGCTATGTAATGTTTTGAGTTTTTCAAGTACTTGACTCATGGTCGCACTAAGTTTGTTAAACATCCTTATAACAGGAACACCACTTCGAACTCTTAAAAAGAAATAAATATTTATTAAAATGTAAAAAAGATTCCATGCATCACCACAGTTTGAAATAAATATCTTCGTTTATTCCAACATATGGCTTTATTGGAAATCAATCCATTGAGGATCACATACAAAGAAGGAACAGGCAGAACAAAGCAAACATATAGTAAGACAGCAATCGATAATAAGTCAATCTCACACACCGCCAAAAGTCTCCAAAAAGTCGAAGGTGGAGAGAGTAAATAAAGGGGTAGACTATTTTAGTCCATGAGGCCACTGGCTTCCCAATACAATTGCAAGATTTCTCCCTGGCGCTGAGCCTTCCTGTTCACTACTGGACATTTTAAAAGATGTTCTGAATTCATTGTTCCAGCTCTACATATTGGGCAAGTGTTCGAGGCGAGGACACTTATCCTGTTCAGGTGTTTCGCAGGACAATCGTGCCCGGATCTTAATCGAGATTGGTAATCGCCTCTTTAAGTGGTCTAATATTAAAGATTTTCCAGATGTCTTGAATATTGTGCCACATTTTGCCTTCAGATTTAGTTATGAGATTATCTTTCAGTTTCTTAAAAACTAAAAGTTTATTTTAATCTTCATTTAGAACCTTTTAAAAGATTCACATTGTCCATCCATTTTGTCAAACGCTACAAAATAACCTTTCAACAAAATGATTTAACGTATTCATTATTGCTGTAAGTATCATAGAAGGGCATATATGTATCCCAGATGAACTATGGTAGAGTCACCATCATGAGAAACGTTACTTGGTGGTTTTATTCGAGATTAAAACTTAGATCCCTCAACTCAAAATATTAATGTACTTGCATTAACAATGGGTCCATGCCAGAATCAATCGATACTCGTGAGCTTCCCTCAGAAGACAGATCATTTTCTGAATCCTTCTATAAAACCGTATCCATCACTACCAAACTTTTACATAGCTGTATTGCTGAGCAGCCGTACAATCAGGTTACAAAGGATCATTCCCCCTTAAAATGGGTTCAAAATATGAAAACAGCAACAATGAAATTGCCCATGTCTTATAAGTTGGAATAGCTTCCTTCTTGCGCTGCGAATCACTAGTTTACACCATAGAGTCTATTAAAAGAATTTAATACTGTCATAAAGAGAATCTCTTTTCCCAAACCTCTAAAAACTAAATTTCTGGCTAGATAACTCGAGTTCCAATTAGGCACCGATTTCATTACATATGACTATGGACTCAAGTCAAAGTTGGATAGAATACCAATGTCCATTATTACACTTGTAAATCCAATTTTCCTTGAAAATTATCATTGCTCACTAATGATATTTTGCGATATACTTTATCGGTAATACTCATGAATCAATCATGAACCCTAGCATATATTCAATGTCTGAAAATGATATTTTGTCTTGACTTGACTGAGTGCTTTAATATGCATGTTCGCTGCTGATGCTTTATCTCAATTTATCCAAATGCCTTTTAAAATACTACAGATAACAGAATTGGATAGTTGGCATAAAGTGAAAATGGTGATAAATAAAGTGAAAATGAAACCTTTATAAAAGAACTTTCTATAAAAATTAATCTAAAAGTTAGTTTGTCTTTTTTGTGTTAAAAATCGATTTTTTTAAAAACTCAAAATTCTCGCCTATAAATTGAATTCATTGCCTATGAAGGATTACAAATTCTATTTTAAAAGAAAAGAATACTTTGTAAATACTTTAAGGTTAATATTCACGAGTCAAAACGATTGTGCACAAAAATATGTCAGTCCAAATACATTTGTATACCTTCAGTGTCTGATAATGATATTTTGTCATGTACTTTATTGTTAATATTCATGAGTCAAAAAATTTCTTCACAAAAATATGTAGGTTCAAATAACTTGTATATAAAATAGCAACTGGCCGCGAGTGTGCGCACTTTCATGTAAAATTTAAACGAGACTTTTAATCTCACCCTTGAATCTTAAATTACAAAAATTATTTAAAAAAATATAATAAAAATTTCAATTCCCAACTATAATTTATAAAATACTATAATTATTTCGTGCAATCAGGCTTTTCTAAGTATTCTCTCCAAAGTTGATATGAAACCTCCACTCATGGCCTTATAATACCGTCCTCAAGAAGGAACAGGTTTGGTTTGGTTTGTCGCTCTACGGTCATCTTGTGCACATTTAGTCACACTTTATTTTCATTTATTGTCATTTGTGCACACTTTAGGCTAGTTAGACCGGGACCTACAGTTTGACGTGGATTCCGAACCACTAACAAACAACCATGCCAACGCCAGGATTCAAACCTGAAACCTGTGGCATCAAAGGTCAGAGAGCTAGCCAATTGGCCATCCAGTGACATGCACCAGTGACAATCCACCAGTGACATGCGTTTCAGTCTGTTTTCAGAAATGCCTATGTGAATAGTCAAACTTTTTAAGTGAGAAACGATTTCTTAAAAAAATTTTTATATAATATGAGCAAATGCGGGACAATTACCCATTTGTAGTTGTAATTTATAGCATTTATAAAGGGCGCAAAAAGTGCCATTATGTAGAAATAATTTTACATGTATATTTTGAGTTGATGCAATATAATACGTCTTGCTGCTGTTTTCAACCAACAGAGTATTGTAATTAGGTCATTTGAAATATAATATGTAACAAATTTAAAGTTATTCAGGGAGAGTTCCGATTTATAGATTCCGATTGCTCTGCAATATTTTGTTTACATTTTGCTGCTATAATTTCGAGTGAATATTCTAGGAACGGCATCTTGAAATTTAACAATTTTTTTTATCGTTATTGAAAGGAGAAGAGATAAAACACAGATTTTATCAAAGCATATACAAGGAACTATCAATTTTTTCGCTTTTTTAGGTTTCAAATATAAAAGAGCCTAAGCGGGAAACCTCAATGTACTATAAAACTGGCCATTCCACCCTGTGAAGCATATCATTATTTAAAGAATTAATTTGTAGGCCATACATGTTCCTTAAAGAATAACATAAATGTTCAAGATAAAATATAAAGCTGACTTACCATTTTCACCGTAATACTTTACTTTTTTCCAATAGATTTCAACACCTGAACCAACCACCAGCTACTTCCATTCAAAAATAACACAATTTAATTAAACCTTTGAACTTCTAACGATTTTCCGACATATCTTATCTAACACCCACTTTATCTGAGTATCTCAGTTTCAACGTAATTTTTTTAAATCTTTTTATTCCCATATTGCATGTCAAGTACAGGTGTGGTTTTATAAAATTTCCAAATAAACTACTCAAAAAAATTTAGGCAAAACTGAAAAAGAAATCTTACAAAAACTAGTAATTGCAAATTATTAATCTAACTATAGTGGAATAGAAGGGTAAAAAAATAACTAATTGTTAAATAGTTTATTTTTTTAGACAAAGAAACAACAGATAAATATGAAAGCAGCTATCGAAAAGAATAATCATAATCTTTCATTTCAGAATAAATAAGAATGACTTGGATCTTACCAATAACCTTCAAATATATCAGTTGTAACTGATTAGAGACATCTGAAAATATTTTATGTGTTACCTGCTTTCAACAGACTTTTTTTTTCATAAATTTTCAATAACTTCAATACACGTACACATGTTATTGATGTTAAACTTATAGAACGCCAATTCACAGTTCAGTAGCAAATGAAGGTCAAATTCATTCGTAACGTACTTTAGAAATACAACTAAAATTGTAATTTCTTCTTTTTTTTACGCACCATCCTGATGCTCAATTGTAATACTATAAAACTCCAGTTTTTCACAAATTTAATCAATTGAATGCTGGATTTACTTAAAAAATTTCATTACAATCGGATAACTCTCTGTTGGTGCATCGTTTCTTTTTTAAAAGAAAAGAAACTGAGTGTTTTATGTGGGAATTAAATTATAAATATCATTATGAATCTCTTGATAAATAGGTATCATGTAATTTATTTCCACTAAGTACTTTTTCATAATCATATTTATTTGTACCTAAGAAATTAAAAGCTTGTGTGCATAAATATTTTTCACAAAACCCTGAATAACAGAATAAATTACTAAAAATAGTAGCTTGAGATTTTTAAAAGCAAACTTTCTAAAAATTAAATGAATGCTATTTTTGAATAAAATAAACATGAAAAGCATAAATTGAAAAATATTGTCGTAATAAAAGAACACTTTTATCTACATTTTATGCATCACGTTGAGATATATAGTATATGGAATAAATTTCAATTCTTTTCAAACCACTTCTTCGTGGTTCTGAAAATTTCATTAATATTATATTTAATTGAATGCAGAAAGATAAAGCAAAAACAAGTTAAATCAAATTTATGAAAACTCACGCAGCACTTATGGAAAAACAAGAATATGAAAAAGGATGACTTATTTGAAATTAATTCAGAAAAGAACTTATAAGTGATAAGCAAAAACTTATGTCTTGTACATTTTTTAATTCTTCCTGATTCAAATGCTAATTCATACTTTTCCCTATTCACTAGCTTTTCCCCTAACTATTTTCCCCCAACTTTTTCAAAAGATGATGACGTTTGAAATAAGTATTTTATAAATGTCTGGTGTTGAGATGAGACATAAAATTCCTTAAATCTTTTTAACAGATGGTTTGAATAACAAATGTAAGTAACTCAATGTTTTTATATATTTTGATGAAAGTTCATAGAAAGTTTTTGACATATAGTATGTTTTTCTCGAGACGACTATAAAAATGATTATAGTTGTGTTTTTATATATGCATATATATATATATAATATAATATAAAACAGGTTTCTTTTGATGAACTACGAAAAAAATGTTGTGTTACTTTAATGATGGAAAAATCGTTACTTATTTGTTAACATTTATAGAGATTATTGCATTTTTTCAATGGTCTCATTATTTTAAATCCATAGTTATAATATCCTTATTTGAAAAATAAGAAACTGAGTAATTAAATTAAATAAGTTCAACAGTAATTTATAGGGATGAAAATAAATGTAAAATTTAAAAACTTTTAGCCAAGGTTAGTGAAAGCTGGTGCAGAAATATTATTTGTTCTCCCAATAGCTAATTTTTTATTAGAGTAAAATCGTAAATATTATGCCTAAATATGAAGGAACTGAACATTCAGATAAAACAACAAATCTTATACATGATGCTTCTCTTATGATAACTCATTTTTCTTTGTTAACTGACTGGCAACTGGCGTGCCGATTACGGAACACCAGTGGGGGAAGTACCCCTTAACCTCCTCGTCTTTATTCAAAAATAGGATTTAAATTTTAATTGGCTGCTTTAATGTTAGTAAATATAAAATAGATAAAGTTTCTAAAATTCAATTAATATGGTACTCAAAAGTTGAAAATTCTAAAAATAAATAAAAGTAAGATACAAAATAAAAATAAAAATAAAAATAAAAAGAATTTAAGTTAAGCAAATTCGGTACAATTAGGGACCAGTTGTCGATGTCACAAAGCTATTGAAATAATGTAAACAAACACTGAAAGGGTTATACTGAACGGTGGGAGCCATGATGATGATCTGAAAGTTAATAGATTAGTCCACACACAAAAAAAAAAAGGCCGAAATCAGAACCGATGTTTTTAATAATTTTTCTTTTTATATTTTCTTTTCATTTTTTATGATTTTATTCCAATCCTTTTGTTTTCCTAACAAAAAAGGGGGTAAAAGCGCACAATAAAAAAAAAACTAGCTTGCTACTAGTCGGAAAAAGAAGAAAATTTAGATGCACAACGTAGCAAAAAAGCGAAAAGAACTGAGTTCATGTTAACTTACGATAATTGAATAATATATTCTTTGCATATTCTTTTGAATTTCTGATGTATTTGGTTGTTTAATAATTGCACTCAAATTTTATGTCGTTAAAAATTTAACAAAATTTATCTTTTCTAAATTCAATGCAAGCAAGTTTTATTTATTTTATCAAGTCCGTAGATTTTTATTCATTATGCTAGTTAGTATATAGCTGTGTTACAAAAGAGCATTTCAATTTTATTGTTTCGTTACAGTTTGTTCAATTAATTTAATTTTGCAACGTAAAGAGTTTCTGTGTCACTAAGTAAGTAGTTTTAGAAAGACACAGCTGTCTAGACATGGCCTCCTGGCAAGGATTTGACGAAATTGTCCTTCAAACTTGATTAATAAAACAGTCAAATTTCACGCCGAAATAAATATCTCGCTGCAAACGAAAATATTGCGAGTATACCGCTTAAAAAGGTAATGTATTTTTTTTTTTTTGTTAATCTCCCATAAATTATTCTACATAATTTATATTTTTTTTACTTTAGTGTCAAATTCAATAGCTATGATTTTTTTTTTTTCATTTAATAAATTCCAGAGCAATTATGTTTATATTTTAGAAGTGAGGAGTCGACCAAAACATTTCTGACTCTTGAGTGCATTTTTTATACCGATTCCTAACTCCGATTCCCATAAAAAAACAGTACCGTAATTTCATGTGGTGTGATCTCTACTAATTGATTTTAAAAATTTGTGATATAAATTCAATGAATTTGGTTTAAACTCGTATTTCTAGAAAACAATTTTTGCATAAAAGAAACTATTTTTTACAATTTGAAATATGTAGTATATGCATTCACTTAAAGTGTATCCGTGTACTATGAAGTTGAGTACAAAAAAGTTATTTAAAATTAACAGCACTAAATAAACAAATATCAAAATACTATAGAAGAGCTTAAAACAAGCAAAAGATAATTGTACATTTTAATCACAAAGATACTATATTTATAATAAATGAAATCTTTTTTGTTCTTAATAATATAATATCTTCTAAAAGATTTCATTTCATTGTTGATCCAAGACAGTTTTTATAAGTCTCATAGTTGAGAAATTTCTCTCGATACTTGCTTGTTTACTGGAAGAGCATTAACATTAGCTACTGGTTGCATTGAAGGATTAGTTAATATTTAGTTACTTGTGTCCTTTACTTAGTTACTTGTCGTTGCTTTAGTTAGTCACTTGTGTCGTTAATATTTAATTTTAACATTAAGTCCTAGATTTTTGGAAAAATAAAAATTATTTAATAAAAATGTCTGGAGTCGTATTTTTAAACCGACTTCATACTCTGACTACCAAATCCGTCAAAAATATTAGCATTTCCCTCTCAATTTCTTGATCCCGATTGTGAATTATCACTGATGTGTCAATTGTTACATATGATTATTGTATTTGAAATTTAATGATTTGCAAAGCTAAAATTATCTACTGTTAGTATCATATTTTCGTTTTAAAAACAAATAATAATAATAATAAATAAATACTTAAAATATACAGGGTGATGATAATTAAAGTTGCACTTTCAAAATGTTAAAAAAAAACACTGTCACAATTTCAAATTAGAATTGAAGATACCTGAAGAAGGGGAAAACGATATGGCATCAAAAAAAAAAAAGTTCCACCGATTTTTCCCATCCACCTCGGTATGACCTTGACATGGTGGATGGGCTTTCTACTCACAGTGTAACAACTGTTGAATGACGTGGAAGTCATTTTTTTCCGTCAAAAACCGAAACAATCAAACACATTGAACACTATAGTTGGTGTAACGTGCAACTCATGCCAAATACGTTGTAATTTTAATTAAAATATTACTGGAAGCCGAATTCACTTTCTTTATGCCTCTTACAGAGCAAATCTATTAACACACTTCGGAACTTTCTTCTGTGCCGTACCGTTTCCCCTTTCTTCAAGTATCTCCAGTTCAAATTTGAACTCATTGTGACGAGTGGTTCCTTCTTTAAAGCATTTTTAAAGTGGTATTTTGTGTGTTATAATAATCGTATTTTTTGTGTCTGTGTGTGTGTGTCTTATAATTTTGAGTTTCCATCATTTACAAGCGTCATCAAAAGAAAAGTGTACGTTCAATATGCATATTATCTTGTGTTTAAAAATATATGTATTTAAAATTCTAAAAATATTGTTTAAATATTACATAACCGAATAAATTAATGCATAAATACCATATGTTATAAATATTTAGTTATTTAAATTTAGCTTTATCTAATCTATGCTGGAATAAATTTTTAGAAAAGAGAAATTATAAAAAAAAAATAAAAAAAATATTGAAACTGTTTATATAATACTCTATCGCTGAAAGTTTACTAATTTTATCGACAAGCATACGCCGTTCTTTTTTTTCCCCATGCCACTCACGTGCCATGAATAAACTACAGACAAGCTATTTAGGGATGATATTACTTTCTGGGAGGATTTTACGGTGACTACGTCATTTCCATGAGTCAAATAAGTGAAAAATAGAAAAATTTCGACTAAAGAATATAATTGTCCCATGTCGATTGCTAACGAAATGCAAAATTCTTTATAATAAAGCATAATGTACAAAAACCACTACTTTGTTCATAATAATAAATTTTACAGAAGAAATCAGACCTTTCTTAAAAATTAAATTATAGCCCCTTATCAAGAAGATTCGATATCGCTAGATAATTCCACCAATATTGATGCATTTAATAACGAATTCAAAAATTAATCACATTATATCACTAGTTTTCGCCTATTTGGTAATATTTCAACTCTTTAGTACAAAAGTTGATTTATCAATTAAATGAAAACTTTTTTTTTTCACAGCACACCAAGTCACATGTATGATTACATATTAAATAATCATAAAAACAACAAACTAAACATTTTTTTTTTTTTTGAAAAAAATTAAAAATTTTATTATTTTGTATAGCATGCATATTTTTAGCAAATATCAAATGTCTGGAATTTTGAAAATCTAATTAAATTATTACAGTGCATTAAAGTTGCAATTTCATTTTTAGATTTTCTCCTTTAAGAATGACTGAATCCGAGCGATGTCTCAAATTCAAAGACGGCTTGAGTCTATCCATAAGCCGTTCTGCCCAGGAAACGACGAAGGGAAGGGCCACTTGGAGCAGACAACTGGAGTTCTTCCTCTCCTGTGTTGGATATGCCGTTGGACTAGGAAACATTTGGCGCTTTCCTATTTGTGCTACAAGAGTGGAGGAGGTACTGCAATCTCTTTTTCTCCCTTATTGATAGAAGTTTATTATCCCATTTGGTAGACAACAACAGGGGCGGCCAACCCAAATAATGTTGCGGGCCACTTTGGAAATATTAAAATTACATATCCCCTTATTAAATTTAGACCCTCTATAGACATTTTTTTAGTGTGAAAAATGGAAACATAACGAGCTATTATTATTGTGTTCACTATTATTCTTACATGTAAACTATTATTAAATTATTCTTACATGTAAACTATTATTCATTATTATTCTTACAGTATGGATAGCATAATAATAATGATACTAAACGCATTGTAAAGAAATGTAGAACACTACAAATAAAATATAAAAACCTTAATATAAACGAAATAAAAAAAAATGAAATCGTTACAATTCGTCGTGGTCACCCTTGATCTAGACTAAGTCCAAGAACCCATGTGGTCTCTTGGAAGGAGGGAAATCGGGGACAGCTTTTGTGATGGAGAACCAGTAGGTAGAAATATGACTTAGCTCCGTGACATTGACTTCTTACGGGGTAGGATTGTCAGCCCAACGCTCAACAGTCGTATTAAAACGGGACCTACGGCTTAAAGTGGATTCCAAACCACTACAAATATCCATGGCACCGCTGGGATTCGAACCCAAAATCTGTGGCGCCCAGCATCAGAGCGCTAGTTACTCTGTCATCAGGCCCTGTTGATAGAAATTTTAGACAGTAAAGCGTTGGTTTCAAATACCAAGCACTTTGGTCTAAATCTTTCCTCACTGAGATGTTAGATATGCAGCAGAGTCAATGTTACTAAAAATATACCAACACTGTTCCAATTTTTGTCGCTTGAAACACCACAAGTATGACAAGTTGGAAATTTGTCAATCTATCCATAATGTTCTCGAGTCCAAAACTATAGAGAGTATTATCTATAAAGAGTAATAAAATAGAGAGCTCTTCCTTATTCCGAAGGAACAGAAAGTTGAGACGAGCTCCTCCTTAAATTTTATTAATTTTATTTAAAACTTTTTTTGTTCAATGAATGCACAATATCTTTCAAAACCTATATAAGTAAAATTTCATTAGATTCTGAAATTATAACAGTTATATTATGGCGGTGTACCAAAATTACAGTTTCTTAGAATTAAAAACCTTGAAAAGGAATTTAGAAATAAGATTTTTAAAAATGTGTATAGTTAGAGCAAATTCTGGTCCTTCAATGAATATTTATTTTTATATCATAAGACATTGTTAATTGTGACTCCAAATTCCTTGAAAATAATGTATAAAAAATAGTTCTTTGTTTGTATAATCTGTTTACGTTTCGTTGTCCTGAGTTCAAAGGGATTTTATGAAATTTGAGTTTAATTTTTTTTTAATATTTATTAAATTCAAATCTTTGTTTCTCGTACTTTAATTTTTTTTTTCCTGAAATCTTAAAGGGGCTTTCCTGATTCCCTACGCCATTTTCCTGATAATTTGTGGAATTCCACTCTATTTTCTGGAACTGAGCTTGGGACAGTTCGGAAGCATTGGCTCCATTGCAATCTGGAACATATCGCCTTTGTTTAAAGGTAAGGTGACTCGATATGTTTTACATTTCTGATTAAGCAAATTATTTATTAAATAACTATCGTACATTTTGTGATTACAGACTACAACTTTTAGACAGCAAAATTTTAATACTTTTTATTTATTAATTAATACGCTTTTATTAGCTTCACCTGTATGTTTGTATGTTTGTATGTATGTATGTATGTTTGTATGTATGTATGTTTGTATGTTTTTGTATGTATGTTTGTTTATGTTTGTATGTATGTTTGTATGTATGTAACTGACTTTTTCCCTGGAGATCTATTTCTCCTCATATACACTATTTAAGCTGCAAAGAAACATTTACAGGCATCTTTCAGAAAGAAAACAGTTGATTCTTTTTAATACGCTTTTATATTTTTAGTTTCACCTGTATGTTTGTAACTGACTCTTTGGGCTCGATTTTGCCCTACTTTAAGCGATCAGATTTAATTTAAACGTTGTAGACTTATCAAGTACTGACGACACTAAAATAGTTTGATAAGTTTATTATCTCATGATGATTATAATCACCAGGATGAGTGATTTTATTTTAACTTATGAAGAGCAATTTAACCCATGTAGAATGAAAGTATTCAGTTACGACATTCAAACCTACGTGGGACAGTGGCACAACGGACTCTTCCCATTTATCCTTTGTTTTACTCACAATTACATTATTGTAAGAACTATAGTTCCATTCATCCGTACCGGGACCTCATTTAAATATTCTTGTTTAAAAACACTAAAAACATGCTTTTAGAGTTAATCAAATTAAAAAGTAAAAAATAATTGTTAACATAAGAATAAAATGACTGACCAGAAAATGAATGTCACTGTTCTAAAAGCGTGGGGTGCTTTGTATGACATTTTAAAACTAACTCTGCATTTCGGAATGAAACTAGTGAAAAATTATAGCGATTGATATCGAGCACCTCACGCTTTTAGAACAGTGACATTCATTTTCTGGTCAGTCATTTTATTCTTATGTTAACAATTATTTTTTACTTTTTAGTTTGATTAACTCTAAAAGCATGTTTTTTAGTTTTTTAAACTATTAATTTATTTTTTTACTTTTTAGTTTGATTAACTCCAAAAGCGTGTTTTTTAGTTTTTTAAACTATTAATTTATTTTTACTTTTAGTTTGATTAACTCCAAAAGCGTGTTTTTTAGTTTTTTTAAACTATACATTTATTTTTTTTATGTAGATGCGGAATAACAACCCCACATCTACATGCAATATGCAAAAAGACTCGAAAATCCCTAAGACAGTGGGACAACCAATTCTAGATATTTACACACTAAATAACTATTGAGTTCCATCATTCCAACGGCAATTTGAAATCTTAGTCATCCTATTCTCTAGCTGCTCATGTTACCTCTGTTTCACAAGAGATAAGCAACTGCAATTATTAAAGCACAAAATGCCAAGCGCCATTAATCTGTCCCTTTTCAATGTTTTCAGGTCTCTTAGTTTACAAAAAGGAACTAGAAGTGTTTGATTTCTTCATTTGAGAAACAGTGCTCTCATCAGTTGAAAATTAGAAAGTAGAAGAGAGAGAAGAGAGAAAGATTGAGAATTAAAATTAATTATTAATTAAAATTTAAAATTTAAAAAATTAATTAAAATTAAAATTAAAATTAAAAATTCTCTGTAATTAAAAATTGAATTACCTTCCTTCTTTGGAAAAAATGTCCGCTTTAAAATATTCGTACTCTTTTTCATTTAGCTATTGGTGGATGATCTACAAAAAAGTGGTTTCACATATTTATCGTCAACAATTTGCTGTCTAACCCATACGCCTAATAGGTAACGTAGTAACGTAACGCCTCAAGTAGGTAATTCTGTTCAACATATCGTGTATGAATCAACATATCGGGCTGCTGGGTGGAAGAGTCGACAACTGTACCTGTGTAAGGACCAATCATTGATTCGTGAATGCCATTTCTATGTGAGTGACCAGTAACGGTGTTTCTTGGGACGGTATACAGGTCAATGCGGCCTTTCAAATAGACGAATTTCATACAATGAAATGACATATCTGCCTGTTTCATGGACATGCTGAGATTACAGTGAATTTCCTGCTTCCTACCAGACCAATAATCTTTTTTTAAGTTACTTTGCAAATTAAATCTGAACTCGTCAATAAAAAATGTTGATCAATAATGCGATTGCATTTGCAGTTCAATTGACATTTAACAATTGTCTTTCCTTTTGATGGTATAGTATGAGAGGTAAAACTAGTGCTGGACGTCTAACATAAAACCTTCCTGAAGCCACAATTCCTCTTGATGCAGCCTTCCAATGGCTGCTACAAGAGAAGATTTGCAAAGAATTGGTATAATGGTTCTCTGTCTCCTTGAAGTTAGCTGTAAATAGCGGTCAGTTATAAGTCTAGATCTTTCTTGATTGTACACTCTAGACGAGTATTAGAAATGTATTCTAAAATCTGGGAATTACAAGAAGTATCCAATTT
This sequence comes from Caerostris extrusa, assembly GCA_021605095.1. Taxonomy (NCBI): domain Eukaryota; kingdom Metazoa; phylum Arthropoda; class Arachnida; order Araneae; family Araneidae; genus Caerostris; species Caerostris extrusa. Next base: position 102,642 of record BPLR01011609.1, on the reverse strand, counting down.
GACCCTTTTATTAAGTAGAATAGACTTTGACTTGCTATTATTTTCCCAATGGCATCGTAATTCTTCAGACAAATGGTGTCGAATACTTATGTTTAAAACATGGCCAGCTCGAAATTTCTCGTTTTTAAATGCTGTATTCGGACACTTGTCCAATGACCATTTGTCCGTTAGCTCTCTTATTTTTGCATAATCTCACGCGACATTACTGTTACAGAAACTATATAATTTGTATACAAATGCACTTATTCTTGGCCGTTTAATCACACTTTTTCTGGTTTTCCCTTAATGTTTGCAAACAATCTGTACATATCAGTTATTATTGGCGACATGACTACCTAACATCATTTTTGATATGGTTCGGAAGTAACAGTTTTGGAAATCACCTTCAAACAAATCAGCATTGTGAGCATTCAATTCATAGCATTCATAGGCTCAAGGAGTAGTTAAATGATGCTGTTCTTCTATGTAATCTATTATTTCATGTATATCGGGTAATTACTGGGATATGTACTCTAATTCGTAAGTTTGCTTGCAATGGTACTCTTAGTAGTATCACCGAATAACTGCACTTTACTATGCATCATTTTTTTTTTCTACAGCCTTTAAACGTTAGAGGTTTGAGAAATTATTTTATTGGGCATCTTGATTATATAATTTGGTTTTACGTCATGACTTTATGTTCTAAATTAAGCCATAAATAGTCAACTGATGGCTTGATTGTGGATTGGGGGGAGGGGGTTCTTTAAGTGAGGATTTGCTTGTCGTGTGAGAGAAAGCATAAGATTTATACTATCTGCTGCCTTAAACTTTGCATTTAAATTCTCACAATCGTCAATTAGTCTTCTTGTATTCTTATGCATTAACTAATGAAAGGTATTTTTTAGGTGTAGGTTTCGGGATGGCAATAGTTTCATTGGTGGTTTGTGTGTACTACAATGTGATAATCGCATGGGCTCTGTATTACTTATATCAATCTTACACTGTACCTTGGTCTTCCTGCGAAAATTCATGGAATACCCCCAACTGTGTATCTCAACTTACATTGAACAACATCTCACCAGTTGCGGATCAGACGAAAAGTTCTTATCCTATTGTCTCGCAGAGTTCTTTTAATACATCAAGAATGACATCTACTGAAGAGTTTTGGCTGTAAGTATTTTTTAATATATTACCGTATCACTTAATTGCATGTTATTATTACAATTTATTATTATTAGCACTCCTTACTTCATTGTAAATAAAACCGCTGCTCATTACATATCAAGTTTTGTTGATTGCTTTTAAGCATAATTGTAGTAGATAATATTACTAAAACTCATTCCTAATACTTTAATGATTTCTTATTTTTAGCTAATTAATAGGTTTTATAATTTTTTATTGCTTAAATTGTTGGATTTATTTAATTTGCTGTGAAACTGCTTTTATTCTGCAAAAATCTGTCAAATACACACTGCACATAGCGAAGGTTTAAAAATATTGCTTGTTTGGTGAGGTATTTGGTAATATTTCAATCAATAATATCTAGTATATAGGCGCTGTAAAATTATTTCTTTATAGGATTTTGTCAAATTGATTGTTGGTCCATTGATATTATCATATATTGTATCATTAAAAATAATTAATCTTTTTTATCTTTATTTATTTCTTTATACTGCTACATTACATAATCCTAAAATTTAATGTTAGTAGCAATATTCTAGTTTATGAAAAAGTTGCAAAAATGTTGATTAGGAATTATACGTTTCGGGTAGAAATGTATAGTTAGGTATGTATCTTAGAAATGTATCTGCATTGCACTGAGGTTTATACACAACAACAAACATACATTTTGGAGTTCCACTGATGCTATGTTTGATTGTAGAACGCATAGATACGTCCAATATAGACGCTATACTTAACCTATTGTACAATCCAGTGATTTTTTTAACTTTATGTGCATTTCTGTGTATTGTGTGCTTCATGTAAGGAAAATGATTTGGTGTGTATTGTGTGCTTATTTAATGAAATTACGACAAATACATAGAAATTTTGAAATACATGTGAGAATTTAAGAAACAGTTATAAAACAAATCGTTTCATACTTATATTATAGTTACAGAATGACCTTCTGGTATTAATTAAAAGAATAAATTTGATATTTTTTCATTTCAGCTTTAAAGTTTTACACCAGAGTACCGGAATCGAAGAGTTGGGAACGCTTCAGTGGCCTCTGGTGTTTTCTTTATTTATAGCATGGAGTGTCGTGTTTGCTTGTGTCGTGAAAGGAATCAAGACGTCTGGAAAAGTAAGACTTAGATTAAATTGTTGCTTTGGAAATTAACTACTTTGGTTTCCTTTAAAATTCTTATTCTCAGAATAGTGGCGATATTTTTAAAATAAGTAAATGAATGTTTTTTGATATAGTTTTAATTACAACCTACACTCTCTGGAAATTCGAACCGGATATCCTCTGAATGCTAGCTATGTCATTACATCTGGACACAAGATAATATTAATTAAACCTTATTCCTCGCTAAAAACGTATTCTTTTTTAATATTATTTTAATAAATTAATTAATTTTATGAAGATAACAAAGCATTTATATCAAGAAGTGATCACAGCTTAAACATTGTCTGCCATAACGGTTCTGTGATTGGTTTTTCGCTCTACCAATATTTATCATTTACTACTGTCATTTTTTGTGCACACTTTAGGCTAACTAGACCGGGACCTATAGTGTAACGTGAATTCCGAACCACTCACAAACATCCATTTTTGTTCTTAAAAGTTAAATGTCTTCTACAGTATATACTCTGCAGCCTGATGGCCAATTGGCTAGCACTCTGGCCTTTGGTTCCACATGCCATCCCACAGGTTCGTATCCTGAATGTGGCATGGATGTGAGTGATTCGGAATCCACTTTAAATTCTAGCTGCCGGTCTACTTAGCCTAAAGTGTGTAAAAAAACTACCTTAAAGCGACAAACCAAATCTATAAGATCTTCTTTCATTGTTGTTGAAACAGTAATGAAAAATGATTTTCGGTCATAATAAGTACAGTGTAAAGTAACGTACGAAAAACGAATAAAGTTGATGAAAGCATAGCGAGAGATACGGTGGTAATTTTACACACAAAATATAAAAGGGGGACATAAGGCTGTGATTAATTTTTGCTAATCTTTTTGCATAAATAGTACTTTTCTTTTAAATAAATATATATTTTTATTTAATGAACATTTTATGTTACCAAACGTAACGTTGTTAAGAAAAAAAAAGTGATTATTTCGTAGGTGGTGTACGTTACCGCAACTCTGCCCTACCTGGTTCTCTTCTGTTTGCTGATCCGAGGCCTCACTCTTCCGGGAGCCTGGGATGGAATTTCCTTTTTTCTCAGTCCCAAGTGGGAGAAATTATTGCATTTTAAAGTAAGTGCATGAACTTTTGAACACATTCTAATTTCATAGCTCTTAAGTCGCATTTATACCCGAAAGCGAATGTATTTTTCAAGTCCTTCTAGTAGCTCACACTCTCCCTCTATATATCTTGTTCAAATTTCCAATCGTTCATAAAATACTTTTTATTCACCCCTCTCGAGTTCAAATACATTTTTTTTTTTTTTTTGAACTTGTAGTGGATGACACTGGATGTTAATAGGTTTTTTCGAATATTAATTCAGTAATTAAATTTAATTAATTTTAGTTTTTTTTTTTTTTTTTTAGATTTAAGTTGCATGTATCTACCCATAGAGGACGCCAGATAAACTTAAAAAAATGAATGAAAATTATTTATAAAGAACTTTCTGCAATAGAGTGGAAAAAATAGAATTGATTTACATTTTTTTTTTTATATATATTACTTGTTTGGGCTTTGTCTACTAATTAACCTGTTCAGAGACTTAGCTGAAATGTACACGCTAGCGCTGTTCTGTACCTAAGGGACTCGATCTAGGCGATTCAGATTCTCATTCACTCTACTCAGGGCCCAAGGGACTCAAGTCTAAGAGGTTCATGTTACTAATGTAATGGACATCAGACTCATGTCCAATGGAAATTTTTTCCCAGCTAGCATTTCCTAACTAGAAACTCTCCAACCTTCAATGCTGCATGGGTGGTCTGGTAGAGAAAATAACTTTCAAGTTGTGAATCTTTTAAACAACTTCATAGTCTCGATTGTTTATTTTTGTACATTAGTTTATTTTTTTATCATGAAAGAATTCGGAGGAAAGCGTTGCTTAAATGCAGGCAGAAACACTTCTGAAAACTATGAAGAACTTCTTTCACTGACTGTGGACAATTGTTTTTCTTCCACAATCCAGAAAATTTGAAGGGTATACTAGCCATAAACTTCTTGGTGACGCTGAAAGTTAGATCGATTACTTTTAGACGAAATATGCGATGAGATATCCAATTTTATCTTCTTGAATCTGTATAGAACAGGGGTCGGTAACCTGCGGCTCGCGAGCCACATGCGGCTCTTTGGATGTGAAGCTGCGGCTCTTTAGTTCCATAAGCAAATATTTATTTTATCAAAAAAAAAAGCATTTAAAAATCGTTCTGAATCGATTAACGAGGATTAGGCACCGATTATATCTCTCAGTCACTTGTACTCGCTTTTCACCGCACTCAAAGAAATAAAATACTACTGTTGGATATTACCGCGAAAGTGTACGCGCGAAATGGGACAATGGATGAAACATGGCTCCATCATTTCACACCGGAGTCCAATCGACAGTCAGCCGAGTGGACTGCACGTGATGAACACTAAAAATACTATAACTTCACTAAAAATGCTATAACTCACATACTAATAGTGCAACAGCTGTCAAATTTATACACGTGTCTTTTGAACGTTAGGACTAACTAAAAATCATATGGATTTAATACTAGTAGCGACATCTATGTGTCAGCCTACGAACTTTTCAGCCCACTTGTTATTTATTGTTGGCAAGAAAAATTTTGTGGCTCTTTAAAAACTTTTAAATTTTGTAAATTGCAATTTTTGGCTCTTCCGACTCAAAAGGTTGCCGACCCCTGGTATAGAAGGATCTATTGTCTTGCAGATTTATATTTCTCAATTACGAATTAAAAATGAGAACTTCAGACATGGTTCACTTGTGATTTGAAATGAGCTCTACAAGTTGTGAGGTCTAATGCATCAAATATTATTATTATAGTACTAGTATATAACAGTGTACTATAGTTCCATAACTTCTATCGAATCAACATATATATATATATATTACATCAACATATATATATTTTTATAATATTTTGACAATAAATACTAGGTCAGAGCGTTCTTATGTTTAACGTGTTGGGTATTCGAACAAAAATTGCTTTACAAGTGATGCCAAACCGAAATTTTTTATGTAAATTCCAGGAATAAACACTCTAAACCTATAGGCCAGAATGTGCTACCACTGGTTTTTTGGGAAAGAATTTGAACCTCCCATATGCCAGTTTTATGGTGTTTGCTCAAACTTTCGGTGGTACAATGAGAGTGGACTGTTCATACTTTTTTTTATTATATAGCAGAAAGTCCTTTATAAATAATTTTCATTCCTTTTTTAAGTTTATCTGGCGCCATCTATTGGTAGATAGATGCAACTTAAATCTAAAAAAACTAAAATGAATTACTGAATTAATAATTGAAAAAAATTGTATTAACATCAAGTGTCATCCACTACAAGTTTCAAAAAATGTATTTGAACTTGAGTGGAGGAATAAAAAGTATTTTATGAACGATTGAAAATTTGAACACGATATATATAGGGAGATATATATATATATATTTTATTTATATTGCGAAGTTATTTTGTAGAATTCACCAATGAGTTCGTACTTAAAGGTTCCGTAAATAAATTTTTTATTTTAAAAACAATTAAGCAGAGAAAAATAAATATTTTTAATTCGGGAATGATTGTCATTTTTATGCCTGATTGCATTGTGTCATTCAACCGTTAAAGTTCTATAATAAATAATATCTTAATACGTCACTTAAATTTGATGATGAATCATAAAATTATTATTTTCTTTTTTGTGTGCATACAAACAATGGAACTTTTTAAAGTAGATTCTAATCTACCACAGTAGAGTAAATACTCGTAACCAAATTTCTTTCTGAATATGATGTAAGAAAAATAAGCGTTCTTTTATATTTAAAATGTCGCTAAAAAAGAGAACAATGACACTTCACTCTCAATTTTGCTTTATCATTCTGTACATTGGCTACATTTTAATTCATTTTCAATTCATAATTAAAAGCAGTTGTATTTTTATTTGAAACTATGATCAGATATTTAATAAATTACAACTTGCTTGTAAATTACTGGGATGTATAAGATTGAGGATAGGAATATTTTCTTTTAAATATATGTAAATAATTACGTTATTTTATAAAGCCCATTTACGTCATTCTAATCTGATATTAGAATTCTCTTTTCCTTGGATAAAAAAATAGAATTCATGTCGAAATTCGTCGATTTTAGGAAGTTTTATAACGTAACGTAAACGTAACAACATAACGTAAACATAATTAGATGAGCAATACTTTCAATGTTACTAGAAACCATATCCCACTATGTATATCTTCTAAACTATATCTCACAAAAAATAGTGGATAACTGTATATTTCTAATGCTTTTCTGAGAAAGTTTGAGCTGCTTTAAACTGGTGTTACAAGAGATAAATTTGGACAGGTCTCAGGACTAAATACTAGGTAGCATTGAATGACTAAATACTAATTGTTGATTTTAAAGTAAAATTGACCATACTGACTGTTGAGTACTAATAAAAAATTACAATAATCAATGCTGTTATTTTACTACTATTATTTATAATACAGTAAAGTTATTTTTGAATTTTAATATAAATAAAAATAAGTTCTTTGTCTGAAAAAAAAATTGTTCTTTCTTAAGCTTGATCATTTTCTACTTTTTCAAACCCTCATAAACACCAATTATATTTATTGTATAAATAAAGAAATGTACAAGTCATTATTATTAAATGAATCTATAAGTTATTATCAAAGTAACCCACTAGTCATTATCAATGGAATCTACAAGTCATTACCATATTATGCGTGATTTTTTTAACGAAGTCCTTAATTATGAAAAATATTGCAACATCTTATATTTTCAAGTTACATCTGTTATGATATAGGGAAGAGGGGAACATTGTAAATTTGGTAGCGTACTTTATCCATACTCCTCTATTGAATATAATTTTCAGCTAGTAAACAATTTTTGAGAAGTATATATTTTATGTACTTCTCAAAGTGTGTGTGCGCCCGGCTAACATTTACAGAGATACTTCTAATACAAAGTCTCGATCAACTGGAAAACTATTTCGGAATTGGATCAAGATCCATTAAGAAATTATCCAATTAGGCTTTAAGACAATGTGGCGACTTTTTGTAGTTTGCGAATTTTTCATAGTTGACGTTATTTTTGATGTGGTCCACAGCCAAAATAACGGTTTTAATAAACAGTTTTAAACGGGTTAATAGTTTTATAAATAATGGTGTCGGCTGTGTCATAAACTAGATAAAGCACGCTAGCCGCTGAATTGCAAACCACCTAAAATTTTGCTTAAGAAATAAGATAACATTAGTATTTTGCCATTTTAACATTAGTATCGCCAATGAAAATGTTCCTGTTTAATCTAGACACCTGTACCGCCGAAGAAGTGGCCAATGATACAACTCGAACTATATTGCCAATCTTTATGTTACCATACTTCAATTTCAGGAATTTCCAATTCCGAATGTTCGAAACTGGATAGCCATAAGGGTGATAGTTTAGGAAGGGGGAAGAAAGAATGTATTTATAGAGTTCGGATTGCAGAAAGTATTTTTGCTTGTTCAACTTTACACTGGTTTTTAGAGTTAATTTGAAAAGAAACCAGAATTGACTTTAAACAAAGAAATTATACTTAAATTTATAGAAATTGTGAAGATCTCAGAAATTCGTTATAATTCTAATAGGTCTAGAACAACCAACGCTAGAGCTGAAGAATGAAAATAATGTCTTGGATTTTAATAATATATATATATACACTCATGTCCATAAATTAAGGATAATTCAGAATCACACAGAAATTGAACTCTAAAATAAAAATTTCACCTGTAGAATTATCACACACATATTGAAGAAGAATATGCAAATTGCAGGAAACCACCAGATGGCGAGGGTAGTACGTCACAATGACGAGAGTGTAAGAGAGGGGTATATAAGGAATGGTGGCAAAGAAGTAAAATTGTTCACAAGCGCTTTAAAAGCCTTTCAGTGCAATAACCGCATAGTTATGGCGCAAAGGAAGCATTTGGATGATTTTTTACGTGGTAGAATTATCGGACGACTGGAATGTGGACGTACCCAGCTGGAATTATCCGAGGAACTTGGAATCGCCCAGAGTGTCATCTCCAGGCTTTGGCAACGATTCCAAGATGATGGTAATGTGAGTAGATGTTACAGCACAGGTCGCCCCCGAGTTACAACGCCGAATGAGGGCCGGTATTTAGTAGTTACTGCCAAAAGGAACAGACGGAGCACAGCATCTGACCTGTCTCGTCAGCTCTCTTCAGCTACCGGTACGACAGTTTCAAGGCAGACCGTGTACAGACGCTAAGGGCACATTGGTCTATATGGTCGTAGGCCTGTCAGATGTGTTCCACTTACTGCAACTCACTGTTGCCTGCGATTAACCTGGTGTAGAGAGCATGCATTGTGGACACCGCAACAGTGGTCTGGTGTGATGTTTTCTGACAAGAACAGGTTTAGTTTGCAGTCTGATTCTCGCCGGACTTTCATATGGAGAGCGCCAGGTACCCGTTACCACCAAGAAAACACCATTGAACGACACCGTTACGGTGGTGCAGGACGGCTCGTTTGGGGAGGAATTATTCTTGGTTCCAGAACTGACCTGCATTTTCAGAGTGTAACGATGACAGGCCACATCTATCGGGATGTCATTCTGGAACAACATGTACGTTTGTTTCGGAGCGCCATGGGTGCTGAATTTCTGTTTATGGATGACAACGCCCGTCTTCACCGTGCAAACATTGTAAACGAATGCCTTCAATTGGAGGATATCACCCGTATGGATTGGCCAGCATACTCACCGGACTTGAATCCAATAGAGCATGGGTGGGATATGCTTGGCCGACGAATTGCAGCCCGTCAACCCCTTCCACCTGTCAACCAGAACTTCGGAGGGCATTGCTTGATGAGTAGTGTAATATTCACCAAGATCAGATTGATAATTTGATACTCAGCTTGCCCAGGCGTTGTAAGGCCTGTATTGCATCGTCCGGGAGACATACTCCATATTAACCATCATACTAACCATGTTATACTGTTTTTTGTAAATAGGTTCTTTTTTGAAATTTGCTCCAGGGAGTAAAAATCGCAATTTTTATTAATTATGTCAAACATATAGCATGTTTTTGCTCTTTACCTTTTTTGTTTAATAAATAGACTTTACAAATAAGTCAAATTTGTTTTGCTTCTGTCTCTTACTTTGCCTGAACTTCATTATCCTTAATTTATGGACATGAGTGTATATCAAATACTTAAACGAGAGTATACCTATTCACCATTAAATAACTTTTCATCGAGAAATCGGTGCTTTAAAAGGCTATGCAAGAAAAATATGAGCGAAATCCAAAATATATACAATAGCTGATAGTAAAGAGGACCTAGCCTCATTCAAAATCCCATGGTGCTTCAGGCTGAGTGAAAGTTAAAAACTGGCCAACATAAACATTCAAACTCAAGGATTCAAACTCCTGATACTTATGATTGGTCTCACCTTGATGTGAGCGAGGCTTTGGAACGAATGGGTGAATAACATGAATGAGTGTACAATTCTAACAAGCCACCCAGGTGACATGTTAGGATTCGTACACTCCTATTTGAGCCCAATGAAAAGACTTTCAGTTTATGGATTTACTGAGTTCTTATTTAATTCGTTATCACTTGCAAGGTTTCAAACTCCAGTACTGGTGTTCGTGCGAAAGGGGGAGGGCGGTTTCTATTAATAAGTGCATTAAATAAATAAGTAATATAAAAAAAAAATTTAAGTCAATTCCTACTTTTTTTTTCACTATATTACAGAAAGTCTTTTATAAATAATTTTCCTTCTAAGTTTTTAAATTTATTTGGCGCCATCTATTGGTAGATATATGCAACTTAAATCTAAAAAAAAAAAAAAAACTAAAATTAATTAATTAAATTTAATGACTGAATTAATATTTGAAACAAACTGTGTTAACATCGAGTGTCATCCACTACAAGTTAAAAAAAAATGTATTTGAACTGGAGTGGAGGAATAAAAAGTATTTTATGAACGATTGAAAATGTGAACAAGATATATATAGGGAGAGTGTGAGCTAATAGAAGGAATTGAAAAAGAAACTAATTATCGTTAATTAAAAAACCAGCGTCTGCAAAATCTTAAATAGCAATGAAACAGAAGATACGAAATTAAATGCGTCATTTAGAAAGTGATAATTTTATCAAGTATGATAGAGTGAAAAGCCCTTTTTAAACCTATTTTTTTACACGCGTCTTATTTTGAGAGTCATCGTGTATTTTAATCTTCGTCGATTACCGGATTTGAAATACCATTTATATAACATATTAAGGGATGGCATTACATATTTATATAACAGGTTAACATACAACGGTTTATATAACATGCCATTTATATAACAGGTTATTTAAAGGATGTTGCTTTTGGATATTATCGAATCTCATCCCCCAAAAAATATACTTTTTAAATTATTTCCTGTAAAATAAAAAAAAAAAACCTTGATTGATCTACACTAAAAATTAAGAGTACTTTCATTTTTTTTTTTTTTTAATTTAGTGTAGCTATCTATTTCAGACATTTTATTTTTTTCCGGCAATTTAATTTCGTCGTTTCCATAGCAACGAATGCCGTTTAATATTTGGGTTGCAGGCGATGGGACTCCTTCCTTGGAGCCTGAGCATAAAAAAGACCAAACGATAGCAAATAAATTGAATTATTTTTATTCGATCGAGACTTGATAATAAATCTTGACTTTTTAAGGTCTTTTTGATTTTTATTAAAATCAAAAAGAAAGTTGAAGATCTTTGTTTTTAAAATATCGATTGTTAAACTTGATACATAAATGAGAATTCGTTATTAAAATTAATTCACTGTTAACATTTTTTTTAATAGACTATGGAAATTACATTTTTTCATAATTCATAAAACGCTTGTTTTTATTGAGAAAAAGTAAAATTTGAAATACGTTGAGCTAAAAAGAAAACCATTAAATACATTGGATTTATTATTATTATTATCAAACGGCTCAAATTGATGATAATTATATGATAATATATTATTTTCATTTTACATGTTTATAATTTATTTCATTTTTATAAACAGTTACCTATCAATACTACTGTTTCCAAAAAGTAAAATTGAAAATTGGTCTTACTATTTGGACACAGTAGTAATTCCCGAGGCTTATGGAATTTCAATTTTTTTTTTTTTTTTTTTTTTCGTTTTCAGGTTGCTGGCACTGTCCTTGGCATCTGTGTGAAATTTGACATCAAAATATTCATTATGTTTGAGTTACGCTTGGCTTTGTGAGACGCTAAAACTGATTCCGACGATTTTTGAAATGTCTGAATTAATTGAGCAAAGAATTGCATTCAATTCTGTTTGTGGAAACGTATAAAATGTTGCAAAAGGCATTCGGTGAGCATTTTTATATCGGAAAGAAATGTTTAGAAGTGGTATAAACAGTTCAAAGAAGGCAGAGATCGCGTTAAAGACGAAGAGCCCTCTGGTCGACCCTCAAACTCAAACGATGATGCTCACGTCCAAAAAATTAAAGATTTGGTGCTTGCAAACCATCAGTTTACAATTAGAGATCTTGTTGATGATGTTGGAATTCCAAAAGGATCGGTCCATTCCATTTTGGGCCTCAAACGCACCAAATCTCGATTGGCACCGAAAACACTGAATGGGCCAGCTCACACTGCATTGATTCTTCGTGACTTTTTCTCCAAAAATGAAACCCATATCGTTCCGCTACTACAGTATTCACACCGTGCGACGTCTGGCTATTCCCTAAACTCAAAAGACCACTCCGGGGACACTGTTTTGAGTCGATTGAAGAGATTCAACCTGAATCTCTTTGAAGCTTTGAAAGTCATCCCTGCCGATGACTTTTTAGCATGCATTGAGGATTGGAAAAAAGATGGCATAAGTGCATTGTGTCCGGAGGGGATGACTTTGAAGGCGATGAAATAAATTTGAAGAAAAAAATAAAGAGTTTTGGGAAAAATAATTGGTCTTACTTCTTGGGCACAGTAGTAAAATAAGTAACATTAGAGTAATTTTCTATTGCATATACTTATAGTGAAAATTTACTACAATAATTCAACTCGATAGACAAGTTCTGAAATTTGGCCTCAAGAGATTCAATGTAATCCTTGTGTTGTAAAGTTAAAATTTTTAAAAGTCAGAATAAAGAAAAATATAAATTCATTTCATATGGCAACAAACACATTTCAGTATTTATTCTTAATATGGGCATAAGCTAAGAACATCCCTTCGACAAATTAAAAATCGAAAATTGCGATTACTATCCAAATTTGAGACTCGTAAAATAAAAATATATTTTATTGTTATACATCCTAATTCTTGGTACTATCATTTCACTACTGGCCAGAAATTGGTGAGATTATTTTTTTTAAAAAATCAGATTGTGAAGAAGAATCAGTTCTGAAACTGATAATCGACTTGTTGACATAATAATTCATCGAATGTGTTTGAAATCCAGTTATCTTCACTGTTTCGCTGTAGGAAAAATTGTTCTAAAGGACTGTTCTTTTTTTGAGTAAACTACCGCAATATTTTTTTACATTGTCAGTTAGTTTTAAGATAAGAGACTGTGAAGTATTTTACGATACAAAATTTCCAAAAATTCCATTTTTAGCATCATAGGTTCAATTTTGTCTTGAAAACATTATTGTTCCATAATATAAAGTTAAAGTTATTTGTTTCTGAAAAAATATTGTATAAACTGTTAAACTCAGTTGCTTTCAAAAAATTTAGAGCTCAACTTCAAAAAAAATGTTTAACTTAATGCTCAATTCAAACACTCTTGTGAGTACTTTTTTCTCGTGAAAGACATTTCACTTCGGTGAGCTAAAGTAATGTTTTATGGAGATTTCCATCTCTTCACACAAAGATTTGAATATTGTAAAATTTGTTTCATAGACTTTAATAAGGAATAACTTCATAGCTACATGGAGAGCTTCGATGCGACCATCTCAAACATAAATTTTCCACCATCCAGGAAAATATCACAGTAATTGTCTTTTCTTGTTACTCTTGCTCACAGAATCTATTGTTTAATCTTTTTCACAGAAATAATCCTGAATTACGTTATATATAAACACTCAAGAGCCAAAACATTATGACCACCCCTACATTTTTCAATGAACTCGCCTGGATGACGTGGAAGGCACATGGTCAGGTGGAAGTGGTATTTAACTGCTGCTGGAGAGTCTGAAGAATCCTTCTTTCACTTACTTCTATGTGTGATGGGAAAGGCTGCGGATCTAAGCGACTTTGATAGAGGCAGATTGTAATGGCTCGAAGGCTCGGAACAAGTATTTCCGAAACTGCACGACTCATGGGTTGTTCGCGATCTACAGTTGTTAGTACTTATGCAAAGTGGATGAATGACGGTGAAACCAGCAGTAGACGACATGGTGTTGGACGTCCACATGCTATCAAAGAAAAAGGGTCGTCGGAGACTGTCTCGCATGGTGAAGCAAAACCGGAGCCTGACAGTGGCTCAGCTGACAGCCCAATACAATGCAGGTCCAAGTAGAATAGTATCGGAGCACACTGTACAGCGGGCACTGTTGGATATGGGGCTACGCAGCAAACGTCCCACTCGTGTGCCTTTGCTGACCAAGCGTCATCGCCAACTGCGCCTGAGCTGGGCCCGGGAACATCGTGACTGGTCCACGGATCAGTGGGAGAGAGTTGCCTGGTCAGATGAATCACGGTTTGTCATTCATCACGCCGATGGCCGTGTCAGGATACGTCGTCTTCCAGGCGAACAGTTACTCCCTCAATGTACAGTAGGTCATACACAGGTTGGTGGTGGCGGTATTATGCTTTGGGGGACGTTTTCTTGGGCATCTCTGGGACCCGTGGTTGTGGTAGAGCAGACCATGAATGCTACAGGGTATCTGAACATCATTGCGGGCCAGTTACACCCTTACATGGCCTCTGTTTTTCCAGCTGGAAATGGAATGTTCCAACAGGACAACGCCCTTGTCACAAGGCTAAAATTGTGTTGGAGTGGTTCCAGGAACATGATGTTGAATTCCAGTTAATGTCCTGGCCGCGTAACTCACTGAATTTCAATCCGATAGAACACATTTGGGATGTCCTGGGACGGCAGCTCAGAGTTCAAAGACCACCAATTCGCAATATCTCGGATTTGCGTGACCGTTGCTTAAACATCTGGTACAATCTGTCTCCAGCCATCTACCAAGGACTTGGGGCATCCATGCCAAGGCGGGTTGAAGATGTGTTGCGCGCCAAAGGTGGCCAACTCGTTATTGACAGGTGGTCATAATGTTTTGGCTCTTGAGCGTATATATAATCTAGTCTACGCATCTTCCAGTGAGAAGATAGCACAGTAAAAGACTCTGTATTGTATAAATGTCTTGCGACATCAATGATTTTATCTACCTATGTTGAAGTGACAGTTTCTGATTATTCAAAATACTGTATAGATTCAATATTTACAAGACCTACCGTTGATTCTTCGAGGAACTGGTTTTTTTTTTTTTTTTTTTTTTTTGATAAAAAACAGAAGGGAGTTAATTTCTCTGCTCTTCGCCAAGTAAATATCGAATAGCTTCTTTTGATACAAGGATATATGGAATTTTCATTAATTGTGAACGAGGAAAATGATGAAGTCTTCATCTATTGTTTCGCGATTCATGTAATTACGTAAAACGGAGCGTATTTGCGATTGGTTACTTAAAAATTTGATGAGTGTAAAATATGACAGGTGTTGCATATGTTTAGTATCTCTTACTATGAGATTAAATTTGATGCAGGAGACAAAAATGTAATCAAGTTTTCAATGCAGAGACGATTGTTTAATATAATAAAAAACGATATCAAGATCAAAGTTTTGATTTCATAAACATAGACACCGACAAAACCCTTATAAATGAACATGCAATGAAAATTAAAAATTCTGAATAATTGTATGTAAATAAGACCATTTCTTCTAAATTCCTGTTTATATTTTGTAACATTATTAAGTAATCAATGTTATTGTTTATGAATGCCGGCATTTTGATCCGAATGGTAGGTATGTCAAACACTAGTAGAGGAGCTGTTACTTTGCATCCACATTGCAACCCAACAATTTTGGAACGAACACTTACACAGAATGAGTTAGGTTGATTCTCGGCTCTTCGAGATTAACTGAAGGACTTTTCGACAGTGGGATTTATTATGTACATCCTCGGTATAAGTTCAAAGACTTTGGGTTAGGCTTCATTTGGCGGGTTTTTGAGCCTCGGTTTTGGCTCCCAATGCGCTTCCAACTAATACGTTAGTTCTGATCAAGCAATAATAAAAGTCATTCGTTGGTTTTTTGCTCTGACCTAGCAGTAACCGAATATATTTATTGGTAACCGGTTATCTAACAAACTAAAGCGTTCTGAGAATTGGGCAATGGAGAGCTATCCTAATAACTACCCTAGCTACCTTAATAGTAATTAAAAAATATGAATATTAAATAAATATAGAATTATTTACAAAGTTGTTAAAAAAAAAAATCTCAGTACTGAAAAATGCTGAATGGTTAAATGTGTTCAAAAAAATTGGTGAGTAATTAATGTTAAATGTGTTTTATAGCATTTTTTTTTAAAAAATCATTTTAAAAACAATTTCAGGTGTGGGGAGATGCTGCCACTCAAATATTTTATTCAAATGGAACTGCCTGGGGAGCTTTGTTAACGATGGCTAGTCATAATAAATTCAATCACAACGTGTACAGGTATTCTTATTTTTATTTATATATACAGAGATTGCGATATACTTTAAATGTGCTTGCAGTGCTCTTTGTTAAATGCAAGCTATCAGTCAACTCAAACATTTCGGATTCAAAGCTCAATTGTCTGCAGCCCAGCAACTGCTCAGAATATATGAATACTTTTCATTAAGTCCAGAGCAACACGGAGTCACTTGTGCCTTCTCCAAGAATGTACAAAAGGCGTTTGTGGCTGGTTGTGGATGGATAGTCCACTGTATAAAATAATTGCTCTAAAATTCTTCTCATTAAAATCGTATGGGAAGTATGTCGTCACTATAGGGCTAGAAGTACATAGACTTCTGGGGGATTTTTTAAGAGCAACTGTTCCGCATTTGCTTGTCGTATAGGAGAAATCTGAAAAGGGCCACCAGACGGCCTGATTTCTTGTGGGATGGTATGAGACGCTTTTACGCTATCCGAATCGCCATCAAGTCACTTCGTTTCTGAAAGTACTGACAATAAAAACAACCCCAGCTGGTTAAACCTGGGATGTCGAGAAGATTAACATATCCTTTTAGTTAAGTAGCTCTTTAAAAATAAAATGTAGAAGAAGGCTTACACTGTTGGTTGATTGATTGGGATTTTAAGCCACAAGTGCCAATTTCGATCAAGCCCCGCCCTACAATTCATAAAGAAAAAGAAGAAAAAAACGACCAAGATTACAATTTCATAAAATTAATTAAATTTGTAAATCCTGTAAAAACAATCTTAAAAACGTTATAAAAAGTCACTCAAAAAAACGTAATACACATATCAAATTTTAAAATAACGTTTACAACCTCCTAGCTCGTTAAAAAAAATTGTTTAAAACCAACGTATAATATTCAACGATTATTAAACGATTATTATATTTAACGATTATTATTTTTAAAAAACTAGTTTCATAAAATAATAAAGTATTTCACACATAAAACGTTAATTTAATCATCATTCAAGGGTTATACGGACTAAATCCATTTCACTTATGATTTATAAGACAATCTGATATTATTTCAATTAAATCATTATCATATGAAAGGAAAAATTTACTTTAATAAATTTTTGAAAAATATTCTGCAAATCACATTATTGGGTTGTTGTACAATAAACTATTATTGTGCATTTTTTACAGAGATTCAATGATCATTCCCTTGATCAACTGCGGAACCAGCCTTTTAGCTGGATGCGTCGTGTTCTCTCTACTCGGATTCATGGCTTTTGAGACCAGCAAAACCATAGAAGATGTTGTTTCTGAAGGTATTTAAACATGTTTTTTAAGGAATATTAATAAAAAAACAAAGGTACTAACCTTGAAATCGGCTAATTTATACAATACAATGATTGTAGTCTCAAATTATTGTTATTCAAAACTCTTTCTCATTAAAATCATTAATAATTAAAATTGGTGAAATTTTTAAAAGCAGTATATAAAATTATAACAATACATTAATTCGTATTAGAGAGAAAGAATTTATATATTTAAAACTTGAATTTGTACTGTATTGTTTCGTTATTTATTGAGGTCGATTTATGATAAAGAGAACTGTATAGATTAAACCACGAGTGGCCTACTTTGGAAATGCATCATAACTGCTCTGGCCGCATATAAAATTATACACCCCCCATATTAGATTTAGACCCACTGTAGACATTTTTATATCCATATTAGAACCTGTTATATTAGATGTTACAGGATGGGCGAGCATCGTGAGTTCGCAGAATATAATTTAATTATTTTGTGAAGAAATAAATAAAACAGGCAATATCTGTCCTATATTCGCAAGAATATTATTTTAAAAATCAAAGTTCATTTTTTCTCATCATTTCGACAATTAATTTTTGAATAGATGGATGCACACCTAATATATTTTTTAATACATTGGTTTTCACTATTTTGGCCATTATAAAATAAATATATTTTGTAAAAGTGTGATAAATCTCACGGGTCGGAAAAATGTTCAAGGCGGGCCACCGGGTTGGCTACCCCTGGATTAAACGATTAACAAATTCAATAGAACAATTTCAGGAAGTAACTCATTTAAAACAGATGTTGCGAAAACTCAACATTACATAAACACTTTGTTTTCTACGATAAATTTTTCAGATATCTTTTATTACGTGATTTAGATGAAGCTGCCTTGATGACGAGAAAAAAATATATTTGCTTAATAATTTTATTTAATAATGAATAATTTATTACGCAATTTTTACAGATTTATTTTCGTTACTTTTGAATTATTCCTCCCACAGATGGCAGTACCAGTCTAAACTTTTATGGACCTATGTTTTTATTCTAGCTAAACTATACCTACATGAAGATGTAATGTGCTTTTACATAACACAGATTTAAAAAAATTTTCATGTTTCGGTAAAGTAAAAGTTTAAAAATTTCATCTTCCTTTGAAGTGACATTGCTTTCTCGCAACATTCTTAACTCGCGTATAAATAAATATTTTCTTCCCATTTTCATTTTTATCCCCTTAACTAAACTCTTTTAAAAGTAAACATCAAAGTTTCATTTCCTTCAAGTGGAAAAAAATTTGAAAAAAGTGTACAAAAGAAATGTTTTAATACAGATTCAGTTTAACCCATTAACATACATTGTCTTTAGGTCTTAATATTCACGAGAACTTCGCACTACGTACTCGCTCACAGTAACTTCTTTAAATCAAAACATTCACTTGTATGGAACAATTGAACGATATCATATTAAATGTAAATTTGGTCTACTCACTTTTTCAAAATCAATATAAATTTTAGAACAATCTGATCCTATTTTGGT
The DNA here is from genome assembly GCA_021605095.1 of Caerostris extrusa. Classification (NCBI taxonomy): domain Eukaryota; kingdom Metazoa; phylum Arthropoda; class Arachnida; order Araneae; family Araneidae; genus Caerostris; species Caerostris extrusa. The sequence continues at coordinate 83,786 of BPLR01011609.1, read as the reverse complement.
GAGTCGTCATATCTATAGCACAACAATTCTTCGAGCATTTTAAAGTCCTGCAGAAATTATTTTCAATGTAGGATACAAATGCTATTTATAACTATTACTAAATGGTATCTTTTGATCTGTATATTAAGAATTGTTGTTACTTTTCTGTAGATAAACCCATTATTGTTTCGCCAAATAATCGACAATCCTGAAATACAAACGTCATTTATCACAAAAGTAATCGAAGGGACAAAAAAAAATTATGCGATAAGACACATTGAAGTGAAAAATGAATAATAGTTAACATCACTATCAATAGAAAACAAAAATATCAAAAGAAACTATATTAGGCACAAAATAGAGAAAAAAATTCCTAAATAAAAATAATATTACTTGCAGTAAAAATATATATATATATATCAAATAGAAATAATATTAAACAAAACATATTCTAAAATTAAATCTAAATAGAAGGCATGAAATAACAAATTTTCTGCAGAATTGCTTACCATATTTTCAATTTGGATGTAAAAGGACAACAAAAATGGAACAAATAACAGGTCGCTGTCATTTTTATTCCACCATTTCGCACTACCGCGTAAGCACTCAACCATTAATGGCTTCCGGGTCCATGGAATTCTATAAATGGTTGTCAGTGAAACGTTCGTGCCAGAATTTTTCTACTCATCGTTCTCTTTTGCTTTCCAGTAATTCAAAAAGTACCATTTTCATCTGAGATATTGCTCATTAACGGTCACAAAGAAATATTCTCCAGTTTTCTGGCATAACTGTCGAAAACCGTGAGCGAAAAAGGCAGTCAGCATTATTGTTTTTCTTGTGAATAGCATTTGGTGAATACTTTTTATTGAATCCAAATTTGGGATCCCTATTTCACTTAGTCGCTAACCGACAATGCGAAGGATGTTTATAAAAATGTCAGAAGATTACGGCAATCGCATTCATCATGACATGCGGTATATTTCTCTTCTCGTGGTGTGCACACAGTAAAAATGCCGACCAAATGGACTTTTTTAAATAATTTTTTTAATATATAATTGATAATTTTTGAAAATAAAAATAAATATTCCGTTAAAAAAAAATTTGTTTGCTCTTCAACTTTCTTGGCTGTCTTTTAATAAAGTGTAATTTTAACTACAGTACCACATTAAATCAAGTCATCAAAAAAGGTTAAATTCGCGTTCGATGCTACAAATTTATTCTATCGTTTTATCTATTTTTCTGTTGCACTAGAGTTGATATCTTTAATTGCAATTGCAATATATATTTTAATTGGAATTTTTCGATACCAATTTCATGTTTGGCGTCATTTTTTTTTAGTTGGCGGTATTGGGATCCCAAAATAAGATTTTACCATTTATTTAATTTATTCTTCATTTCTGTAATTGTATACATTTAAATATACTGCAACGTTTAGTCTTTCGCGGTGAAAGCCGGGTGCTATTTTTGGGTGCTAAATGTGAAAATCCTTGGTGACGATTATGGGGGCCTTTATATTTGGCGAGAAATGGGTTCGCATAACGAAAAAAATCATTAATATGAGTTCAAGAGTTTCTTTTAGATTATATTTCTGACTGTCTACCATTATTATATGTTTGTGGAAAATAAGTATTAGGACTGTAATGTAATATATATCTTTTTTTTTTTTTTTTTCCAGGTCCAGGTCTAGCCTTTGTTGTTTATCCAGAAGCGCTTTCGAGGCTACCAGTATCTCCTTTTTGGGCATTTCTGTTTTCTTTTATGCTTTTCATGGTTGGCTTGGACACTCAGGTGAGAATTTCTTAATAATTCCTTTCAAATTTTTCATAATTAATAAATTTGTATATAGTTATTTTTAGAAACTTTTTCACTCATTGAGTATGTTGAAATCATTTCATCTGATTTTTTTTTTTCTTAGATTCTATCGACTTAGAACTTTTCGCATATATTTCTAGTGACAAAGCATATTTTTTTTTCTTCTGACTCTAGGAAGGAGTTTGAAAAGCAGATCTAAACCAATCTATAAAGCAGATCTATTTCAATTCCCCAAGCGTGAAAAGTTGGACGACCATGACTGTGTTCAGCCAAAAACACTCGCTAATACAGCTAATGATATCACACAGCTGCTAAAATCGTTAAGTCTATTGCTAAGATTTAAGCAAAATGACAATGTTTCCAATGTTTCACATTCATACAACTTTAAAATACTTATATTTTAAAGATTATTAAAAATTTGTTTGGTTTAATTTTTATAAAATAAAAGTATTTTTACCACAAATTACGTCAGATAAATAACTTAAACCTAAATTACAGTAAAATGAATTTCATGAACAAGCAAATAATTTAAATGTTTACAAGAATATGTAGTAACTATGTCATTTACGTACTTATTTATAATTTGTAGTTCGGCGAATTCGAGACGACTATCAGTGCGTTAGGTGACGAGTTTCCCAGACTTTTCGGGAAAAGGAGGACACTGTTCTCTGCGGTGCTCTGCGTGATTTTGTTTGCTTTGGGTTTGCCTTGCGTGACTCAGGTAAGTTTGCTCCATTTTTTTTTTTAATTGAAGTGTGAAAATAATAATGATTCTAATATTTTGCTAAAAAATATAATATTCATTTCAAATATTTCTATGACAAATTTACAAACTATGATCTACTTAACTGGAATAGCCAGTTTGATGGCAGTCAAGTTACGACGGCTTCGGAAAAAAATTTATGGGGTTCATTTCTTTTTTTTTTTTTTTAATAACCCATTCAGCGACATGAAGTAGCCATAGACAGTTGATCTGTTTTCAACTCGTAATGCTCCTGTCGACCAATAGATATTCGGGAAAATTACACCCTTCCTTTCTTGAGCTCCGCCCACAAGAGAACATTTAAATCAGAATCACTAAGCAATTCTAAACAAATTTATCACAATCCTCCATATGTACCATGTGTCTCGATCCCGCTCCGACCAGAGTCTATTTTTTAGCACATCAAAGGGTTTCTCGCGGACCATATTTGCGACCAGCTGTGAACCAGAGATAATGTGGTGATTATCGCTGTCAGACGGAGATCTCTCAAATCGAGATCGACTCTTACTCTCGTTTGCACGTCGCTTTACCGGAAATGATTTGACTCTTAATGTTTCGACGCTGCATAGGTGGTTTTGTGAGAAAGTGACTGTCAAATTACGAGTTTATTTCTGTTTTCATTTCTCATCTAAATTTCAGAACAAGTACAATTTAAGACACCTTCGTAACTTATAGTTTTCAACTATTCATTTTCTTTACAGCCGTTCAGGATTCAGAAAATCAGCCGCGTACAGCGAGATAGAAAATAAACTTAACTACATCTCTGATGCTGCAGTGACACATGCGAAAGAGTCATTTCGTTCACATACTGCTTTCCATTGGAACGGGTGATCTTTTATATAAGATAATGGAACAGCGAGACTTCGGAATGGATCTACAAATATTTGTGGTACAATGACAACGACAACAATGACAATGCCAAAACTACATGCTGTCAAATGCCCAAAATGTTAAAAAAATTAAAAACTGCTTTTCAAACACACTTTCAACATTTGATTGAACCAAAAGAAACTGTGCTCAATATTTGTTTGTACGAACAAATTTGACAGAAAGTTTCCTGGTTTACTTTCTTACATCTTAAATCTTAAGTTTATTGCCGATTAATTTTTATAATGCAGTAATACCTCGTGTATATTCGCTTGTCACAGACGACGAAAAAGGATAATATATGTTCCGTTCAGAATTACCGTTATTAACCAAAAACCGTCGTTATCAAGGCTGGAAATTTAAAAAATAGAGTAATCGGAAAACATTGTGATCGCTGAATGGCTTCAAACATTATTCTGATTAAGTTATTAATTAGTGACTTAAGTATTCTTATTAACTTATAATATAGAAACCTAATTATGAAAACTAAAGCTACCATATTTTACTTATTCTGATCTATCCAATCGTTGTTGATGTCCATCCCCTAAACTTTTAGGGTGGAATTTACGTGGTTCAGCTGATGGACTGGTATAGTGCTGCCTTTTCCTTGATGATTTTTTCTCTACTGGAAACGATAGCTATATCCTGGATCTATGGTGAGAAATATTTCACCTCTCTAAGAAAACATATTCAAGTAAAGGCAAAGTCCGTTGAAAAGATCAACGGTTAAATATGTTTGTGCATGATAAACTGAAATTTGTAAACGGATTTCAGTTTTTTTTCTTAAACTAGAATACGTTTGTGCATGTGTCTACTAACTGAAGACGAAACGCCATGAATTCCAAAAACGTTTTTAATCTTACGTCATTCAAATTATTATCCTGAAACTTTTCTCAACCCGCTTTGCAAATGATTTAGTGATATCTAATAACAAACCCATTTAGAGCAAAGTAAGCCTAGGTTTTTATATTATTGCCGGGGTCCCAGCGGCCAGGTGAATGAATCGCTGGAATTTCCGAAATTAGTGAAATTTTGAAACACAGGTGATACCGAACTGAAAGCTTTTGTGTCTATGTAATGGGTGGGCATTATAAATCCATAGGCTGGGATATTCTTTCTTTAGGTTTAAGGAGAAGGAAGGTGCGACAACACAGGATAATTAGTTGCAGAAATGTGTTTGCAGTCAGTGGGCAGCACGATTCCCCTCCTCTGTGGGGCATATTGGGTAACACAATTATCTACATCTTTGGCATTGTATTGGAGAATGACTTAAGTTGAAAGTGCCTGCCATAGAAAAAAACAACAATTTGTAAAAAAATTTTGATTGTCTCCTTTTAAGTACATGGTAAAAAAAAAAAAAACGCACTTTCATAGCCATACAATAACTTCCTATTTGGATGCCTCTGTAGCTAAAAATAATGAAACCAAATTTCATTGGCAGAATGTGTAGAGATTATTAACAATTAGCTGTGCTACAGTAGCTCTGTTTAAAGGTGAATTTTCCTTTTCTCTTTCCTTCCTTTCTGCGGATCTGCTCACAATACTGAATGCTGAGTCAATTCAATGAGCCAGTAACAAGCCGTGGCGTCCAAACATGGGGAGATGAATTCAATAAAAAAATTAGTATCAAAAGTTGCCGATTGGTGAGATTTTAACACAGCTGTCATGTACATATTAGGAAATTTTCACAATTTAGAAAGTTATCAGCCAATGTTTTTGCCATCTCGTTCTCCGGGCATCACCCCATGTGAGTTTTGGTTGTGGGATATCTTCAAGCATTTGCGTATATATTGTTAACGTAACAAACCTGTGTTTCCTTGAAAGAGAGAACATAAGATGGATTGTTACAAACATCTAAAGTGATGGTCTAGCTGCAGCAGTAGAAAACATCATACACCGGATGCAATATCTTGTCTACAGGATTGGTAAGCCCACTGAAAATGTTGTACGTGGTTCATGGGACCCTAATGTTAATTAATAGAAGACTATTTTCTGAGAGTTTGATATCCTTCTTTTCCGTGTAAGAAACTTTTATTACTCAAACATCAATAAAATTTTGCGTGAGCCATTTCCTATGCATTCATTGTAATAATTGACAATTTTCCGGTTGCGATAATGTCAAATTATCTCCTATCGGCGATTCTTTTTATCTTGACTTCGTCTGCTACGTTTTACACGGTATACATCTGAAATTTAGTTTTAAAAAGTTATTTTATTTTACTTTCTTCGTTGCATCTTGAAATGACTTGTCCCTTTTGTTGAGAAGCACATATCAAATTAACAATCAAGTCTGTTTACAATTTTTTTTTTTTTTTTTTATGTCGTTCACTTCGCCTTTATGTAGGATATAGTCGTGAAAACATGACGATGAAGATCCTGATGATACCGCGTCCACCAGCTACATCTTTGCCATTGACTGCAGGTCAAAGTGCCTGGTATTTGAGAACAACAACATTATTGTTGACCTTTTAATAAACCAAAAATAGTTACAATATCAAAAACAAACAAGTATATTAAAATATTTTTTTTTATTTCCAATGGCAGATTATGAACAGTTACAGCAATAAAAAAGAACAGAGAATACAACAAAAAACGTGCTGAAACAGAGTTCATTAATCTAACATATCTCTAGCTCCTCCAATATCGCTCGGCGAGAAAAAAGTCTTCCTCAGAGCAGGACAGTGAAGTAGATGCGTGGAGTCCATGGCCTCTCCAGAGCTGCATAGACCGCATATCGGGGAAGGAACAATTTTGAGTCTGCAAAGATGGTTTCGCAGGCAGTCATCTATGGTGGCTAATCGGAAATGAGCGACTGCTCTACGCCTTGGACCATTACATAGGTTTGGGATGGCATTCTTCCAGGACTTTTGGGAAACGCGGTTATAGAGGTCTTCTTGAGCGCGGACTTTAATTGATCTTTTGATGAGATTTTTGATAGAGTGGAAGAGTATAGGACGAGATATTGTATATTAAAATATTGGTTCCATTATTTCCAGAATAAACCTATTGACAAAGACCATGATAAATATGCCCTGTTCTTAATGGGAAATATGCGTAAATTAAATCAATAAAAAAACTAGCAATATATGTGAAAGCAAATTTATAATCAGACAGTAAAAAGACTTTCATCGTTTCTGACAGGAATTGACCGCTTTCTCCTCGATGTCTCCCTTATGACCAAAAAGAAGCCTTCCCTGTGGTGGAAATTGTGCTGGAGTTACATTACGCCGGTCACCATAACTTTTCTGCTGCTTTTCATTTTCATTGATCACACGGCCATCACTTACAATGACTACGTGTATCCAGAGTGGTCTGTCGTTATCGGGTGGATGTTGGCTCTGTGCTCCATCTGCCCCATTCCAATAGTTGCAGTTTGGAAGGTATGCAAAGAAAAAGGAAACTTAAAGCAGGTAAGCTGAGTGTTATGCAAACTAAATTTATATTTTTTACATTTGTCAAACAAGGCAAAATGAAAATCAAATAAACTGAAAAAGTAATTCTTATTGAATTGAAAAAGCTCAGTTCGAACCCAGATAAATTAATTAAGTTTCCACGTCTATGCCGGATACAGCCTAGAAAATTCATCTTTTTGTAATTATGAAGGGAGAATGAATTGCATGAATCATTTCCCCTAATGTCTTTTTTTTTTTTTCCACCATTGCATGAATCCACCTAATGTCAAATTGCAAGGACAACCAAAAAGAGGAACACTAATCTGCCACAACAATTTCCATTTAAAAGGGGTCAACGGACTCGATAGGTTCATAGTTCGAACGTGGAGTTATGTGTTTCCTAATCAGAATATTCTAGAGATCCGTTAATAAAAAGCAAGACAACATGTTATTAAAACGCAAAATATTTGGATTTTTTTTCCCAAGCTGTATTTAATTGAAAGCAGAATAATAAGAGGAACATTATACTGTTGCAAGCAAAACATATTCAAATATTCACAATAATTATATTTGCAGACATCAATTTCAACATCTCTCTAAAATGTGTGAAATAAATTACCTATTATTTTCAATTTGTGAAACACTTATGCTTCATAAGTATATATAAGTAATTCTTGAAGCAAAAATCCTCCCAATCCAATAGTGTTACATGAAGATAATCGATTTACTTTCAATGTTTGTGATGAAAAATTCCTGCATAGGAAAGATAACACAGAGAAGTCTTATAAAACCCTTATTAGAAGAATCAATCGACGAACAATAACGATCTTATTCAAACTTAAAAAGCTCATCTTTTTTTGCTGCATTAAATTTTAAACCACTACAATATTCCATCAAGTTTGGTAGGTTAATCTTGCCCTTTTTTCTGTAATCCTGCAAAATATTATAAGTTAAGATATGCTTCTAACGAAAAAAAATTACACCAAAAAATAATATTACTACTTAGTACATTATTTTACTGCTATTACATATATGATTTCACAAAAATATGCCTGTAAGTCCTTCCGGACGCCACTGTCCTCCTTCCTCATTGCCCCCTCTTTTTCCTCCTTCCATGACACCACACCGGTTCTTGGACTTAGCCTAAATGTTGATGTCTACCAAGTGGGATAAAAAAAAAAAAAAATTCCGTTTTTCGTAATCAAACAATCAATAATAAAAATACCACAATTCTAATCAAAAATAAATTATATGATTTATACATAGTAATAGTATTTAAATATTTTTGGTTTCAAATAAAAGCAATCACTTAAAAGTATTTTGAAAATTCTTAAGCTCATTATTAACAATACTTTAAATAATAGCTTGATGTCATTCAGGCATCATAGAAAAATGTTATTTTTACATCCTTTGCATTATCATTTTATTTTTCATATGAAAGCAAGTTTACAACTTGTTTGATAAATTAAATTAATTAATTTATAATAATCAATTAAATTTATTGGTTTCTTCAAGTAAATCTTTTAACACAATTTGTTTTTTTGTTAAATTAATAGTCTTTTCATTTCAATGTTGCAATTCTATTTCAGAGATTGATAAGCAGTCTGAGACCAACGTTAGACTGGGGTCCATTTCAAGAGGAACACAGAATACTGTACAGGAAGAGTATCAGCGTGGTACCCAGTCGCTTTGGGGGCAAGTGTGTAGGACAAACGCCTCTTTTCTGTTGACATTCACATGTCGGAAGCATTAAATATTACTAATTATGATGAAGAATCTAATGAAAGTATCTTACTACAAAACCTTAAAAATTTAGAACAATTAAAATAAATTGAGATTATGTAATGTTTTTCATTTAGTCATTTCAGTCCTTATTTGAAAATGTTTTTTGCCCGATTAAAATTCAAAGACAGATATTTGAAAAATTTCTTTGGTATTAGCATTTCCATGTGTTACAGACATCTACATTACCATATATCGTTGTGAAACTAATGAAGATATTTTTAATATGAGGCACGTTTGTTTAAAGTTAACCTTAGATAAAAATTTCATTCTAATGTAAATACATTGATTTTACTAAGTGATCATTTTTTCAAATTATGGATTTTTATTCAATAGACAAAAAAAAAAAAAAAAAAAATCTCTAGAGCTAGAATCTCTAGTCTAAAAATCCAATACAATGAGTAATGATTGATTTCAGACCAATCCAATTTCAATAATCTTTTCAAGTATCTCACAGTATGATCTGGAGGGTATTGTTTCCATCTGATATTTGGTAAACAAAGATCGAACTTAACCTTGAAATTATATTTTAGTGAAAGGCAGCTTTAAATGAATATACAGCTGCAGTAAGGTATTTTAATTGCAGAAACATTGAAAATAACTTGGAATTCTGAATATGTATAAAATTATTCTTTTCATATTAACAAATTAAATACAGATTGCATATGCAAAATTTTTATTTTACATAAAACTGATGTTACATTTTCATAATGTTAATGAACAGTACTTTTGTTTTTGCTTATTACTTAATTTTTTTTAATTAAGTCTAAATTGAACCTGTGCATGTGGTCTGAATGATTAAAATTCATAAAGAAATAAAAAATAAGTGCTAATGGTTTTATCACATTTAATTCATGAATATTTCAAGCAGTTTGAGAATTGTTATAATTACAGTTAATTCAACCAAGCACTCAACTATATGCTTGTGACACTGCTTACATATTTCACATCGTTTCATTTTTCATATAAGAAAAATTAACATAAAAGGTATATAAAACATAAATAATATTGCAATTAATCAAAAACATTACAAATGTGCAAACACAAAAGCATAGTGAAAAACTTATGAATAGGATTTTTATAATCCTTAAGGAGAAAAAAAATTTCTTGGCAATACTTTGTTTTAAAGAACCACATATTATCTCAAATAAAAATATATTAAACTATCACCATGAATATTTTTCTTCCTCAGTGGTTATAGGCCTCTTGATGACTTAGAAGACCAATTTGTTTCATTGCTAACACAGCTTTGAAGTTAAAAATAGAAAATTTTGGCACAAATATATGCAGCGGCAATGTTTTTGTTTGATTTTTTGGCAACAAGCGTACGATGCACATATATACAAGAGCATTACAATGCAAAACATATTACATTGCATAACAATGGTAACATTAGCTGATGTTAGTCAATTGTCTCCAATGCGAGACTGTAAGGCAAGTATGTGTTTGTATATCTTCAATGCTGGACCCAATTTGATTCCCAAACCTGTTAGCACATCATTTCTCTTCATGAGCAGAAGTGACAAACCATCAATTTCCTGAAATAAATACCAACATATACAACTTTTATATCCATAATAACCCTAAAATAAGAATTCATTTTCTTTCTTAATTATTCCGTAAATCTCTTTTTTTTTTTTTCAAAACATTTTTAAATATAAAAAATTGGCTAGTTAGTAAAATAAAAAATAAACATAATATAAAGCAGTAAATGGCAGACACACATAAAAAAATTACTGTAGTGTACTCCATTCAAGAGTATGAATCTTTTCAATATACCAAAAATGCATATTTTTTTTTAAATTTTCAAGGAAAAAAAATATAATTAATATAAATATATAAACTTGATCATGATTTTTAATGAAAAATATAAATACATGGAAAAAAAAAAAAGCAGAATAATTCAGGAATTGTATTTTGTGCACATTATAAAAGAATATTCTTGCAAAAATTGTCTTTTAAACAAAATTTTAATAAGTAGCTTTTGTAAATATTACCATGATAGATTTTTTTCTAAAATATAAAACTCACAAAACAATTGTAAAAATATTTTAAAATTAAAAATAAAAATAATAAATAGATGTCATTGAAAATAAAGAAAAAAAATAATAATATTTATTCTTTTATTTTAAATGACATTTATTCCTCATTTCTTTTTTTTTTTTTCCATTGCTGACACAGGTCTTCATTACTAAATAAGTTAACTACATATCTGTCATGTTTATACTAAAATAATTTTTTCCCAATAAATTACAATTCTTTTAAATTCAAAGTTAATAAAATAAAAATTTATTTGTAAATAACATAAAACTCTAAGAATAATGACAACAACAATGAATTACTAGTCTGTTTCAATAAATAGCTTTTATAAAACAGGTAAATTCCATTTAATACACATATATCTAAATTCATTCAATGACAAGCCACCAGCTAATATTCTATGTTTTGATGTGTTGATTTCACACATTTAATAAAAAAAAAGGTTCTTAAGCCAATTATTTACTATAAATTTAGATTTATTACAACAACAAATTTGAGATATGATACACATAAAAGAAGATTTTGAACATTTAATGTTTCCCATCATTTTAATCTATCAATAGGATATTTAATAAATTCTAGCTTTATAAACAAATAATTTTTATGTTTTAGCATTAATCTATCACTGAATTAAGGTCTCCTGCAGATAGATGCATTTCAAACTGTAAGATGATAGATAGCATTTGATTTTACAAATGAAAATTTAAATATATAACATTTAATAATATAAGAATGCAATATTTCAGTTATAATCATTTAATACTAATTAAGGAAATTTGTAATACAACTAAATTATTCTTGCCAATTAAAACAAATATGAACATAACAAATCATTTAAAAAATATTGTTTTTTTTTTTTTTTTTTTTTTTTTGTCCCCACCCCAGTTTTTACATGCATATCTTATTTCCAATTTTCATTATCTTAAATTTAGAAGAAATTTTTTTAACATTATTGTGAAATCAGAAGCAAAAATGCGTTTGTTAATTTTATGACATGGTTGTGAAAACAAAATTTGATTGGTATAAGAGTACAAGAATGAATAATCTGTAGATTATGATATTTATTTATTTTCAGCCAAAAATTATACCTCTACGTTACACAGTGCTGCCGATCATGAGCAGGAAATTACAATAGTAAATTCTTTATTTTAATTATTAATAACTTTCATTACATTCCCAATTTGAACAGTCTAATTCAATTCTGACTATACCAATGATTTGTTTAATCTTAAAAAAAATTTATGATTAGCGTAATTATACAAGTTGAGCAATTTTAAATATTTTAATATTTTAGAAACTCACTTGTTCACGGAATGCTGGTGCTTCATCTTCAAACCCTATAAATTTGAAAAATGTTTCCACATTTTCAATACTCCACTTTTTGGCTACAGGCACTGATGTAGGATATTCTTCTAATCTAAAATTGAAGTCACAAAACTAACTGAATTCAATGAATTATTAAATTATGATTTATATAGTTAATTATTGTAAAATATAGCATAAATATGTAAAAGTAGATAAATGAAGCTCATTTAATCACATATAAGCACTTTTATGTCATCCATTATTTATAAGAATTAAAATATAGATATGAGAAATTATATATATAAAAAGAAGAAAAAAGAACTTTTGTTTTTGTTTCTAAATTTTAAATGTGAAATCCTTTACACACTGACAACATAAAATAAATTGGCCTTTAATACGAAATTAAACTTTTATAAGAATTTATACTGTCAAAATCTGTCACAAATGTATATACTCTTATAACTTGTGAATTGAGAAGAAGTTGGAAGTTGCAAAGCGTGCCAAAAGTTTTAAAATAATCAAAATAAATAAGAATGCCTATTAGCTTTTTCAAATTTTGTGAGATTAATTAAAATCTGATATTCTAAAAATAATGACACATTAATATTGTAATTTGCTTAACCAGTATGTGGAGACCAAAGTTCCCCTCCCTTCCCCAACACACGCACAGTTCTTGAATTGGCCATTTTAGTTGAAGTGTAGTAAAAAAGATTATGAATGATAGCAACAATAGGGGGAAATTTTAATTTTATCATTTTAATTTCCTATTTAATAAATGGACTCAAATCTTGAAGAATTATATCAATTCTTTCCTATCAATTCTTTTTTGTATATCCAGTGGGATTGATTTAAAAAAAAAACAAACATTGCAGCACATCTCGTTGACATGCAGCTAATATTTCCTTCTTAATATTTTAAATATTTTTACTCAGAGCAGGACTTCACTGTCCTGCTCTGAGCTAGACTTTTCTCGCTGAGCGATATTGGGAGTCTAGAGATAAGTTAGATTAATGAACTCTGTTTCAGCATGTTTTGTTGTATTCTCTGTTCTTTTTTTTTTTTTCATTATTCTTTTTATTGCTGTAACTGTTCATAATCTGCCATTGAAATAAAATTAAAAAAATATTTTTAATTAATAACTTTGATAGCTTTTAAGTTATCCCAAATCAAAAAATGCTTAAAATGTTTAAATAATAAATAAAGCAAAATAGTAATAAAGAAATAATGTAAAATTATACAATATATATATTATGTAAAACTATGGAAATTACATCAACTATAGTGAAAATAGACTCAACTTCAATGAAGTTTATTACCCATTTCATTTTGAAAAGCTTAAAAATTAAAAATTTGCATGCATAAGAAAAATGGCAATATTAGATATCATCATGAACTAACATTATTTTTAATGTAGACCCCATTTTTAGAATATAATATCTAATAATCTAAAAAAATGGAATATAATACAATAAAAGTAATTAACAAATTACATATTGAAAATCAAAAATGACAAGAAGTAATTTGTTAAAATTAGTAATTCATACAATTAATATCAACTTACGTTTTTTGGAATCCTTCTTTAATGGGATGACTCACAATAGGTTCCACTTTTAAATCTACTGTAATATTAAATAAAATAACTTTTGGTAAGATGATATTTTAAATGAGCATAATTAGTAGTAAACTTTAATGACAACTTTGATTACAATATTAAAAAATTTACTTAAAACATTACTTTCATTTTAACTATAATACATATATTTACAGTTGGAAAAATTTATATTTGAAAATGAATAAATAAAACAAAAGCTGTATAAATATAACAGCAAATTGATTCATCCACCGATCAACGAACTTTATTATAGTTTCAAGTTTTAACATTTCAATTAATTTTATATGAATCAAAAGAAAACATACATAAATCAAAATTTTACACTTATGGAGAACTATTTTACAGATTAATATTTAATTGTTATATTTCCTATTGAAAGGTAATGGAATAACAGAAAATATTTGGTGAAAAGTAAAGAAATTGAGAAAAACATGGAATATTGTATTTTGTAACAAGTGAATGAACATTACATAAAGAAGCTATAAAGAGCATTATGCATTTTTACCTCTTTTTTAAAAGAGGTAAAAAAAAAAAATAAAATAAAATGTATATTTCCTCTTTAAAAAAAAAAAAATTTTGCTATATGCACATAATATTCTTGCTTTAGATTCTCATATTATTGTATGTATATTATAGAAAATAATAAATATAAAATATAATAGGGCCTGAATGGCTGAGTGGCTAGCGCTCTGGCGCTCGGTACCACAGGTTTCGGGTTCGAGTCATGGATGTTTGTAGTGGTTCGGAATCCACTTTAAACCGTAGGTCCCAGTCTAACACGATCGTAGAGCGTTGTGGAGAATGACATATTAAAAAATAAGGAAAAACTAACTGTTCATATATATAGTGATTAGGGGATTATAGTCCTTGTTGCTTCACATCCCCATATACCACTTCATTCATGATCATGATAATAAATGAAAAAAATAAAAATCTCCAGGAATTTCATGCATGGATATATTTTAAATGTAACCTTTGAACTGTTTTATATACAAAATATCTTTAATAATTTATTAATAATTGATGAATTTTCTGAAGAGAAAAATGAAATGAAATTTAAACCCCAATAGAAATAAAAACTACCATAATTACCAAGATTATTTTTAAATTTTGCAAAAATTATTTAAGCAACATTATTTCACTATACAAATTACGCAATGCTTTAGCAATATAAGTGAATATCAAATGAAACTTTTAAGATAAACTTTTCAAACAAATAAGACTGAAAATAACATGCTAATTTATAATTGAACAAAATGTTCATGTATAAAAACATAACTCAATAATTAAAAAAAAAAAAAAAAAAATATGGTTTGTTAATTTCAATGATGGGGGAAAAAACAAATATACATACTTCTTAAAAGTTGCTAAATTCTTTTCTTTTAATTTTTTAACCGTTGATTTTATTTTGAAGATCTTTTTGTTTTCATTAGATTTGATATGACATTAAAAAATATGTATGTTTCAGAAACATTTGCTTCAAATAGTAAGTGTAATATAAAAAAAATTTTGGCAACAAAAAAAAAAAGAGGAGAAAGTATTTAAATAAATCATTAAAATATTATTAATTAATGAACATTTTAATAATATTTTAATATACTGCAGTAATAAGAAAAATACATACTTATGGGTTCTAGTTTCATTTTGGGGATTTTTGCTTTATCAACACTAGTATCGCAAGAACCACAAAGCCATGTATCTAAAATAATTATACAATACCTTACAAAAAATATTCAAATTATAACAATGGCTAAAAAAAGTTAAAAATATGAATCAATACAATACAGGACATGACAGTAAATAAGATATGAAGAGAAATTATAAAAGCACACAATTTAAAATTAACTTATGAATTTTAAAAAACGAGACAAATAATTAAATTGAAAAGATTACAAAACTGCTTTATGCAAAAACATAAATTATTTAATTTGAAATCTAGAATTTATATGCTTTACTTTTTGCATTAAAGATTTAATTATTATAAACCAAGTTTTCAATATAAAAAAAACAAATATTTAAATTTTCTCCAATAGTGCTAAGTAAATTCATTTTTTAAATAAAAAATAATTTAAAGAAAATTATTATCAACCTTGTATTTATTAATGTGTAACTTAATGTGATTAATTTAGTTGCAATTTTAATTTATTTCATTAAAAATAAGGGGTAAAAGTATTAAGCATGGATTCTTACTGATGCAAAATAATAAGCATTAAGTAACATGTCAAACTGATCATCATAAATTAAATGTTAACTTTTAAGTTCAAATATAATTATAAAAATAAACAATGTATCGTTAAAATACGATTTCATAAACTAAAATTCCAATGAATCTTACATAATTCTATGTATTTAATAAAATCTTTTTGTTATCTTATAAAAAAAAATTAAAATGTAAAAAAATTATGTAATTATAATAATATTGTAAATTATGTATGTTAAATAAAATGTAAGAAAGTGTATTTATGGCAGGAATCAATCCAAGTACTTCAATTAACTTATTTATTATCAAGTAACCAAAATATTTCATTTAACAATTTTCAGTACTTATCTATATTATTTAAAATGAACTTATATATTTTCTTTCAAAAAAATTTTTTTTTCTAAGATAAATCTTAAAAATATAATAAATGAACTGCATTTTTTTTATTGATTAATGAATTTCTTCAACAATATAAATAATTACTTAAATATACCTATAGGCTTGATAGAAATGACTGGATCATGGCAATTCATATGATAACCTTTGAAACATACATAACATGTAAGCAGGTCAGTCTGTAAAATAAAGTGATTATTAATAATAGTATCAGTCATCATTTAAAATATTTAGTGCAATGAATAATAAAAATTTAAGAACATGTATTGTAAAAGACAAAAATACCAATATAAAATGTTATACCACAGAAAAACATAAAATGCATACAAAAATTAGAATGAATTAATATGAGCAAGTTGTGTAGTTTTGGTGGGTATAGTTCAATATGAGCCTCTTTTGTAACATGACAATGATCAGAAAATTAAGAAGTTATGTAGATAGAAGTTATAGTTATAGTTTATAGAAGTTATGCAGATAATATTATCTAAAAGAATGCTATAGTTTCTATCAATTTAGCAGGTTTTAATTCTTCAAATTTTTAGATTCTCTGACCTATTGAATTTTTGGTAGTTGTCCAGTGTCAGTACTGTCTGGCAAATGTCATACTCTATCACACACAGTTGCTAGCATAGATGCAGTCACCAACCACCTGCTACAGATCTTAATACATAGCAGCTGATGCTGAACTGCTAATCTGCACAAGCAGTAGCCTGGTTACATTTGAGCAAAAAGTTGATTCATTGTAATGCAATAGCCACCATTTCCCTCTTTCATTTCTATAGCTCAAGGAGTACCACAATTTCCATGTTGTTTATTTACTATAATGCTATTTTTCTCATACATGGTAACATTTATATCCCAGCAGCACATGAATAGTACCAAGTTAAGTAGCTTTTAAAATGCTGCCACCCTTGGCCATAAAGCCAATAATCACTCCTTTTTTTTTATATGCCTAATAAATCGCTCCATTTTTGCAAGATAGCAACAATTTAAATGTTTTTCAAATACACTTTGCATACCCAAAAAATCCATTGATGACACATGCTTTCTGCCATTCATTATTTAGCTCTAATGTCAAAAGTCAGAGAATAGTCACATTAATGTGACTTGGTTATTTTTTGAAATGACAAATTTTTATTGGTAGATTCTGGCATGGACCAACCTGTATTATGATCATTAAGTAATATTCAAAGTAAATTTCTTACTGCAGCATTAGTTTCTTCACAAACAATACACGTTTTACAATCTGGGCATTGCCAGTTTTCTGAATCAGGAAACTTTTCAAGCAATAATTTTGTATATTCCATACAGCTTGGATGGGCTGCAGAAAAAAAAATTATTTGTTAAAGGATGCCTAAAATTAATTTTTCTTATAGATAAAAAAATTTTATTGTAGGAACAAAGCAAGATATTTACGTAATAAGTTGCAAAACATTTCATAATTTTATATTCTATTTAATTCTTTGCATTTCTATTTGAAGTAATCCAATAAAATAATGATATTGCCATAATTTCACAAATCATAAATATTGCCCATAATAATTAAAACACAATAATAAATTAGTGCACTAATTAATAATTATCTAAAAAATTAGTAATAAATCTGTACACTCATTATCTAAAAGTAAATCTGAATTATAAACAAGCTTAAATGTATAATTGATTTTAGAAAGTACTAACATAAAGAGGATGAGAAATGGGGGAAAAAAAAAGTATATTAAATATGAAGATCTATTTTTTAAGGCCCCCCCATACTAAAAAATTCTCCCACATTTAACATTAGTTTAAGCAGACAAAATGGAAATTATCATTTCAAGCCAATTTAAAGATATGGTCATAGTTGAGAGAAATGTTAGTATTTTTCAATTTAGTAATTTATATAATTGTTTAATGTGCAAAATCAAGAATATTACGGATCAAAAATTTAAAAATTAATATTTTATCATATGAATATGAATTATGCGACTAATTATGAATATAAGGAAAATGTGAATGATATTGCATGAAAAAAAAAAAAAAATTATTCCCATTTATATATTTCAACAACTAAGGTAGATAAATAAAACATTAAAGGATTAGGAAAATCAATATGAAATTTTTGACAAGAAAAGAGAAAGAGAGAGGAAGAAAAGTCAATTCATGAAATGGATAAGATTTTCATGATATGATATCAAATGAACATGAATTAGCTCATTAAGATTAAATATAAAACCTATTTGATATTTAATAAAAATTTAGGAAATTAAAATATTGAATTAAATTTGAGCTAAATATTGCAGTTTTATTAATTCAAAAGCACCCTTAACTCACAAAATATGAATTTAACATGCATCAGATTTTAAAACATATAATATTTATATTGTAATTACTAACATTTCAAATATTCTCATTGGGTTGAGTTCTAGATACTTTCAATTTCTAAAAAAACCCTGATATTTAAGAACTATAAAAAAAAAAAAAAAAAAAAAACATAGCAGTTATTACTAGTTAAAAAAAATAGGTTATCTAATTAAACAAGGTAATATAACCATTGAATTATAAAACATACTACACAAATTAAAAATACTGCACATCAATATGACTATCAGCCTGCACTTTAAAATGTTATTTTTGATGGAAACTTTAAAAACAATATGAATGTTAACTGTTATGCTAGTTTTAAAAAAGCATTTATATTTCACCTTTTGCTCCACAGTCTTTACATACAAGTAAATCTTCTGGTTCTCCTTTTCTGTTAGCAGAAGCAGTAAATAAACAATAGTCACAACGACTAGGTTGGGACTCCTCGCTTGAACTGCTTGAATTTTCCTGACTCATGCTGTCAGAATCTAGTTTTGGCCGCTAGGACACAACAAAAGCATACACATAACATATCTATTAATTCCATCCCATTTTAAAAAAAAAAGGAAAAAACTGAATAATGTTACTTTAACTTCCTAAAATCTAATAAATAAAGAACAATAACAAACAAAATTACTAATAGAGGTAAACCAACAAGAAAAAAAAAATTGGTGCTTTCATATTAAACACATGCCAGCTATTAATCATTCATAATAACTTCAGGGAGTATAAATACCAGAGCAACAAATCTGTTTCTTCAGTTTTTTTATCTTGACTGACATTCACCAATGGCATGTAGCTAAAAATTTAAATAACCTCAATATGCAATAACCCTTGTTTTATCAACATAAAGGCAAAAAACACTATATAATTAACATCTTATTTACATTCATGTCAAATTTTTTAACAGTAGGAATACATAATAAGAGTTTGTTTACAGTACAAAAGTTTGCTTATTTGTTAGAAACATAACATATATTTTCTTCTGCAGTAATAAATATTTGAAGAATTCACTGTAAAACTAAACAGCGTTCCTTAGCGGTTGTGCTTGATTGCTCCACAAAAGTTTTGTTTGAAGTTATGTAAAGTAAAATTTCAGAAGTAAGGAGGAGAGGAATAAGCAGCATTTTCTGTTAGAAGCATTGCAAAAATAGAAGATGCAGAAAAACCATAAACTCCACATTATTGATACTGGTACATGCATGATCAAGTAGTATACACAAACAATCAACAAAGTTAGGAGAAAGAACCAAATAGAGAATACACTTCAGTCGAGTATTGCTCATCAATACCTAGCTTGCTATATTACAATTTATTCAAGATCAATGATAAAACATAAATATTTTTAAAATTTTCACAGGAAATGGTGTTTTATGCCTTCTGTTTAATCTCATTTTGTATAATATTATTTTTTTTTACTTTTCATTATTATTTAATACAATGGCTATTATAAGTTGTATATGATAGAAAAATAAAAAGTATCACTTTTTCAATCTTAAATGACAGTCGACACTATACAATTGGGATGTAATGTTATTCGCGTCCATGGCACCCTTAAGTTGCACACGTCTCCTGGGTGGTGCTATATAAGTAACGACTAGAGGCTAAGGCTACATGTCCCAGAAAAATGACTGTGCGTCCTCCAAAACTCCAAATTGAATATACTGCCCTGGAATGCTGGCGGTCTGTCTGGCACTAAATTTCAAGAAATTAAAAAGATTTGTGCAGAGAGGAATATTGATGTTTCGGTAATCTTAGAGGCAAATATCACAAAAAAAAAAAAAAAAAAAAAAAAAACGAACTAAACAAGATATCAATTTTCTTAAAATGGTAAATGCTGAATTTTTCTGTGGATTCCATCACATGCCCGAATTGATGGAAATGAAAGGAAAGATCTTACAAAAAATGAACAGAAGAATTTCCTGGGCAGTTTCTTATCCCTCTTGACTCTTTTAGAACTGTACAAGACAAAATGAAGTCATCATATATTAGTGGATTATCTAACAACAAATGAAAGTCTGGAAGAGGTTGTTGCCAATTTTAAATTAAGAATTGGACTCGATTTCCTGCTGAGCATTTGACCAAAATGAGAATATGAATTCTGATATGTGTTTTAAGTAAGATAGAGAAAATGAATAAGGCTCATCTACTTGTTTGCTCGGGACTGGACTAACTTAAAACAGAATGGCGATTTATGTACTCTTTACTGGAGGGCCAGAGAAAATATCCTGATAATACAGACTTTTATTCTGATGCTTCTAGCTTATTAAATTTTTATCCTTAGAACATTTAATTTGTTTTTTAAGGCCTTTTGGTCGGGGTTTTTTTTTAAGAATATCTGGTAATTTTGATTTGTTTATATGTTCTTATTGTTTCTACGGTAAGTGGCCAAATTGTATGGATTGAGTTCGAATAAAGCCATAAATAACAACTAGACAATAATACAATATTCTATTATATGATAAATAGCGTATGTTATAACTACTTTAAGATTTTTATTTTTACCTTTGGTAGAGATGCTTCCGATTTTTTTGAACAGTCTACTGGACTTTTTTCTGGGGGAGTGCTCTCAGAACTGGTTGATAAAGGAATGAATTCGCCATTCGGAAGTTGATGTAAATTGTGCTTGTCAACTTCTTTTTCCAACACAGCCCGCAACGTCGCAAGGTTCAGATTGGACTGAGAATCTCGTTTGAGTAAATATTGTTCTATATCTTGAATGGAAGCACTTCGAACAGGAAGATCTTTACCGGGCTTTGTCAGCGCGCGTACAGATTCTAGCACCACAGACGAAATATCATTCGAATTGTAAAAGCTACCATAAAATTGAGTTTTTGTCTTCACCCACTTGGCAGCGTTACGATAACTCGTATTTCCTTTATAATCCACTTTGACGACAGTGCCTTCATTGACTAATCGCGTTAATTCTTCATTTACCGCATGTACTTTGAGCCCATGTCTTCTCTCCAGCATGTGGCAAATTCTGTCCAAATCGGGTCTTGCTTTTCGTTTTCTAAGTTGATCTATAGCATCCAATATCAGACCTCCACACTTTGTATCGTTCATAGCTGGCACACAAGATTCTCCAAAATAGCTGCTTTGTTTACCATTTGGCTTCGAATTAATGTTAAGAGCTTCAGTTCAGTTCGATTTAAAATCAAATTCAACTTCACGTGAAACGTAATTTTTGTTAACGGGAATAGAAATTGTGTATAAATTTGAATCGCACACAATGGATGCTATAGTTTTCATATGTTGAAAGTATATGAATACTTATCCAACAACTGTACCAAATTTACTCAAATTATGGAGGCTAGGCTTGCAATGTTGCTTCCACAATTCTATATAATTTTATAAAGGAAAAAAAAACTTTACTATAATATTGTACGCAATAATAAAATATCAGCAGGATATATCATTAAGTAGTCTTAAAATGTATCATTAATACAAATATGAAAACTAAAATATAAACATTGCTACACTATTGGCATAACTCAAGAAAAGCTGGATTGTTATTTTGCAAATTAAATTTTAATAAAAACATGAAAGTCCAAATCTTGGTAAGGAATTTTTTAATATAAAAAAATTATTCACATTTTTATTTTGAGAGGAAAAAAATTACAATGCAAAGTACTACTGTGCCCAAAAAGTAAGACCAATTATTATTATTATTTTCAAAAACTTTTTATTTACTCTTCAAATTTATTTCATCGCCTTCAAAGTAATCCCCTCCGGACACAATGCACTTATGCCAACTTTTTATCAAATTCTCAATGCATGCTAAAAGTCATTGTCAAGGATGGCCTTCAAAGTGCGCGCCGATTCACGTTGAATATCTTCAGTCGACACAAAACTGTGTCCCCGGAGTGGTTTTTTGAGTTTTAGAGAATAGCTAGAAGTCACACGGTGTGAGTACGGTGGTTGTGGAATTATATGGGTTTCATTTTTAGCGAAAAAGTCTATACCAATCGAGATATTTCCAGTAAATTATTGGCTGTGAGACCCTGTTTGTGCAAAACATATCTCAATTGATTGAATTCTTCATTGTAATTAAAGGATGCCATTCAAAATGAAATTTCCTTTATCTATCGAGATGTACTACATAATGTAGTCTACGGTGTTATCATTCGCCTAAAAATTCTAATTTTTTCTGTTGGTGGGCATGTAGAAAAATTATTATTTTGATATGCTTGTCGTATTTGTCTGTCTGTGAAGTCTCCCACACAGTGTTGTTCATTTGAATATGTACATCGTCATCCATCCAAAAATATTTAACTATTTTTTTTTAATTATAAAAATGATCCAAGAATAATCTTGTTAAAAATTTTATCTAAATATGCTGATTCTTTCAATCTTTAAGATGTTTATGATTTTATGAAACAATAATTTTTTGCAGTCTTCCCATCTCTCCACTAGTATTTTCAAAGGAATACATACATTAGTATATTATCAAGGTTATAAGTGTTATAAAAATTAGTGAACAAGTAAAAAATTTACGGGGAAAGGCATTGTCGCGTATGTTATTTTATACCACCCTCTCATTAGATCGTCCACACACTCGCAGATTTATAATGCAGAGAAAAAATTCAGATCTTCACTAGGTTCAGAGGATCTATGGTTCTGGAAGATGAAGTCTTACTTATCCAAGAAAGATTAAAAGTAACACTTTCTGGAAGTAACACGTTTTCAAGATCCAAACTTAATATCGCGTAAAGTTTTCTGATCCAAATTAGATTTTTTTTTATTAGATATTTCATGTCAGTTATGTTGTATTTCGTATGGCAGTTGTATCTTTTTCTATGTTAAGAGTTAGTTGCAATGGAAGTATCGCTTAGTAAGACTTACAGATCTTCAAAATTCGTCAAAATCGGTATGATTACTAAAAAGTGTTTTTTAATACTATTGAAAGACGTGATAAAAGAATAGAAAGATTCATAAGAGGCAAAAATATTCGGATTTAGATATAATTAACAAACAAAAGGCATATTGGTGAAATTTGGGTGTAGTATTTCTGGAGTACCGGAAACAATATTTATAAATATGATTTTCGCTTTATGCATCAATCTAGTCATTACAATTTTTAATCTGTATTTCTTACTATTACTACCTTCTTTTATTTGTTCTTACCTTTTGTAGTACCTTTTTGTAATCGAGTCTATTTTTTTTTCAAGACAGTGTTAGAAAAAATATCAACCAACGGAAATCAAATTCTTGTCCGCTAGCTTTCTACAATGCATTGATAAAACATCTTGTATTGAAAACTGCAATACTATTTTTTAGAAAGTCAATTTAATTCAGAATTTGACTGCAATTACAACAAAAGCTGCATTTTTACCAAGAATTGAAAGATCTCGAGTGGCCAATGAAAAGATGCGATTTGTTTTCACCCACGACGCAAGTTTACGCTAAAATCGCATCCAGACGAGATAGCTAGACAAGCGAGTAGTTCTCACTCCGAGGGTCTTCTTTTGTCCGAAAGAAATTAGCCACGTTATCTCTCGTTGCGAGTGATAACTGGTCGAAAATAACGTACAAGAGAAATTCCTTAAATGTCGGGGAAAACCGACCCTGGTTGAAGTGTAGCGAGCTCGTTGATTCACTCCAAGGGTTTCGTCCACAGAGACAAACCGATTTATAATTGGTTCGACAGAACTACTCACTTGTTTCGTACTCTCATCTGAACGAGGATTAAAGAACAAAAGTTTCTACCACACGGTACAAATCCATGCTTTCTATGGATTGATTTGGTTTGGTTTGTCGCTCTACGGTCATTTTGTGCACACTTTAGGCTAAACAGACCGGGACCTACAGTTTAACGTGGATTCCGAACAACCAACAAACATCCATGCCGCCGCCAGGATTCGAACCTGAAGTCTTTAGTACCAACGGCCAGAGCGCTAGCAGTTGGCCATCAGGTCGCTTTCTACGGATTGAAGAGTCTTCTTTTTTTTAACAGGGGTGAACAGTCAGCCAAAACATTTCTGACACACAATTTTTTACAATAATTTTATGTATGGTCTTTATTAATGAGTTTATAAAAATTAATGAAAATAAACTCAATGACTTTTAATGAACTCATATATTTATAAAAGCAATTTTTGCATAACAAAATATTTTCTACCACTTTAAAAGCGTCGTATTTGTGCTCACTTAAAAGACACCCTTATGCTCTAATTTTGTTTACAAAAATATACGTCACATAAAAATAATAGTACTAAATTAACATATATCAAAATATTATAAAATAGCTTTGTACCAGCAAATGAAATTTGTATATTTTAAGCACAATGATGCCTTATTCGTAACACACTAAATCTTTTTTGCTCTTAATAATAAAATAGCTTTTATAAGATCTCCTTTCAGTGTTGATCCAATGCGGCTTTTTATAAGGCTCAGTGCTGAGAAAGTCTATCAATACTTATTTAGTTCGCTGGCAAAGAAATAACTGTCTTTGCTACAGGTTGTGTTGTGTGATGCAATGGAATTGCGTCCTTAACGTCTAATTTTAACATTCATTTATGGAATTTTCAAAAAATAAAAACCATTTTTATATAAGATTCGAGAGTCGCAATTTTAAACAACTCACGACTACTTCAAAAATATTCGACTTCCACTCTTCGCCTTGACATTTACCAATTCGTTCATATCACATATGAAATAATTAAAAGTAAGCATTATTGGCGACACCTCCCTTTTAGAGCTCTACGGAAGGACTTTTTAGCCCACGGATTTATTATGCATATCCCCAGGACAAACACATGAACCGTCGATTCAATTTAGTTTGGCGAGTTTCGAACCAAGTACCTTTCGGTCGGGTGCTCCCCGCACTGTCCACTGCATTCGCCAAGCTCAGTATTACGCACCGCCAAGCTGAATACCACATACCGTCATTCCGTAATACCGCCAATATAACTATAGAGATATATTTACAGTTACTATTGTTCTTTTTCAATTCCTACAATTAGTTCACACCTTCCCTATATATATCTTATTCAAATTTTCAATCGTTCATAAAATACTTTTTTTTATTTATCCACTCAAGTTCAAATACATTCTTTTGAACTTGCAGTGGATGACACTGGATGTTAATACAGTTTTTTAAAATATTAATTCATTCCTTAAATTTAATTAATTATTATTATTATTATTATTATTATTATTTTATTTTTTTTTTTTTTTTTTTTTTTTTTTTTTTTTTTTTTTTTTTTAGATTTAAGTTGCATATATTTACCAATAGATGTTGCCAGATAAATTTTAAAAAAATGAATGAACATTATTTATAAAGGACTTTCTGCAATATAGGGGGAAAAAGTAGGAATTGACTTTTTAAATTTTTTTTTTTATATTACTTGTTACATTTTGTTCATGTTCGCTGAATGAAAGATTTTAATTAATTGTGCGTTTGGCAACAAGAAACACCATTGATAGTGACAATAAAAGGAAAAAGAAAAATAGTGGACTTCTAGTTTTATATATTGGGTACATGCTAAAAGGGAAAAAAAAAAAAAACATTCTAATAGGCAGGAAAACTTATTTACCTCATATTAAAGTCCCAAATATACAAAGAATTTCCTTTTTTTCTTCGTCTTTCTCATTACACCCACGATTCAATTTCCCTCTTTTTTTTTTTTCGCATTATTATTGTGAGCTCTATACATGATGATGACAGATGGTTAATTATACAAAAGTGGTCGTAAGGATCTTAAAAATGAATAATTTGTGACAGAATCGATTCTTTTCCTTATCTTTAAGTGAGTGCGCATGCGCGATTCGGGGTCAGCACGGTACATTCGAACACACAACCACTTGATAACTTCACTGAGGGTAATAATAATGGTCGGGAGACTCCTAGGTGAGAAATGCAGTTATCTATTATTATAGAGATAATTTCTATAGTTTCTTGAAATACCTAAATTTAATTCCTTTTATTTACATTAAAAATTTAAATAGTTGTAATTAAAATAATGAATGGATTTATATCTCTGTATCATCTAAATGTTATATATTATCTATTTTTATTTTTTATTATTGTCAAATCTTTATTATTATTATTATTTTTCCTTATGAGACAGCGTATGAACGCATTTTTCTGTATTGAAGTTCTTTTTCAATTGTACAAATTAAAATTCAATTGTACAATTGTACTTTTGAATTGTATCTTTTTCAATCGTGCATAAATTTTAATTTTTACATTGTAAGAAAATGAATCATAAAAGTATTTGAACATTTCTTATCTTCACAATAATTTTTTAAGAAATTGAATTAAATTAAACTTTTTTTGCGAAATAAATATGAAAATAGGATAAATATAATATAACTTATATATTATAATATTTATAAATAAATATATTGGTTAGAGAAATAAATAGTTATATATGAATAATAATGAGCATTTTATTATTCGATACTATAAAAATACAAAAACATTTAAATGTTTTTTTTTTTTCTTTTTAAATACTTCAATAATAATTTTTAAAACAAAATTTAATATTGTGCATGCATTTCAGTACTGTCTGTAACTGCTTGTATCATTTTTTAGTTTTTAAAAAATTTCATTTTTATATTTACTCTATTTGTTTCCCTTTTGATTGTCATGTTTCATCCATTTTTTAAAATTGTACGTTTTTCTTTTTCTAATATAAGCTTTTTATTGATATTTACATATTATAGGCGATCGCATGCACCTTATTATTATTATTTTTTATTTATTCCATGCGTTGAAGTGAAACCTTTATCTTTGAATTCCTTCACAATGAAGTTGTTAAAATAAGCATTGATCAAATATTTTTTTTTTTTTTCTTTTGTAAGAATTTTGTATTTCATAAAATTCTTGTTTGGAATTTAACACAATTTTTGACTAGTAATTTAGAAATTAGATTAGATTGCTGACTTTTGTCTGTAGAATGTTATTTCAAGCTACTTGTCTCTCTGTTTTTCAATTTTTGCATTCTTTAGATCATTCTGAACTAATAGTAGTCACTAGCGATGCATTAGTAGTTTAGTGCACTAGTAGCCATTCTGTATTTAATAATCTTTTCTTTCATAAAAAGGGCTTTTAAGCTCATAAATTCTTTCATTCTATTACTAGATATTTTATTAGATGAGGCTTTATATATATATATATATATATATATATATATATATATATATAAATATATATTTATATAAATTTTATATATATATATATATATATATATATATATATATATATATATATATATATATATATATATATATATATATTCCACTTACAATATTCCTGTTACTTCGCTTTGTATTTAGTTTATGTTTATTTACTATTTTAATAGATATCTAGTATTGTAATGGCTTCTGGGCTTTTATTTCTAAATTTCTTATGATGTAAGAAAATAAAATTTTCTTTCATTTCGTTCATTTTCCTTGATTGTAATTTCAGAATTGTTTAATTAATTTACATATGTTGATGAAAAATCCCAAACGCAGCAACAGAGTTAAAAAAATATCTATCGGTACGAAATTTTAAGCAGATTATTTAATAAAAGGAGCTAAATAAAAGTGCTATATACACATATATATAGTAGTAGTGTAGCATAAAAATGCTTGTGTGAGTAAACGATTGTTTTGCTGTTATAATAAAACTAAAAAATATGAAACATTCAATTCGTTAGAATGACTTCAAATCATGTTTTGATGCTGCGATGAGGGCCCATATGAAGTCTAAAGGCAGGTTAAATCAATTAAAAGCAGAAGAATGGTGAATGTCAGCCCTTCTATAGTTCATAGACTCTGGCAACAGTTTCGAGTAACTAATTTGGCATCCAGTAGGTTCAGCCAAAAGCGACCTAGAAATACGTTGAGTACCGATATTTGCAATTAAGAACACGAATTACTAGAGCCACAATCCCCACCCATCTTAGGAACTGACCTGCTGCATCCACGGTAAGTATGGTGTAGACGTCTGATGTATACAAAAGCAAAAGAATGGATCGTCAAAGTGACCATCCATTCGTGTTCTGCTCACCACACATCACAAAACAGAGATTTTGAGATTAGCATGCCATTATGTTCATTGGTTTCCAGTTTTTCCTTCTCCTCCCCCTCCCCCCCCCCAAAAAAAGCTTTTGAAAAAAAAAAAGCTTTTCTCTTTTGAACAAAATCCTTCTCTATCATAATTCTAATGCATATCTTATTTAATGTATCGATGCGAGTGTTAATCGAAACAAAATATTACGCCTTCAAAACAAAATTATTAGAATAATCACAAACATTCTTTGATACATCAGGAATACAGCAATTCACGAAAATTTCTTTATCGAACTTATTGACAACCACATCACCAGATTATCTATCTTCCTTACTGAACATGGGTAGGCCTCGTGTGCCACTTATATATCCCACGAATAGTTCACCTACGGCTTTCCGGGAAGGCCTTTAAGCTTAACTTCTCCACATTTGAGTGTTGTATGGAATAAAACCTGGTAGGCTCCTATCAGGCAGGATAAGTATCAATGCTAGAGGATTTTACGGGCACTCACAATCACCATTGATTATTTATGAAAGCAGTGACTCAAACACCTTTTCATTTATGAAAACAGTGACTACGAACAATGCTGCCAGTGGATTCGAACCTCGGCTCCCTGCATATTAGCTACTCGCACGTAGCCATGGGCCACGAGTCGAATGCCAATTTATGTAGAAATCGATTCAACAGCATAATCAATCATTTATATCCTGCCAAAGTACAAAACATCTATGCATATAATAAGGGACGATATAAATTCTCTTACACAACTACCATAAAGATTCTTGCATTTATCCATTATAGCTTATGTTGTTTACATCCCTAACAAACTTGAACACAAAATTTCCATTCAGTTATCTCAATAACTTCAGTCATATAAAAAATTCTCTTGCCTTCACTGCTCTCAGTTCCCCTTCCCTACCCTTTTAAAATTATTAATATATCTCATCTGGTCCATTGTATATTATCTAAGTACTCCCTATGAAACTCAATGGTAGCTCTTTTTCCATTGGTACTCCAGCTATAATAATAATCACAACTACGGATTACAGGTCCATGGAAGATTGTATTCTTCATGAATGAGTCCAGATTTAACACGCAAAGAAATAGCAAAAGTGCTTAATTTAGAGATAACCTTAGACCAACTACTGTTCATCAAATATTTGTGAATGAAATTCAGACAGAAGAGGCAGTATGTATGAAATGGTAGGTTTATCTTGCAAATGA
Organism: Caerostris extrusa; assembly: GCA_021605095.1. Classification (NCBI taxonomy): domain Eukaryota; kingdom Metazoa; phylum Arthropoda; class Arachnida; order Araneae; family Araneidae; genus Caerostris; species Caerostris extrusa. The sequence continues at coordinate 54,071 of BPLR01011609.1, read as the reverse complement.
ATCCAGATATAGCTTAAAAAGCATTAGCAATATTGCTCGATTTGGGCAGAACCAGAAACCCATTATTATACTTTAAACATTAAAGAATGGGATTCATAAATAAATGTGAAGTAGTATTGCTTTGGATGGGTTCACAAAACCACCATGTCTTTCCACATAAAATTTAGTCCAAGTCTATACATATGACATCCCTGATACTTATGTTCAACCTTCTGACAATAACTAAATTGGAACATTACTCAAAAAATAATAATAGCAATAATGCTATAACAAATTCTGCTCTAATATTTTTCTGTTATGGAATGACATTAACGTTAACTGATCTTCAAATCAAAATGATTAAGAATTCTATTCCGATCTAAAAAGAGGCTATTTTCTCCTCTTTCCTTTTTATCGTTTCCATTGAGTACCATCTAACGAAATTCAATTATTATTCTGGAATGAGAATGAAACAGCTGCCCTGTCGATTCGCTCATTGCTTCCAATTATACCAACTAACAGACAACCATTTTTGAAAACGGCGGGAAAGAGGAGAGAAGGGGGAGAAGAAGCACATAGCGTGCCAGGTTACCTGTTGACAATGAAATATATTTTACAACATAAAAAGAACTCGCTTAGGAAACGTTCGAATTGATCCGTAGTGTTTATCGGCAGAATAAATTGGAATGACATTAATTAAAAGATTCGTGTTCGGAGGACGACTGTCTTTTCCTCTTCGGCAATTATTAATATTATCTTGATGTGTAATGACTGGAAATTAGCCGATAGTGTGTCGTCTCATAACAATCGGTAACATATTTTTTTTATTTATTTATTTCAGTTGCGTTTGCATGAAGATCTTAGTCACGAATGCGCTAAATACAACATCGATCTTCTTCTGTTCGAATGTTCTCAATGTCAATAAATGAGACACGACATACTTTTTAAAAGAAAAGAATATTATGAGCAAAGAGCAAGGAAAAATCAGGAAATGATTGCTTGCTGTTCTTAAAGGAATGCTTAGAATTCTTACAAAATTCGTATTGATGAAGCCTTTTATTCTTGGAATTATAATATATTTAATGTTTTTTGAATTCATTGAACAAAGATAAACTGCCCAATCACTAAAAATATTAAAAATAGTTCAATGTCAAAAATATAACAATCAACTAAATCTTGTGAAATTTTAGTATCAGGAAAAATAACCAAATTCCCATTGCAAACATTTTCCTAAATTTCACAATAAATTAGAATATTCCTAATGCATAAATTCAGCACATTTAAAATACCAACCTCAGGCCCAATTATGAAAACCTTTGGAAATCAAAGAATAGTAATAAATTAGAGAGCGCTCCCCTATTCGGAAGGAACCGAATGCTGAGGTTAGCATTTCTCGTCCTTTCCGGACTAGAATTGGCACTGCGTCTCCATTTGGCTTTTTTCCCCAACAAATTTCCTTAAAAGATAGTTATGTATATTTTGTAATGTCTTTTTGTTGTTTTTACTTGTCTAATGTTTAATTTTAATATTTTTTGTAATGTCTGTCAGTGTAATAATTGCTTGCAATTTTTAATATTTTTTGTATCAATCAAAAATATAGAACGACACTTAGATACATACTACTTTACAGAAATAAACAGTAAAATACACTTGATAATTATAAAGAGTATTAAGCCATAATAGTAAAAGCCCTTAAAACTCTGAGAATATCAAAATATTTTGATTTATTTATAGTAGAAAAAATGACAAATATTTAGAAACAATAAATTTACATTTAAAACTGATTCATGAGGAGCCTTTGATGTTTTAAAACCTATCTAACTTAACCTGTCCCGTGGGGGTCCGGGTTAGAATAGTCCCACTGTAGCCCATGCATGTCGTAAAAGGCGACTAAAATGGGTACCCAGTGCCCGAGGGGTATAATCGAGTGGGGTAAAGTCATATTTCTCCTTTGAGTGCCCCATGTCTTTGTGCCTCAAAGTCAAGGGCAAAAAAAAGAAGCTGCATTTTTTACTCTTTATCGTAACTCGTCTGATTAAAACACATGGGTTCGTGGACTGGATCTAGATGTTTGCTGTCGACCAAATGGGATAAGGAACAAAAAAATAAATAAATAAATAAAAAAAAAAAAAAAAAAAACTAAGGACTAAATATTCTTTATTTTAGAATTATTTATGAAGTCCTATTCTTATTTATAACATTCTTATATATTGATGGAATAACTGTTATATTGATAGATATCTTGATGGAATAACTGTTATATTGATAGATATCTTGATGGAATAACTGTCATATTGATGGAATAACATATTTAAAATCATGTTGCTTATAAATGAATCAACAAATATGAAAAATATTTCTATATGAAAAAAAGTTCTTTTTTCCCTAGGCTTTCACTGATCAGCAATGATTAGCGACGCAAATGTTTTTGAATTACTCCCTTTTCCTCCTTATCTTCTATCAAATCACCGCTGTAACAGCTAGGAAAATCGTATTCAGTAAGTATGTTTTATTTCGAAAGTATTTGTAGCTTGAAGAAGCTTTCTGAAGAAAAATTTTATTCGAGGTACATTTTTGATACTATAACGCAAGATAACCGCTTTATCATAATTAAATTTTATATTAAAAATATTCCATAATAGGTTATTTTTTTTTAAATTCCTTTCAAAGGTTGATAACAAGAAACACGATCTGGCTCTAATGTAATAAAAAGTAACTATTAGAAAAATTTGTATTTCATCTTTTCTAATTTATTATTAACTAGGAGATAAAAAGTTTTATCTGGAAATCTAACCCGGATAAAGAGTTTTAGTATACATTATTATTTATTTATTTTTTTCTTCACTCAACTCTTTGTTGAATTGCCACCAGAAGAGTTCATTGCGCATTTTATGAGATCTGCTAAAAAACATGTTCCATTTAAAAACTTGAGCTTAACAGTGTATCTATTATTAATTGCTAGACAAATTAAATTAAACTAGTAACAATTTTCAGACAAGAATACTAAAAAATAGATCAATAGAAATCATTTTTAACTTTTTTTGTTTTGTTTAGATAATATATAAAAAAAAACAAATACAAAACCGTTTACAAGCATCGATGTAACATCTTTCATTAGATTCTTCAGTTATTTATTACTTTTATGTTGCTTGTTGCATAATTCTCAATTATTGGTACATCGTAATATCTCATTTCAAACACATATTTGTTTTCGTGTGTGTCTGTTTGTGTATATAAAATAATGTGCTCGTATATAATAATTCGTGCCTTTTCACTCACTTTTCCTGATTTTTCAAAATTCAAGTTCAAAGGTTACATCAAACCTGCGTTCTTTGACATTTCCAATCAAAATTCAACTTATTGCTTTTTTGACAGCCACTGATGCACTTCTCTTCGAGGATATTCTTGCTTTCTTCACTTCCTCCTACTTTAGAATCTGCTATCCTAAAATCTTTTTATGATTAGATTTGATTGTCACTCTTACTGACTAGAAGACGCCCCAAAACTTTCATCAACCATCTTCAAACTATCGTTCACCTCTCATGATGTCTCTGCAGCGAGATCCGAACTTTTAAGGCGTTATTCATTAAATCGCAATGATACAATTTTTATTATTTCAATTTCCAGACTTTTTATGTGTCTGCTGGTTTCACATACACTTTGCGGCCACCTCCAAAACTGCAACACACACACACACACACACACACATACACACTTGGGGGATGTGTATTTGTAATATATATTTATATATAGGAGACAGTTTGAAGACTTCCTCCTGTTTTAATGTTTTAACTTCAATCCGTCCTAATTCTTATCTATTTAACTTCTTTTATAATTCTTCTAATGTTTTTTTTTTTTTTCTTTCTGTGATCTATTGTATTTTTACTGTATTTTTAAGGTTTTCTGGATCTGTGTACGACATAAAGATAACTGTCTCTCTATTGCCAGATGCGTTGGAAATAATATATATATATATATATATATATATGAGAGAGACAAAAACAGATGGTGAGACTAAAAAAAAACTTAATAAAAATACAATCTGTCTAAGTCTTAATAGACTAACGAGTTAATGAAAGAGGGCTTGATTATTTCTGACGGCGTGTGCTACAGTCACCACATGAAAAATGAATCGACTATCGACTATACATTATGACAGAATGCCATGTATCTATAGTTCACATTGTTTTCCATGTTTCCTCCAATATGATACGCAAATGAGGTACAATAATTATATCCAGCCACTGTAGAGAATGACATAGACTCAACAAAGAGGTATTTCTCCCGAAAGGTAGCTTAGAAGATTAGATTACATGGGGCATATTCTGGTAGTTCAAGTATTTTACATTACAAAAAGAAGTTTTACAATGACTAACTAAATATCTATTGTAGATTAATTCATTTAAAAAATATTTCTGTAACATAAAACGTACATGAATACCTATTAAACACATCATGTTTTAATAATACACTTACTGATAATAATACATAATACCCAAAATAAGCATGTTACACCATGCTAAATAACGATGTTTTTAAAATTCGTAGACTAATTTTTTTCTTGAAAATAGAAATTACGCTAGGTGAATATTTATCTGCAAATATAAACTATCAATAATTATGTTAACTAAGTAAATAAAGTCGTTACGAAACATACATTTTGACACATATCCAGCATGCATATTTTATGGCTTCTCTTAAGACCGAATTGACACGAAATCGAACTTTTGTCGTGCATCTGAATTAATTCTTGTCACGAGATATCGATAGTATAAGAAAATGAACCTGACTCATAAATACTGGTAATACACTAATGAAACATATAATGCATTCTTATAATTAATGATTGAAGCTAGTTATTAGTGATGCAAATGAATATAGCACCATGTCATGGTATTTGATAGTTAATGCTTATTAAATTTCATATATTTTATGCCTGTCCAAAAGGCAACACTGTAGAATAGTAATATAATAGAGTTAGGGGTTGCCAATTTGGGGCAAACATAATCTTCACGTGAAGTTTGTAGTTTAACATACGTGATGTTATCTTGGCAATTTTTGGCGACAATATTTACTCTTACCTATTACTATTCTGCGTTGCCACGAAAAGAGAAAAAGGTTTACTATCATACAAAAGAGTTGCAAAAGAAATAGTTCACTTTTTTTTAGCGGCAAACAAATGTAAATTCAATTTTTCTAAATATTCGACAGTTCTAATCTATTAATAAACTTCATTGTGCAATACACCTTTCAAATGATTAAAAATAAAATATTCCTTTATATGCATTTTTTTTCGATGTTTTATTCTGTTTCATAAAAATTATCAGAATTATATACAAAAAAAAAAAAAAAAAAAAAACATTTCTTGTATCTGTTTATCTTTTATCAATCACATCTTTAAATAAATCTGTGACATTTCTCGGAATTTTCAGAATCTCTTCATAACATATTTACGTTTTCTAAATAAATACATTCAAGGAAAAGGAGCCAAGGGGCGATGCAATTTAACTCTAGTACGGAAAGGGCGAAAGATGTTTGCCCCACCTTTTTGTTCCTTTTTAGAATACGGGAACCATCTCTATGAGTGTGTCACAACTTTGTTTTTCTTATACTGCTTGATATAATTTCTAATTACCCCTCTTTTCTTCAACGCTCACTTCCAACCATCCTTCTACTAAAAAAAATAACTGTTTTTTTTTTTTTTTTTTTTTATGAAGTTCGTTATTTTTTAAGTTCCCTTTTTAAGTTAAGTTTTTATTCATGTTCTTAGCGTACCTAGCAAATGTGTTAAAAGTCTCAAATGAATCATATTTATAAGCTTTTATTTGTGATTTTATAATTTACATTCTTTTTAAATAGCAGCCAAATATCAAAACAAATAAAATTATGGTATTTTTCAACTCCAATAAACACATGATAAAAAGTTTTCAGCAATTATTCAATTGGATAGACAAATTTTCAAAAGTAGGTTTCAAGACTTTCAATGTAATCTTCGAGCTTGTTTCATTGAGTTGTGTTTTTGTAGAGGTTTTTTGACATTATTTTTAAGCATCCCTAATTGGTCAGTCATTTCTCGGAATTTACCCACGTGGTCTGTGAAAGGAAGCATCCATCCATCCGGCTGTAAGAAAGCATCCAAACAGTTTGAAATTTACACGAGTTTTTTTCAAAAAGACCATACCCAGCATTGCTGCGTATGCAAATTCGTACACCAGTTACATTCCTTACAAGTTTATGGGTATGTATATAAATATTCCATTTTTTTACATATAAGAAAATAATATATTATTGTCAAGAAAAATTTGCAGAACACAAGTTTACAGTAATGATTAAAAAGCCAGTTAATGATTTAAAGCCAGGCGTAATACAAAGGAAACGAGTACTACCCCACAACTTGTAGGACTTGGTATTTATGTCAGACTATATATTATATTTATAATATGTATGTTTAATAATATGCATAATATTTCTGTATTATAATCCACTGCACTCCTGCAATTCAGTGAAAGTTTTTATTACTTTTCGCCCTCACCTTTTAACTCGTAAGCGTTATATAACTCAGTGTACGCGGGTGAGTTGTGTTAGTGTATACCCTGAAAGTTGACATCTGAGGGTTTTGCACCCTTTCTTCTCCCTTTTGCAAAGAGGATTGTATTCACAATGAGGCACTATAATTTGGAACGAACACCAAGGATGGTGAAATTTATTCCACACGGTATGCAAAACCGACCGACATGCTATCCATCAAGATGATTCAGGTCTTCTGAAATAAACTTACGTTACAGCATTAGATGAAACGTATGAAAATAAAAAAGTTAAATACGCTATATAAAATCTAGAAAGTTAAAACGAGAATATAAAGAAAAATAATCAAAAGCATTTAAATTTTATTATAAAAATCTGAAATCAGTTCACGAATTTCAATTTATTATGTGTGTGCTGGACGAATACAAATGGGAGTATAACAAAATATCCAATAATTTAAGAAATTTATGGAGCATTTAGTCAAAATGCTTCATACAATACAGCAGTTCTACACTTTAAGGTTCGGCTTGTTTATTTGGCGATTTTTTCGTCTTGAGGTTTTCGTAAAATCCTTGGCGGAAATTTTTATTCGCAAATATGTATGATCCAAACTGCCACGCATTTTAGTGCTTTTCAAAAGCAATATCAAAGTCATAGTAGCGTGCAATTATAAAATATTTTTTTTTAAATTCTTTTAAGAAAACATTCGCCGTTGGCTAATGTCTTGGTAGCCAACAGTCCTTTGTGTGAATGTATCTAATAATTAAATAAAAGTAAATAGTTAGACACACTCCTCTAGATTAAAATGTTGTTGATAAAGTTTATCTTCTGGCTTTCATTAAATTTCATGATATTGATTAAAATATTTTTTTAATATTTAAAAGTTTTACTTTTTCTTTAAAGCAGAGCATTATCTTGTTTCATGTTTTAAACATTAATCAAATTTTTTTTATAAATAAAATGGCTATCACGTGACTTTTTACATTAAAATTGACTTATAATTAGGTAGGCCATTGTGAACAAATTTGCCTTACCAGTCGAGACGTAGGTATTAACATATGTATATTATAAATGATTTTGTTTTACCTGAACAAATGAAAAACAAAATAAATAAATTAATTATTTAATGAAATAAATAAAATAGTTCCTTGCTTGTTATAAAAAAAAAAAAAAATCGTTAGTTGCAAATGATGACTCAAAAATTTTCCTCTGATTTGAAATTGTAAAATTTTCTTTCCAGACGTAGTCCATGACAGCAATGGATTCTATAAGGAATTCATTCAGGTTATTCGAATGGTGATGAATTCTAACGTGATTCAACGAGATCAAGTGCCTTACGACGTCAAAATCATCGATCCTTTTCTTCCCCTTGAACAGCAAATACAAGGTAAGACGATAAGTTGCAATCACCTTATTTCTTTTACAATGATTTATTTTATATCATAATATTTGCATTGATATTTAACACATCTGTAACTAAAAAACAGGGATATTTGCTATTTTTAATGACCTAGCTATTTTTAATTTGCTATTTATTAATTTTTTTTTTACCTTGGAATGACAGATATCTAACTGATTCAGCATTACAGAAAGTGCACCACGCAAAGGAGGGCTGATATATTGCATCCCCATTTTGCCAACACAAATTTAAACAAGCACCAGCAAAGATGGGATCTGTGAGGCTCATATCTCCCTTCTCGAGTTGAACAGATGGACATGCCAGCCTATTCGAAGCGGAGTTTGGACAATTAATATGCCACCCAAAAAAATATTCTGTGTTAAAACTGGTCTAACGTAGTCTGCCTCCGTGTTTCAATATATTCACGTTTTCAATATATTTGCGTTTTATATCAAAGTTGCTGTATATTTCGTTGCTTTCTCAAACTATGAGTCATTTCCTGCAACAAATTCCCACTCGAAGAGAAAATTGAATTTAGAAATCTGTAGCATTCAGCATTCAAAGTTATAAAGTTTGAAGAATATATTCTTGCAATTATATTTAAAATAATCTAAATGAAAAAAAAAACTTAATATGATCCAGAATTAGAAAGTTTACTGCTGATAACGAATTAAAACTTGTGTTGAGTTGCAATGACGGAGAGGAATTATATCGTTTCAATTTCAAAAATAATTATAATCCTTAAGTATAAAATTTGTTTCCAACTAAATCAGGGATGTCCAACGTTTCAGCGTTTTTTGGTTGCATTTTTCTAATTTTGTTGAACCTTCATGGACAATAAATAAATAAATTTATTTGGATTTATCTAGTCCATGGCATATAGTAAGTAATTGTTACAATAAATTTGAAACCCCCCCCATAATTTATTGAATTAATATACTAGTTAATATAAATTTCTTTGAAAATAGAGTATCTTTTTAAATAAAATAATGGTAACAATAAATAAAATAAGCATAAAATAATAAAATTAAATAAGAATAATAATATTTTAACAAAAAAAAAAAAAAAAAAAAAAAAAATATATATATATATATATATATATATATATATGTGTGTGTGTGTGTGTGTGTGTGTGTGTGTATGTATGTAACAAGTGGGCTGAAAAGTTCGTAGGCTAACACATAGATGGCGCTACTAGTATTAAATCCATATGATTTTAAGTTAGTCCTAACCTTCAAAAGACTCGTGTATAAATTTGACAACTGTTGCACTATTAGTATGTGAGTTATAGCATTTTTAGTGAAGCAACTTTCGTTAGTTTGAAAAAAATGGATAAAAAGGAATTTCGTGTGTTAATAAAACATTGCTTTTTGGCAAAAAAAAATACTATTGAAGCCAAGGCTTGGCTTGATAAACATTATTCGGACTTTGCACCAGGAAATTCAACCGTAGAGAAGTGTTTTGCTAAATTTAAAGGAGGCGAAATGAGCACCGAGGACGACGCACGCAGTGGATGTCTCAAAGAGGCTGTTACCGACGAAAACATCAAAAAAGTCCACAAAATAATTTCTGATAACCGTAATTGATTGTGATAGCTGAGACCCTAAAGATATCAAAGGAACGTGCTGGACGCATCGTGAATGAATATTTGGATATGCGAAAGCTCTGTTCAAAGTGGGTGCCGCGCGAGCTCACAATCGACCCAAAACAACAACGAATTGATGATTCTAAGCAGTGTTTGGAGCTGTTCAATCGTAATAAACCTGAATTTTTGCGTCGATATGTGACAATGGAGGAAACATGGCTCCATCATTTCACACCGGAGTCCAATCGACAGTCGGCCGTGTGGACTGCACGTGATGAACACTAAAAATGTTATAACTCACATACTAATAGTGCAACAGCTGTCAAATTTATACACGTGTCTTTTGAAGGTTAGGGCTAACTATAAATCATATGGATTTAATACTAGTAACGCCATCTATGTGTCAGCCTATGACCTTTTCAGCCCACGTGTTAATTTGTTCACACATATATCAATCAATTTTATCTAATTGATTGCTTTGATTGTACACATTAAATAAAAGACTTCAGGTTTGGTAATTAGATGCACGCAAGCCTTATCGCAGAAAAATGACACATAATGGACAGCAGATTTCTTCCAAGAAGTAGATCTCGCGATAAATGTGATGTAAAGTTGAAAAATTTATTTGTATAATAATTTTGTCTTCACTTATTCCAAAACTTCTTTCTTCTTCTTTTTTTTTTTTTTTTTTTTTTTTTTCATATGTGCATTGAGGGTAGGCGTGTGCTCAAAAGAGATCGACTTCGAGGTGCTTCTGTCGGCCACTTCTTGCGACATGCTGGAGCGATTGGCCGAGGAAAGTGCGGCCATGGACATGCTGCACTTCGTGGTCAACGTGGACCACTGTGCGAACGGCAACCAATCCCTGCTGGACAGGAGACCCCACTCCGACGTCACGCAGGCCATCGTGGACGTGGTGCAAAAGAGGAACAAAAGGCAGACGTGGTCGTCATACACGACACAGAATACGGTGAGTGCTCTCACACATGTGCATTTGATGTCACGCCCTCCAATCTAATCTAATAATGAGTGTAAATCTCATCTAATTTAATAAGTGTAAATCTGATCTAATTTAATAATGAGTGTAAATATGATTTAATCTAATAATGAGTGTAAATATAATATAATCTAATAATGTGAGAAAGTACTGTACGTCCGACTGGGGTGAAAAAATGAAAATTTCGCCAGAAATATATTTATTGCTTCATCAACGTAGTCACCATTCTTTTCAATGATATCTTCCCATCAGTGATTTATGAAATTCATTTGAATTTATCTAGGAAAAAAAGGAATATATGAAAATATTCGTATAAAATAAATTCATGTATGTATTTTATTTTTACGTTTGTCAGTGTTTTATAATCTAGTTTAACAACAACATAAAAATATCGGTAAAAAAATTTTTTTTTTTTGTTCTAATGCAGCCGGCAAACACTTAGACAGTTGTCTTTGGTGCCGTAAGGCAAGTGCTGCACCGACTTGTTACTACCCAGAGGTGTATGTAGCTTGAAGACAAGCTACGGACGCGGACTACCCCCATATCGGTAAAACATTATTTAAAGATTTTGGCTCTGAAAATGGTAAGAGTTATCTTAAAAGAAACTTTTATGGAAGCATTTAATTGAAATTGGCAATCATATGTGGGTTGGATTTTTTTTTTTTTTTTTTTGTAAACACTATGCTTTCTTTCCTTCCGAGAATTCCGAGCTACACATGCCGTTTGGTAAATATATATATTTTTTCAATACGAGAGATGTTCCAAAAGGCTCTAGACAATACACAATAAAATAGTTTCGATCTGTTTTGTTTGTTGTGTGGGGAGGCCTTTACATTTTAGAATTATTTCAAGTACAATTGTTAGAAGGCCAATATAGGATTTGACTTGAAAAAAACGGGTCGTAAAAGAAAACGAACAGCAGAGGAAACTATTGACTTACTTTAGTACTTCCTTCTTACTGATTGTGTTAGTGTACCAATTCAATATTTTACTTTTTGAAAATAACTGGATGCATTGTTGGTACTAATATTTACAATTGTGAGATGAGTGAAGAAAAATGGAATGGCATGAGTTTGAATTCTGTTAAAGGTAAAAATACGTTCTGTGCAACTATTTTCTTTTTTTGGAAAACAAGCATTTTTTTTCGAAATGGATTTATTTCTGAAAGTTATAGTTGGAAAAATGGATGTCATAGTTTCCTATACTGAGTTTCTATAGTATTCGATTTTCATTTTATGGATTATAATTAAATTGCTACAATTTTCTTATTTACTCCGAATTCCTTCTCTGCCTACTAACTACAATATATGTACGTATATATATTAGCCTACGAAACGTTTCGCTTTTACTGTATACGCCAACCAAACAACTTAATAGTGTAAACAAATTATTCGCAAGTCAAAATGTTAAGACACTTATCTTGAAAGCCTGTGACTATTGCTTTTGAAACATATTATTATTAATTAACTAATATTTTGTAGTTAAATTGCCATGTTTTTCATATTTACTCTGAATTCGTTGCTATGTAAATAATATTTGAAGATGATAAATGTCCACTTCTGCAATGTATGTGAACCAAACAAAAGTTGTTTAAAGCAACATGAAACCAAGGTAAATTATTCGTCAAGTGAATTTAAAGCAAAAGTCTTATGATGTAGGTCTTTCTCAAAGGTTGTGGATTACCGTCTCTGTTTCAACAGTTCGAATCGATGAGGGGATAGATTGTTACGTGACTTTGAAACAACATATATGTATTCTTGACTTAAAGAAACGATTTCGCTACCGCTTTAGTTATGTGGGAAAAAAAATCTGCTCTATTCGCCACCATCCTCCTTCATATAAGACCTTAAATAAATGAAAATAGAAAATGACATACAAAGTTCTCATTAAGTAGAGAACACTGAAAGAATTATGCTCAATGAGTACTGTTTCAAAGACCATTTACAGCATAACTTCAAAATGCTAATCAAGCCAGTTATCACCTTATATGAAACAAATGATATGCATTTAATAATCAGTCTATAATTATATTTGAAATTGAATGCTGCTGATTTGATTTCGTTAAAGTTAATATTGGTGAAGGATGGGTGATAAACTGGAAATTAAAGATTTATATACTTCTAGTGTGATGAATTGGCCTCGTTTATTTATGATCATAACATCGTCAAAAAGATCGCCAAGCAATCTGACTCGTTTGCGTTGGACAAGTATATAACTAACTAACTTCCTGGCATTATAGCTCATGGGGGAGGGGGCGAGGCTGTTCGAGACAGGAAATGTTTTTATTTTTACGGGGTAGGGTTGTTAGCCTTACGCCGAAAACTCTAAATCATATTAGACCACGAAACTGATGGCCGAGTGGCTAGCGCTCTGGCACTCAGTACCACAGCTTTCGGGTTCTAATCCCAGCGGTGCCATGGATGTTTGTAATTGTTCGGAATCCACTTTAAGCCGTAAGTCCCAGTCTCATATGACGGTAGAGTGGCACAGAGCCCAATCAGACTTCTCACTCACATTATTCCTAAACTGTAAAGGAGCAACTCAGCTCTAGGCACAGTGATATGGTGTGGTGTAGTAGTAGTAGTCCTGTTGGGACCTACTGTTAAAAGTGGATTCTGAACCACTACAAGTATTCATGGCACCGCCAGAAATCGTACCCAAAACCTATGGCACCGAGCTCCAGTCAGGCCTCTGTTGAACACGTATCAAGGAATATATAATACAGATAGTGAAACAAATAGTTATGAAAATTATTGCCTTTTACAATAATACAATTCTAAAAAGGACACATTCATAATTACATGCAACATAACTTGCATTCCATGCCTGATGTGTTTTGTTTAAGAAATATCAATTATTATTTTTTTATGAACGCTTTTGTTCGTAACATGTTTGTGTAACTGATTATTTCCCTGGCAGAGCTCCCTGTGACAGTCAAGACGCTGTTGAAAGAGCTGACCAAGCGGGGTATTCGGTACTCGTACCTAGTGTCCGACTCCCACATAGATTGGATCGTGCGGAAGCTGGAAGCCATTAAGAGGGGGTCCAAGGAGCTCACCATCATAGTGCTTGCTGACTTCTCAGACTTCAAGATGGTTCTGGACGGGGTAAGTGGATTCTGCTTTTTTCACGATAATCTTCCTCTTCAACATTAACACTTGAAAGTTTTGAGTGCCTCACCTTAAATATGTTTTCTGGAAAACGAACCACATGCGGTTTTGTTTGCCAGCTTTCGAGGAAAAGCAGAATCCCCACTCGATTTAATATCGGTTTTTGTATAGGCATCAATAGATTAACGATATTTTGAAAGACGACTGGAGGCTTGTCAAAGAAATTGGAGGAATTGTTTTCGAGTTCAAATTGCAACTCTCGCCAATAGACGAACGTCTGGCCAAATGATTCAAATATACACTCGGTTTTACATACCTGGGTGAGTTGTACAGAAGTTGACAATGTGATTTAATAAGAAGAACTATGGGTAAATGCCCAAAGTATGGAGGATTTATGAAAATTGTAAATTTCTTAAAATTAATATGTAAAATAAAAATATTTCCCTGAAAAATTTCAAATTAAATCTAGGTATAGATCTAGTTTAACAATAGGTACCAAAATAATAACAATAGGTAAATATCTCTCGTTTCGAAATCTGCCAGCAGACAGACGCCCTTGGCCCACCATGAGGCTGTTGCGCCACTAATGATGATGATGATTAGATATAAATAGGTGTTTAATAGGCAACAATAAGTACTAGAGTTTAGTGGCAAATTACAAACATAATTTTTTTTATCTTCCCTTGAAGAGTTAATAGTTATTCTCTAACTGATACTGTGATGGCCAACTGAATTTAATAAATTTCACTTTGCAGATATACGAGCATCGGAAGTTGAATTCGGACATGACGTACGTGATCGTGAATGATGGCTGGGAGGTCACCAATCCTGAAATGGAAACTCCACAGCGAGTCCGCTACAGCATCGACCTGCAGTTGCTACTACTGAAGAGGAAGATCGGAGAGACATTTTCCCAGGACCTGGCTCGTATCACCGCCAACTCTGAAGAGAAGAGTGCACAAAAGTGGAAGGTCGGTCACTTTCAAAGACTGTTAAACTGTTTCCCTATGCTAACCATATCTTTTATGCAATAATTTGTTTATAATAAAGTGAAGGCTAGATATCTTTTTCTGAATAGAAAGAGTTTTTCTATTACAATGACGCTAAACTTTCACGCGTCTACTGTTTGGTCTGTTCTGTTTTTATTAACATGTACAGTATATATAAATATAAGATTAAAAATGCAGTGTTAACATTGTATTAGTTATATGCAATAAACTTTTTATTGCTACCTTTTCCCATGAAATTTATTATAAAAAGTTGATTGCACAAATATAAGGTTTCGATAACACTTGTATTTTGACACTTTTTAGTATATAATTTCAGAAATTTTTAAAAAACTTAAGTAGCATTTTCTTTTCCTTCCCGGCCATTACAGTAATCATGAAATGTGACAGTAAAATCATAAAAAATATTTCCTTTTCTTTTTATGCATTAAATGTAGGTAAGTTTCCTTCGACCATATACGTTTACGGTGATTTATCATAAAGATATATGGAGAATGAGTCCAAGCAATAAAAACTCCTTGTTAATGAATAGAAGAAAGCTAAAACTCAATCGGAATTCATATTATTTGTGAAAGAAACATGAGTGAATGAGATAACGCAATATATTAATGTTAAAATCATTCAATTACTGAAGACAGCTTTATATTCTCTTTTTTTATTCCGCATGGTTATTATTTGTGTGTAAACAGTTAAAGTTAGGATCAATTTGATTCCGTTCATGGTTTAACATTAAAATGTGAGCGCGCACTGAAAAATAAGAAATCAGGTTAAATATCAGAACCATCGTTAAAGCGTTGATGATGCAGATTTGATCTTCATACGTCTTTTACACAAATTTCTTTCCCAAATAATAAAAATATACATATATACTCGTGAGCCAAGAATAATTCACGAATGCTAATATGCGGAAAAATTTTCATTTCACATTTTTAGTATGATTTGAAATCATTGCTTCGAAAATCAGTCTCGAAGGCATTGCAAAAGCTGGTGCAATCATTTCACATAGTCAGTGACTTAATAAGAAAAAAAAACTAACAAAATAAAAATAAATCTAATTAATTAAATCTACGAAAATTGATTTGTTTGAAAGATGCAAGATATGTCACCTTTCCTATGGTCTCAGCGTTAAACGTTGGGCATCAAGATCAGTAAGAAAAAAAGCGAGGAGGGGGCAGACACTAATCATGTCATCGGAACATAAAAATATCAATATGACGCCAGTAAGTAAAGCATTGGCTGAAGAAAATAAGTAGTTACGATCATTTGAGAGGACAATTTTCTTTTTGTTTTTATGCGGTTGAATTTGATTAGTATTGGCGCTGATGATAATTGTTTTCTGACAATTATTTTAACAAATAGCTGATAAAAATTTATATTCTATAACTTTTTATGAAATTATTTTTAAATATATTCTCGCAAATCTAGTATTTTCGTGTGTGATTGGCCAGCTTCAAAATGTTCAGTAACAAAAAATAAATAAATAACAAAAAAAAAAAAAAAATTAATAAAATTAAAAAATTAAAAAAATTCTCTAAATGAAATCAAAGTTATTTAGAATGTATTTTTTTAATAATTAGATTTTTCTATAGTATTTTCTCAGTTTTTAAAAAATTCCTTATTTTATTTTTCTACTTTTTTCCATTCCTTTTATTAGCTCACACTCTCCCTATATATATCTTGTTCAAATTTTCAATCGTTCATAAAATACTTTTCATTCATCCACTCAAGTTCAAATACATTTTTGAACTTGTAGTGGATGGCACTGGATGTTAATACAGTTTTTTCAAATATTAATTCAGTAATTTAATTTAATTAATTAATTTTAGTTTTTTAGATTTAAGTTGCATATATCTACCAATAGAGGGAGCCAGATAAACTTAAAAAAATGAATGAAAATTATTTATAAAGAACTTTCTGCAATATAGTGAAAAAAAAAGTAGGAATTGACTTAAAATTTTTTTTTTATATATATATATTACTAGTTTTTAATAAATTTGATTTCAAAGATTTAATCTATCTTTAAAATGTGATATCTAAATAACAGCAACCGAAAACGATTTAAACAATTATTCGCTGATAAATGTAATACAAGAAGCGATGAAGCGATCCTTTTAAGCACTGCTAAAGCTTTGGTGATGTAAATCTAATCTTTACACGCAAATCATAATTAAAATTCTCTGAATTAAATTGTTCGATAATATCTAATGCCATTATTTTCGAAGTAACATAGTCATTCATCATAAGGCTATGAACTACATTTTCCAAGATTTAATATTACATTTTTCAGCAGAATAAGGTATATAGTATGTTGGTATAAGGTACTAATATGGTATATATATGCAGAATGCTAGGCACATTATATGACCTTTATAGTGTTTGCAAACCATACATTGTTATCAACGATGTCTTCTTTCTTACAGTAACAAGGTTTATCCTCATTGTTAAGTATTGTTACTACAACAAACACATCATAAAGCAATGACTTACTGCAATAGAGATGCAAACAAAGAAGAGATTTATTTGCGACTTTGTTGCGTTGAACTAAGTGTGATTTTTGCGATTTAAAAAAACTTTTTGCTCTGATAATCTGTTTTCGATTATACTTTTCGTTATGGTTTTGTTTTGGCGTTACACCGCAGCCCTGGCCTGTGCAACCGCACTGTCTCCCGGCCTTCTGCTGAAGCCGGTCATTCCCATGAAACCCAAACGAAGAGCTGCTCTGGCGAGCAAGCTCAAGAAGTTGATGGATGAGTTCGAGGAGTTGGATCCCCCAATCCAATGCCAGCCAATGAATGCGCTTCTCAAACAGTTTTTAAAGTGGCTAGAGAAAACTAACGAGCATGAAAAGCAACCCAAGTGCCAAGCTTTCCGGTTGTTGTGCAGAATAACAACTACTTGTCTAGAGATTTTCTAAGGGCCCTACATAACTTCATTACTGGGCAAAGCTTTCTAAAACGTGTTAAATGAAACTTCTCAATGAACTTCTAGTTGAAACTTCTCAATTCTAATATTCAAGAAAAGTGGATCATCTTTGCAAATATAAATATCAGAATAAATCTATCAATGGAGCTCACTTATGGCTTGTCTTCCTATCAAGTGAACTCTTTAAGCCGCAATAACTCAAGCATCATAAAATTTCAACGACAAATGAGATATCGAATTAACTGTTAATGAAGGAAACGGATATTGGAACTCGCCTATCAATATGAACTCGATTGTGGCTTGTCTTGCCACCAAGCGAACTCTTTAAGCTACACTGAGACGAACACCACAAACTACGACAAGAGATATAACTAAGAAGGTGGAAAGTCTCCTGATACGAATATCGTATCTACATGATATCAATCTGGCTTGACTTCTGATGAAGCGAACTCTTTAAGCCGCAATGATTCGAATATCATAAAATTTCAACGACAATTGTGACATCGAATAAATTCTTAATGAAAAGTGAAAATGCCACCTACAGATATGGATATTGGAACTCGCCTATCAATACGAACTCTGTTGTGGCTTGTCTTCCTACGAATCGAACTCTTTAAGCCACACTGAGACGAGCACCACAAACTATGAAAAGAGACAAATTAAAAAAAAATAAAACGTGGAAAACTTTCTGATACAAATATCAGATTGCGCCTATCGACATGAACTAATTCTGGCTTGTCTTCGTAAGAATCGAACTCTTTAAGCCGCCCTGACTCTAACAACTATAATAGATGACAACGACGACGACGAGTAACATATTCACGAAAAACGAACACCTACACCGAATATTAGAATGCGTCTATCAACACGAACTTGGTTGTTTCTTATCTTATGAAGTGAACTCTTTAAGCAAAACTGATTCGAACATTACAAATCTACGACATGCGACATATTCTCACAGTGACTTTTTCGATTAATTAAAATAATATTTTTATAAATACTAAAAATTCCAACTGGAATGTCATTATATTTCATTGTTAATTGTTTATAGGATTAAAATAAAAGGCTTTTTCATTAGTTTTCTATTTTGATATCTTTGTGTTTATTCAATTCCTTTCGCTACATTGGGAATATCCAACAGTATCGTGAATTCTGAAACCCGAGTGATTGTAAAATTAGTACATAATAATTTCTGTTTTATAATTTATTTAATTTAAAATACTTCTTTTTCATCGTTTCTAATTAGGTGATATCTGGATTGCATGGTATGTTTAAAAATCAAATTCAAATTAGCAATGGTAGTAAATAATTGATCTTCCTATAAAAGTATTGAATACCAGATGAGTTTAGGATAGTTTTATTTTATAAAATGTTTGAATCGAATAAATAATAAGGAATTGATCGCGTGACATATATATTGAGTTTTTAAAGATTGAAAACATAACATATATGAAAGAAAGATCCATGAATAATATTTAAAGGTTCCACCTTTAATTAATCAATCCGCTAAGATGCATTTTTTGCAGAGATATTTTCATAATTACAACATTTTATAACAACATTTAATAATAATATTTGTGGAATTTTATATTATTCTGTGACCTATTAACTTAAATAAAAAGGCAACCTTTTGAAAATATCTCGGATATAGACACTAGGACTTGAATTATATTTATATACTGCAGGCATTCTACTCTGATCCTCAAAACCCATCGATTCCTCCATGACAAAAATTAATGGAAGCATCTTATTGATAAGTAGTTTATCAATGTTAAATTCACCTTCATGGTTTCTTAGTGCAAACCGGTTAAAGCTGCTTACTTTTCTACAGTTTTTTTCTGCTCAGTTTAAATTTAAATACTATTACAAAATAAAAACTATAAAAAAAATACTATAAAAATGGAGTAAAATAATAAAATGGAGTTTTTATAGTGTAAAATACAAAAAAGGTATGAAAATGTTATTTCAAACAAATATCAGCAAATTCTCGGATTTCTCCACCGGCAAAATGGTCAGAACTTAAAGCGTGACATCAAATTTTCTCTCGTATTAATTTGAGAATTAATCTAAAATAAAATGAACAAAAATTTTAAATAGCCAAATGGGAAGTTTAACAAAGCAACAATTATTTAAAAATAAATCTATGTAAATTTATTTGGTAAATAATTGAAAAGCATATAACTGAATTTAAGTTTCAGAAAACAGATATGATTTTGACACTTCACCGAAACAAAATGTAACAATATAATTGAATAAATGTTAATTCCTCAATCATTTCATTCATTCATTTATCTTTTCATTACCTTTTGCCGTTACTTTTACCTGCTCCAACGGTGTTAAATGCATAGCTTAAGTAATTGTTTGACATTGTTCAATATGTTTGAATAGTAGTACATAATTTATTAATAATGCCAATTTACCGATAATGTCAATATTTCATGATTAAACAAAACAATATTGGCTTAAAATTAGTAAATTTCAAACTTAAATTGTTATTTATTAACTAAATTATCTATTTTATTCAATTTTTGTTAAATCCTTTTTATTCAATTTTTTTATTTCAATTTTTATTCAATTTGGAATTAATAAGCTTAAAAACAGCAATCATGTAAGATCTTGAAGGTGCAAATGCAAAGAGAAGAACTTAAATGGTTTGGATATTTTTGTTCCGTTGCCTTAAAATAGAGGTAACACAAAACGAATAAATATTATCTGTACAAAGCAATCTTTTATATATTTATCGACAC
The DNA here is from genome assembly GCA_021605095.1 of Caerostris extrusa. Classification (NCBI taxonomy): domain Eukaryota; kingdom Metazoa; phylum Arthropoda; class Arachnida; order Araneae; family Araneidae; genus Caerostris; species Caerostris extrusa. The sequence goes on along the minus strand of BPLR01011609.1, from coordinate 33,800 downwards.
TCAACTAGACACTAACCCGAAATAAGTCCTACTGATATTATATCGATTCTTGAGGAAATTATAGTGATCCATGAAGAAATTATAACGATATTATATCGATCAATCCCAGAAAATGCCCATTGGTCTATACATAACCACCTTATGCAATACAGCACTTTCCGAATTTAACTTCTTTGTTTGTCATTTATTCGGTGAAGTATTTGACATAAATTAAAGAGCATCATAGCATTCAAACTGTTTGACAGTCACAGGAGGTAATAGAATAGGAATAATAAGGACTTTTAGGGTGGATTTAAGTTTCCTGAATTTGCTTATTGCTTTGGAGAACAAAATCTAAACAGCTCAAGCAACATTACCCATAAAAAGAAAGTAGAAAATCATATATAACCAGGGTAATGCTTCCTTTTCAGTGGCGAATGATTTGGATCAACTGGCCTATATCAGTTGGCCAGAATTTAGCCCAGAAAAGGCCATGATTCCAAGCGTACAAAATAGAATACATGTAGTTTGTAATAACATAATTTGTAAATGATCTTGTTTTTATATACACCAATTTGAGGCTCAAGGAGATAGATGACGTGCACGTTCTATTGCAGATTCGTATGGGTCGGGAGGACACATTCGTCGCTTCTGTGGTGTGGAATGTCGTTCTGGCAGCGAAGCAGATCTGGGACAGGGAAAACCAAGACTCCATGGGCAGATGCGCATATTTCAATGGCACTCACGACATTTCTTTTGCTTCAATAGTCACGGTAAGAACCATTTTTTCCAATCTTCAAAATGACTCAATAACTGAAAGATATCTTTGTACATAAAAGGTTTCCAACTGTCCAAAGGTCCAACTGTTCGTAAATGGGGTCACATATCACAACTTTTGTAAAGAAATCTTTTAATTTTTTTTTTTTTTTTGGGGGGGGCGTGCATTTATGAACACCATGCTGTAAAACTTTGTAAAGATAACAGACATTTACATTGCAATATATCAAAATTAAATGAATCTGAAACATAAGCACCCATGCTGATGTGTTTTATCTAAACAGAAAAAAACACTGTATTCGAAATAATAATTGGACAAAACAGATAAAATATTAAAAGGAAGGTATAAATTAACTAAAACAAATCTAAAAAAAATTATCTGCAACACAGAAGACACTATATGTTACAAGATCTCATCTTCTTCATACATTTATTGTCTATTTGTGAAAGAAAGGTAAAATTTGAACAAATAGTACTGAAAGATAAGGACAAGAAACATTTTGGTTATTTAAAATCCTTTTGTTTTTGGAGAATGGTCTGATTCTTAAAAGGTTTACGATAAATATTTTTATTTTGGAAAAATTTTAAAAATTTATTAATATAAATTAAACAATAAATAATATCATACAATAAAAGTTTCCTCTGTGGTTCATATCATACATATATCTAGTTCTTAAAAATAAAATGATCTATTTTTAAGAACGAAATGATTAAAATGTTTGTTTGCACATTAAAATTTTGCAAGCTTGATCTAATCTTATTTTTTTAATCCCACAGAATAAAATGAGCGAAGATGGTATTCTATCTAACTACCTGAAATATGAACTCCTTCGAAATGTGCCAGTCAGCCCCAGCGAGGAGATCTTCAGGCCCATAGCCACCTGGTATTCCGTGCACTACCCTAACAGGTTCTCCTACCTCGAAAAAGACATCGAAACGAAACTCATCTTCAACAACAGGCTCATCAAATTGGCTATGCCCTACGTAAGTTATGCCCGATTATTCACATATTAACTCGCTTAAAAGTGCAGTTGCAATTCTCCTAAATTGCCTGGGCTCTGGATTCCTGAATTCCTTTCGAATCCTGGCGGTGACATGGATGTTTGTGAGTGGTTCGAATTCACGTTACACTGTAGGTCTCGGTCTAATTAGTCTTAAGTGCGCACAAAATGATCGTAGAGCGACAAACCGAACCAAACCAAACTTAAAATCATTTTAAAAATAGTGTTGTTAAAAAGCGCGCCCGATTGGCACAGGGATTATAAACTGCCTGATTTTCAGTATGAATTAACATCATAAGAGATGTGTAATTGTTATAGGAGTCATTATCATTATGTTCTATTAATTAATTTATGTATTTGTGTATTCCTCTATTAACCAATTATCAATATTTTATCAACCAAACCAATTTAACCAATTATCAGTATTTTATCAACCAAATCAATTTAACCAATTATCAATGTTTTTTACAATTATCTCTGTTTTAGAACCAGTCATTGGTGAATCTTATACACAATCGTATATGTGTACCCTAATTGTAGAGCAGTTATTATTTTTTTACATTGTAATCACCTATGTAGTAAATACTTAATTTCATTACAATCTGTCCAGCAATTCCAAATATATCCAACCAAAAGCGGAAATTCTCTTAATTTTTATTCTCTTTCTTATCAATTCTATTAATAAGAAAAATTCTAAATTTTCTATTTATTTTCTTTCTACTTCTATTTTCTATTAATTCTATTAATTTTTAATTATCTTTTCTTTAACCAGTGTACTTATTTACATCGTATAAGCTTGTTAAAAGTAAAATATTACGTTGTATTTGTATGATAATTTTATAATTAAATAAAATTAATTTTAATAACAAATTTAATACATTAATAAAGTAATTTAATAAAAAAATTATTAATTAATTTAAATGTGCGTTTTAACATTTTGTGCTTTAAGTCCTAAGTAGAAATGTAGATATATAAAAGAAATTTTCTCCTTACTATCAATATTTTTGTTCGCTTAAAAGAATAGACTAAGAGTAGGTTGCACTCAGTATTTTTTTTTTCTTAAAAAGGGGTGGTAAGGTAAAAATATTTGAGAACCACTAGATTAATCCATTAAGCGGTCAGTGGTCATTTGATTTCCCAGTTAATCAAATAGTTATCGCATACAAAGAAAAACAAGTAATATAAAAAAAAAAAAATTTAATTCAATTCCTATTTTTTTTTTTTTCACTATATTGCAGAAAATTCCTTTACAAATAAAGTTGAAAATTTTCCTCTTACATCTGGCTCCATCTAATATTAGAAACATACAACTTAAATCTTAAAAAAACTAAAATTAATAAATTAAATTTAATGAATGAATTGATATTTGAAAAAGCTGTATTAACATCAAGTGTCATCCACTACAAATTAAAAAGAAATGTATTTGAACTTGAGTAGATAAATAAAAAGTATTTTATGAACGATCGAAAATTTGAACAAGATATATATAGGAGAGTGTGAGCTAATAGAAGGAACTGATTGACTTGCGATCGAACATCTTCTATCGCTTGTAACTATCAAGCTGTGATGTAGTAGGTTTGTTTTTCGGCTTCGCGCAGGTAGATTCATTTCTCTGAACTCTAAAATACTGATAAAAAGAAAATCTAATATACAAAATCTAACAATTGAAAATATAAGTTATGAATCTGCTTATAAATTGTAGCTCTGATATTCAGAAGTGAAAAAGAAAAGTGAAAGTGTAAACAAACTTTCAGCTTGTAGTTATTTTTTCTGCAGACCACTCACGTCGCGTCAAAACTTTGAAGGTTAAACCTCATCAGATAAAAACATAAAACAAAGAGTTAGTCTATTTTGAGTTCAAGTTATTGAATGGATTAAAATTGTGATGTGATTCATTGTATACTACAAAAGAGGTGATTCTTCTATTCACAGAATCCACCTTACACGTTCCCTACCAATGTGGACGAGAATACTGTGAACCCTGCAGCAGCGATGAAGCTTTTGAGTACCTAATGAAGAGATTGAAATTCAGGTGAGACGTTTCATGCACTTGCTTACTGCCGTTTAATAAACAGAACGAATTAATCTGTAAAATCAGTCTTTGTATTATCATGAGTAACAGGGAGGCTGAAAAGTTCATAAGCTGACACATAGATGGCGCTACTAGTATTAAATCCATGTATATTTTAGTTAGCCCTAACCTTCAAAAGACACGTGTATAAATTTGACAGCTGTTGCACTATTAGTATGTGAGTTGTAGCATTTTTAGTGAAGCAACTTTTGTTAGTTTGAAAAAATGGATAAAAAGGAATTTCGTGTGTGTTAATAAAGCATTGCTTTTTGGCGACAAAAAAACTATTGAAGTAAAGGCTTGGCTTGATAAACATTATTCGGACTTTGCACCAGGAAAATCAACCGCAGAGAAGTGGTTTGCTAAATTTAAACGAGACGAAATGAGCACCGAGGACGATGCACGCAGTGAACGCCCCAAAGAGGCTGTTACCGACGAAAACATCAAAAAGTCCACACAATAATTTCTGATAACCGTAAAGTGAAGTTGATTGAGATAGCTGAGACCCTAAAGATATCAAAGGAACGTGTTAGATATCGTGAATGAATATTTGGATATGCGAAAGCTCTGTTCAAAGCGGGTGCCGCGCGAGCTACAATCGATCCAAAACAACAACGAATTGATGATTCTAAGCAGTGTTTGGAGCTGTTCAATCTTAATTAACCCGAATTTTTGCGTCGATATGTGACAATGGATGAAACATGGCTCCATCATTTCACACCGGAGTCCAATCGACAGTCAGCCGAGTGGACTGCACGTGATGAACACTAAAAATTCTTTAACTTCACTAAAATGCTATAACTCACATACTAATAGTGCAACAGCTGTCAAATTTATACACGTGTCTTTTGAAGGTTAGGGCTAACTAAAAATCCTATGCAGTTAATACTATTAGCGCCATCTATGTGTCAGCCTATGAACTTTCAGCCCTCTTTATTTCACGAAGCAAATAATAATTCGCATCTGACTATCAATGATCTTATGAAGTAAATAATAATCATGATGTAACTGCAGAGGGGGTGAAAATGAGTTTAACCACTCCATACCGTTATTTGACCAGAAGCAAATGTTCGGGCTAAAGCTGAATTTGCCATTGGCCAACAATTCAAACTCCAGTTTAAAAGATTATGTTTGTGCACAGACATAACGCGAATGCAAACAGTTGGTCATCTGGCATGGAGACCAACCTAATCGAGTCCCCTGTAAACAGCTTGTATGGAAATTATTACTCATTTAGAGTCTGGGAGTGCAGAATCCAGTTCTCCGGCAGAACTGCTCCTCTCACGTTGCGCAATCATAGCCAGTCTTGACGAACGGTGACTCTTGGCCGACCTGCCAGTCGCTACTGATAGTCGGTTAGCATCTTCCAAACTTTTAAACCTCTACCGCAGTCTTGAGACCGCAACATTGAGGAACATTCAGAATTCGAGATAACTCGGTTTGCGATCATCCAGATTCCAGCATTTTAACGACTCTTCCTTTCGCAAACATATACAGTTGGCGTCTGCGTGCTATCATTCGTCCTGTTTGACCGTTAATAACGTTCCTTCGCACGTATATCCCGTTCGACACTTGTTTGAACTTCTTACGTATGCCGCGTGAGCAGGTTTGGACGTATTCAAGTGTTTTGTGTATGACGACATCCACTGAAGTGTTTTGCATAAAATTAACATTTCCCTTTCATTTAATGATTCTTCAAAGATGCTTTCGAACAATTTTGCCAATATTTACTCAAATTGTTTTGCGTTTTAAGAATTCTGCTTAACATTTGGACACCAGTTTACATTAATGACATCATTATCTTGATAGGAACTGCCGCACTTATTTATGAACAACTAAAATATGGCCCCCTATCACAAAAATTCTTTTTTTTAGGATGGAAGCTGTTATTCCCGAAGACAATGAATGGGGTATTCAGATGGATGGCGGGAAGTGGAGTGGAGCTGTAGGCATGCTGCTCGAGAGGGTAGGTGCTGATATTAACGATTGCTCTTTGCACGGGCACTAATTAATGGTACAGGTGTGGCATCATTTAAACAATCTTTCAACAAACAAAAGAAGAAGAAAAAAAATAAAAAAGGGAGTAAGGTCAATTAGAAAATAAAGGTCAATTAGAAGGTCAACGTTGTCCTGCAAGTTTTAGAAACTCCTATTATGTTTTTGCTTATTGTGTAATGTCCAAAACCAAATAAATTTTCATTAAATAAAATACCATTTGCTCAATGTGATGAAATTCTTGATGGTTTCTTGAGAAATTCTGCTTTACTTTGAAACATTCGCAATGCAGTTCACGAGTAAACACTATTTATTACAGTTTGATCTCAAACAAACAAACAAAAATCCGAAAACTTAAGTTCTGACATTTAATAATCGGAAAATCATTGATTCGACGGAAGACACCGATTTTTGATCGATTAATGTTTGCCTTATCGATTCACGAAATATAATGATCAGAATTCAATTATTTTCTTACATTTATTAAATTTCTATTATTCATTTATGAAACATTAAGCAACTTTATAAATTTATAGATATGTTATTCTCATAAAATAATAACACAGATTCATATTTTTAACTTAATATGATATTTTTATTTAAAATATAAAATTCTAATGCAAAAAATTTCATAACAAAAATTTGTGAACGACCTTTTCTAATTTAAATTCCAAACAGAACTATTTATAGTTTTGTATTATTGATGAAATGTATATTTTTTTAATCATTAAATTTCGCTTATATTGTTTATTTGATATTTTTTGTGAAAACTGCTCGTGTTTTGTAATATTACTTTGCAAATAAACATAAGCACAATGCTTAGCCCCTCGATATATAGAGCGTGCTTTGTAGAGAAAGTAGTCCTTTTATATCGCTCTTTCAGTATGTCCCCCACCCTTTTTTTTTTCCCCTTCCCAATGGGCTTGATATAATGAACGATACCAAAAGTATCGCTCAGGTGGGGAAAATGACAAATTTGGTGATACTCGCGAGAAAGAAGCTTTTTGAAAAATTTTGGGTTGTGTATAAGACATTTTAAAAACTATACGACTCCTCCCGTAATTTCAGAGATATTTGATTTGAGATATTTGATATTGCCTTGTAAGAAAAAAAAAAAAAAAAAAAAAAAAATTTAAACATCTCAAATTTTTAAATTTATTTGATATGTACTTCTAATAAAAAAACTTTAAAGAAATAACTTTCATCTTAAGCTATTATTTTAGCTATTTCATTATAAAAATTTAATTATGAAAAAATATTTTCAAAAAAGAATAGTAAGAAGAAAAATATGAGAAACAAAAATTGTACTATACTATGGGCTTAACATTGTACTATTTAAATATTTATCCTAAAACTTATAACATCTGTGATAATGAAGTTGCTGTGAAATAAAAATGGCTGCCATCACAAAACCGCTATGAATGAATATAAAATAAAAAATGGTCGAGCAAAAAGTATGCATGGTCATAATTTTTTCTCACGGCACCCTACGCATATATCTATCTGGTATATATTAATATTTATATAAACACTAGCAAATCCATGTAAAATCCGTTAAATTTTAGTATATGTAAAGATAATAAACGACAACAGCATAAAGAAATATTTTTATAAAGCTTTGAGTGAATTGACAAAAGTTCAGCACATTGTCACTCTTTTTGTTGGTGTGATTTTTATCCCAATCACCAACTTTCATTCTTTTTTTTTTTTTAAGCCGAAATGTTTATCAAGCACAACGAAGTCGAGTGGCTGTGACAATTAGGAAGTGAACTGGCTTTTGATGAGTGACCTTGGCACCTTTTTTAATGTTTTGCTCATCAAAAGATTAGAATGTTTAAAATCATGGGCTCCTCTTATCTCTTTACGTAAAGGTCCCGCAAGGTTCCCCAAGGTACCGCAGCACTAACTTTGGGAACCTTGGACATATGCATCTTTATTACATTAAACCATAATTTCTCGTGATTCCTCAACAATAGATTAATAGAACATCATTTATATTTTCTTTTCTTTCTAATTATGCACCTAAAATACGACTACTTAAAGAAATTATTATTTTTTTCCTTCAGAAAGTCGACATGATTCCTTTCTTGGGTATTACACGGGGCCGAAACCGGGTCCTGGACTATTCCGAACCCATGATGACCACCAGTACTGCAATCCTGGTCCAGAAGCCCAGGGAACCCCCACGCACCTATATCTTCCTGCGGCCTTTCTCATCTCACGTGAGTCAAATGAGTACTTTGGGATTCAATTTGATTCACTTGCTTAACATTAAATATTATCTTATTTTTAAAAATGAATGGAAATATATCTTTTAAAGTATTATAAATATTCTATTTCTACATAAAATAAATATGATGTGTATCTTATTGGCCAAATTAACTTGACTTTACAACTTCAAACGATGCCGATGTTTATCCTTTTGCATATCATAGAAAACTTGAACAATGCGAATATTTAACACTTATGTAACTTACCGAAGAAACGATAAGGTTTAATGAAACAAACATCTCCCCTCGTTGCATTTCATTGAGAATTGGTACGATCTGGACATTTGACACTCCGTTGCATATGATTGAAAAGTCTAACAATGTGGACATGTGTCATTCCTTCATATCAATGAAAAGTTTAATAATGTGAGTATTTGCTACTCATTGCATATCATTAAAAAACTTGAACGATGTGGACATCTGTCCCTCATTGAGTATTGCTATATTTTGCACGTGCAGCGTTAAATTATATTTACACGTGTAGCGCGTGTTAATGTACTGTTAAGTTATATTCTTTGCACGTGTAGCATTAAATTATATTAACACGTGCAGCGTGTGTTAATGTTTAGTTAAGCAAAATTGGAAACTTTATTGTTGTTCTATGACAAATAAAGTTGGCTGTTATTGTGTTGTAATTTACTTTATTGTGGCGAATCTGGGATTCCAGTAAAGTAAGTGTGATTTGCAATTCGATTATCGAAAGCATAAACTTTATTTTGAAAGAGATGACGTAGAAATTGTATGATTGTTAGTAAGTGACATTTTTTTACGTTGAAAGTATCATTGACAAGTGAAACGATTCGTATATTTTTCAATTGTTGCGTATCGTGGCAAACTTTAGCCATAGTAAACTTGAACGATTCAGATGTATGCCCCATTATAGATAATGAAGATATACAAACAGCTTTTAGTTGCGCAGCTTTTTCTTTCTTATCTCAGTTTTCTCTTGTATGATAGACTTCAAATCATTTGTAAAGATTAAATGGCCACCAATATCTCCAGTTAGAAAGCAGTGCATGCCATACATAAATCCCTACACACTGGAATTCATTTTTAATGACATGTTTCAAATAATTCAACTGCTTTGTCCTATAAAAATAACAATAGAATAACTCATAAAAGATAATTCGATATTAAAATAATAATACCAATTGTTGGTAAACCATGTTAAATTTATATGTTATTTTCGCAGGTATGGATTTGCATCACTCTGACGATTCCAACGATGTCTTTTGTGCTATACTGCGTACACAGGGAGAGCTCTAAGTTCATGTCAGACAAGAAAAGCTTGGGTAAACGGAAAGGGGGTCTATTCGCGTACAGGAACTGTTTCTGGTACATGTATGGCGCCATATTGCAGCAGGGTATGTTTGGTTGAGAAATTCTTTTACACCAATAAGAAACTCTATAAAAAAGAACGAATACATTGTCTTCTGATCAAATCTAACAATTTTCTTACTATCTCTCATTTTAATGCTTTACTACCTTTTTTATACATTGTAACCTTATTTAAATTTATTTTACAATTCTTAACGCAATTTTTTTAAGATTTAAATTCTCATCATAATTTTTTTTTCTTTTCATCATGTGTCCTGGATGATCATGTATCCTGATTAGAGATATAGCTATAGAATATAAAATAAATAAGAATATAAGTTACCATTTAACAGATTAATCTTCTCATGGCAACACGAGAAAATTTCACTTCAAAAACTTTTATTTAAAATGAAGGATAATTTTCATGTGCTTGTATTTAAGTGTGTTTTAAACTTGGCATGAAATATGTGTTGCTAAATATAGCGATCACCCATATCAAGTCACGCACAAGTCATATTTACTAATCTATTACAAGAATAATCTTTCCTATTGCTGTTGAACAGGAGGTGTGCATCTTCCAGTGACGATTAGTGCACGCATCGTGGTGTGCTTCTGGTGGCTGTTCGTAATGGTGGTGATGGCCACATACAGTGGTAACCTGATCGCCTTTCTCACGTTCCCAGAGGCTGATTGGAAGGTAAAGGGTCTAGAGGACCTGGCCACGAAACAGTCCGTAGCCGTCCTTATACAGGAGGGCACCAGTATACATCAAGAAATAGAGGTACTACTTCTTGTTAAATTATCGCTTACTGATTGCATTCTTATTTTATTTCATGTCAATAGATTTTTACCAGAAATTTATGGATTTCATTGTGAAGCACTAATTTTCTGAAATGAAAAGAAATACTTCATTTTTCTTACTTTTGACGTTATACTCCCTTGTTAATATATAGTTTATTTAAAAAATTGTTATAATACCTTGGCACTTTCAACAAAAGATGAAAATAGTATCAAAATCTCACTCCTTGTTCTATCTATGTGTGCTAATGGGTTATCTCGAAACTGCTTGTACAAATGTTGTTTGGCTGATTGAACTATTTTCCACAGCAATCATATAAGAAATATTTTAGAAAAGTCTTGAATGAAGGGACAAAGGTTTGTACGCCGTCATTCATGTTATTGGTTTGAGCTTTACCGCCAATCATTAATTTTTACTAACCTTTCCTTCTTTCTTTTGACAATTGCGGAATGAACTGGTTTTTGATGAATAACCTTGACACTTTTTTCATTTGGTTATCAGCATCAGATTAAAGATACTGGGTGTCTCGCAGACCACTTCCTCATTCTATTTGGCACTTTTGTGGTTTGGTTTGTCGTTCTACGGTCATCTTGTGCACACGAGGGCTTAACAGACCGGGACCTACAGTTTAAAGTGGATTCCAAATCATTACAAACATCCATGACACCACCGGAATTCAAACCCGAAACATGTGGTGACGAGCGCCAGCTACTCGGACCAGCACTTTTTTTGGGGGAGAGCATGAAACCTTATTCTTAAGGAAATTTACAATTCCAAATATAACATAGCTCTCAGTCAGAGGTTGGACAGTCTTACTTAAGAAGCTGTAAATCTCTCTTGCAGGAATCTCCATGGAGACGCTTCAGCTGATCAGGAAGCGGTTCGTGGAGGGCAAGAACGCCTTCCTCATCACCAATCTGTCGGACGTCCTTCCCCAGATCGAAGAGGGAAGGCGGTGGTCGCCGACGACTTCTACGTGCTATCGGACATCATCAAGTCGGAGCACAACAAGACGGGCAAGTGCAAGCTGGCTCTGGCGCCGGACAAGTTCCTCGAGATCTACCTGGCCATCGCCACCAGGAAGGGAAGTCCTTACCTCAAGGACATCGACGACATGTGAGTATAATGTTTGGTGATCAAGTAACGATTTTTCTTGGGAGATCTCGATTGATTGAGATAGATTCTATCGAGATATCGATCTAGTTCCTCGAGATCTACCTGGCCATCTCGATTTCTCTTGTTACCGATCTTCTCTTGGAAGTTTCCAAGAGAAGATCGGTATTTCTCGTTATATAGCTTAAGTTCGACGACATATTAGCTGAGGGATCTGGCAGACAACTTTCATCTAGGTTCTACTATAAGTTTGTTATTTTCCAATGCAAGGCAATTTTGATCTAAATTATTCACCATTAGAACGGGAAATATATGAGCAAAATTATGGCCTATATTATATAGGCAGGATGACAAATTAGCATTAAAAGGAAACTATGCAAATGATTTTAATTTTGATTTAAATCATTTGCATAGTTTCGTATTCGGAATAGTTGTTTATTAATTTGGATAGTTTATTGTTTGTTACTGTGAAGCAGAATCGGTTTTTCTCTTTCAAAAGCAGAGTTTTATAATCTGTAATAGCATTCAGAGCTTTACTGTAGATATGTTTGACAGAGGTTTTTCTTTCAATAGCATTATTTTGTATGCATTCCAATTTCTTGTTAGAAGTGGCTACGATCATTGACACAAAAGCAAGCGTTGCATCCTTTAGATTGTAAAAATAAGAAATACGCCTTCTTTTACAACATTCAATGCGTTATATTGCAACAAGGCTACTTGGATCTCGGAATGTCCAAGCCTTTTTTCTCTGCACAGAAGTCACTTCTATAATGACTACGCTAATTACTATTTTTTAATAATCACAGACTTCAATGCTGGCAATACTGGAAACACATCCTCTATATGGTTACCTTATTGCTTATTGTTCACATTTTTATTTCAAAATCTTTTTTTTTTTTACTCATAAAATTGTAGGTGTTGTTTTGGGGAGCTGACTTTTCGTGTCCTTGATCACTTTTTTTTTTTGTGTCCTCGGCCATTTTCAATTTTACCCATAAAATTATGGGCATTGTTTACGAGACAGGAGTTTTTCGTTTTCTTGGCCAATTTTTTTCATGACATTGACCACTTTCAACATTTCTTACTGGTTAATTTTTAAAACTTTTTTAAGAGCAATTCTTATTGGTTTATTTAAATTACCTGAATGATTTTTTTTTTTATACATAGTATTTTCAATTTCTTTTCGCGAACTTTTTTTATGCATAATATTTAGTTAAATTTCTTTCATGAGCTAACAATTATATAATTAAATGTAAAATTGTTCTAAAAGATCGTCCAATGAAAGCAAAGACAATGTTGTTTCAAAGTGAAAAAGCGATTCTTCAAGAAAAGAAAAGCGTACAGTATTCAAGAGGTTTTTTTTTTTATTTTATAAGTTTTCTATTATGCATTTTGTTATTACATTCCTTTCTAAATTTTATGGGCAATCTGTATATCAGCCCAGACAATTATATATATATATATATATGCTGGCCAATGCTTGTATTGTTCAGCGATATTAACCATTTGTTTAAATCACCATAATTATTATCTCTTTCTTTATAAAACAAGAGATTTGCATGTGTGTAACCGTACTTTTTATAACTTTAAAAACTACAATGCTTAAAGATTCAATTTTATTCCTTCGAATTCCTTACATACTTTATCTACTTCACAGCCAAAAATCGAGGGAAAAAAAATTCGTTAGTTATTTATTAATTAAGTGAAAACTGTTAAGTTTTGGTGAAAAAATCGTGCTTTTTAATTATTTAAAATTGTTTTTCTCCACCATTTCTTTTTATATTTAAAAAAGAAAAAGGTGTTAAACAAGTTTATTTGTACGGCGATATCTTAAAAACTACAGTAATTAAAAGCACAACTAATTTTCTTTGATTTCTATACTTTTTATTTGCTAATAGCTAAATGCCACGGAAATTTTCTAAATTAGCTATTTTAATTAAATACAACGATAAAAAATTGTTGATCAAATAAAAATTAAAATTTCTGAAATACTGAATACCCAAAACTTTCATTTATTAAAAGGTAATAAATAATTTATAAAAAATTTAACTGCTTTTGCTTATATTTTTGTCTGTTTGGTTTTTTTTTTTTTTTTTTTTGTCGTTCAAACTGTACGCTATTAAAGAGGCTTAAAATTTATTTTGTTTACATTCTATTCAATTATATTATTTTTTTTTTATTTTGTTATAATAAAGTAAATTAAATATTTGTGTGTGGTGCTCTAATTATAAATCTTTTGATACGGTTGTGATTTCGTAGAAACGGAATACAACATTTTCCTATATTTTCTTTTAATTAAAAAAAAATCCATTATCTTTTTGTGTAGAAATCTCGAATGGATACTTCATTTCAGAGTTAAATTATTTTAATGTCTTTATTGTTCAGAAAAGAAATATTGATATTTTGCATTACTTTTTTTGTAAAACAATTTAAATGAAACATGATTTCTGGTTCTATATGTAAGAAACGTAATTATTTTTTACATTCGTTCAATTGTTTAATTATTTATTTAATTTTATTCCATGTAATTTTAAAGGCGCTTTATGTTCTAAATTAATAGCAATTTAATTTTTGTAGCAAAACTGCGTTCACTAGTGATATTACAAAGGCAAAGCAATTTATTGAATACACTGGTGCTTCGATAAATCCAACTAGATATGTGCTCCTAGTGAAATATTGTTTCTCCAGAAAATATTGTTCCATTTTCTTCTTCATTGGCGTAACAATCCCAGTGCGGCCAAGGCCGTCTGCGTACTGGCTGATTTCGAGACAGGATATGTTTACTTTTACGGGTACGGTTTTCAGCTTACATCCAAGGCATATTAGACCGGGACCTAGAATTTAAAGTGGATTCCGAACTAATACAATCATCCATGACATCCATGGACTCGAACCCGAAATCTGTGGCACCGAATGCCAGAGATTCAACTATTTTGCGAATCTATAAACGCATTGTCCAGATTTTCTTTGAGCAGATTTTTAATAATAGTCAAATCTGATGATTTTTAACCAAGTACAGGTAGAGAAAAGAGGGGGGGGGGGACATTAACTTGCCAAGTTTTCATCTATGTATTTCTTATTTTAAGACTAAGCAGTGTTTGGAGTATTTTAGACAACCCCCATCAATTTCCAATAACATTACGATTTTCATGGAAACGTATTAACAATTTTCCCATCATTTTTATGGGAAATATAAATTTTAGTACACAACTCGCTTTGCATATTAAATCTAAGAAACTGTAGCATACGTATCATTACATTAGTCTTCCACAAGTTCAGCAGTCCCTGACCTGCTTCTTCTATCTACAGCCATTCCTCTCCAAACCTCAGATTTCACAATCGTTTAACTCTTTTCAATGTCATCTAACAATCTAATCAGTGGCTTTCTTTTAAGTTCTTCAGTGAACCACCTTTCCAAGCACCAATTCTCAAGTCCTTTACCTTTCCGAGTCGTCTGGTTAGAGTCAAGGTTTTTGCACTACGTTGAGGTCTTTGAACTGATATATACACTGAAGAGACAAAAGTCGTTGGGATAGCAATATGCAAATTTTCAGATGGCAGTAGAATCGCGTAGAACAGGTATAAATGCGCAGTGCTTTCATTTCTGTTCAAGTTATTTATGTGAAGAGGTTTCGACGTTATGATGACCGCACGACGGGAATTAACAGACTTTGAACGCGGAATGTTAGTAGGAGCTAGACGCATGGGTCATGCCATTTCGAAATCGTTAGGAATTCAACATTCCCAGATCCACTGTGTCAAGAGTGTGCCGAGAGTATGAAATTTCAGGCATACCATCCCACCATGGACAGCGCAGTGGTCGACCGCCTGCACTTAACGACCGAGACCGGCGACGTCTGCAAAGAGTCGTAAATTCTAACAGATAAGCAACACTGCGTCAAATAACCGCAGAAATCAATGTGGGACGTACAAGGGACTTGTCTGTTAGAACTGTGCGGAGAAATTTGGCTTTCTTGGGCTATTCCAGCAGAAGACCAACTCGAGTGCCTTTACTGACAGAACGACATCGCTTGCAGCGACTCTCGTGGGCACGTGAGCATATCGGTTGGTCCCTAGATGAATGGAAAACCGTGGCCTGGTCCGATGAGTCACGATTTCAGTTGGTAAGAGCTGATGGTAGGGTTCGAGTGTGGCGCAGACCCCACGAAACCATGGACCCAAACTGTCAGAAAGGCACTGTTCAAGCTGGTGGTGGCTCCGTAATGGTGTGGGCTGTTTTTCATGGCATGGACTAGGTCCTCTGGTGCGACTGGACCGAACATTGACTGAAAATGCTTATGTTCAGCTACTTGGAGAT
The DNA here is from genome assembly GCA_021605095.1 of Caerostris extrusa. NCBI lineage: Eukaryota > Metazoa > Arthropoda > Arachnida > Araneae > Araneidae > Caerostris > Caerostris extrusa. The sequence goes on along the minus strand of BPLR01011609.1, from coordinate 18,160 downwards.
CACTTGCAGCCATTCATGGACTTGATGTACCCAAACAACGATGGGATTTTATGGATGACAATGCGCCATGTCACCGGGCCACAACTGTTCGCGATTGGTTTGAAGAACATTCTGGACAATTCCAACGAATGATCTGGCCACCTAGATCGCCCGACATGAATCCCATCGAGCATTTATGGGACATCATCGAGAGGTCTGTTCGTGCCCAAAATCCTGCACCATCAACGCTTTCACAATTATGGACGTCTATCGAAACAGTATGGCTCAATATTCCAGCAGAAGACTTCCAACGACTTGTTGAGTCCATGCCACGTCGAGTTCCTGCACTTCGCCGGGCGAAAGGAGGGCCGACACGATATTAAGAGGTATCCCATGACTTTTGTCACTTCAGTGTATATATATATATATATCGGGTTCAAATCCCGGCGTTGCCATGGATGTTTGTAGTGGTTCGGAATCCAATTTAAATCGTAGGTCCCAGTCTTAGTAGGATCGTAGAGCGTTGCGGGGTAGTGTTACTCCGCGTCCGTGGCTTATCTTCAAGTTACATGCAGTTGCGTAGTGCAAAGTAAGTAACGTCAGTGCAACCCTTATGGCATAAAAGATCACGGTCTATTTTCCAGCTGCATTAGAAAATATATATATACTGAAGTTAATTAGTCTTAGGCGTATCACTATATCAGCCTTTCTATATTAGCTCAAATGATTAAATCTTCAGTTTAATATCATTTTTTGAGCATGCTTCTTTGTTCTAAAGCGGCAGTATAACTTTAATCTGGCTATCACGCCATTACCAAAAGCGCGTATTACCTTTGCTTCAGCTTTTTCAAGTCAGCGCATAGCATATGATTACTGTAATTTATCCGCAGGACTCACGAACAAACAATTTTCTATCATATGACCTTTTAAAATAAAGTTGTTATGAAATAAGTCGTAAAGTCGAAATGGTCTATGGTTTTTGTGCATTCCTGCTGCAAACAGATAAAACAAAGCAATTACTTATTAATGTACTAGTAAGACATACTTGTATTTTTAGTTAAAATACACCGCCCTCAAAAGTTAAGGAACAACCGTTTTTTTGCGCCTAATTTGCAAATGAATGAATGTAGAAACACCAAATTTGGATGACGCACAAAACAGTTATGTATTGACTGCAACATGTAAGTTTAACATAAGAAAAACGCGAAAATGATTTTTAACAAAACAAAAAAAAAAGCAATCTCGCCGGAAAAGTCCATTCTTGGAAAAAATAATAATCACAGTTTTATGTGGTAAAATGTCATAGAAACATAAAAAAAAAAAAAAAGAGTTTTAATAAGGGATATGCCCACCCTAACATGAATACATTGACAGCATCGACTTTCCATGCTGTCAATTAAGTTGTCGGTTACCGAAATGAGAAGTGAAGACCAGACACGGAGTAAGCTTTGTTCCAGCTCCCCTAAAGACCTTGGAGAAGAACTTAAAACAGCAACCTGTCTACCAAAATAGTCCCAAAGATATTCTATCGGATTCAGGTCTGGAGATCGAGCTGACCATTCCATTCGCTCAAATCAAGACCCTCAAGATATTCCTCAACAACTACAGTTAGGTGAGGTCGTGCTTCAAATTGCATTTTTCTTTCCATCAAAATGAAAAATTGCCAATTGCACCGGCATATGGGTGGACATATGGATCAAGGATCTCATTCCGATGTCTCAAACCAATCACAGTTCCTCCATGGAACACACGTAGGTCAGTGTGACCACCGAGTGAGATCCTTGCCCAAACTATTATTCTACCACCTCCGTAACTGTGTATTTCGACAGTATTGGATTGATGGTATCTGGTGCTTTGTTCCCCTCCAGATCAGCAGACTTCCTGTATCGCTGTCCAGTGTGAATCTGGACTCTTCTTTAAAGAGTACAGGAGCCCATCGCTGTCTGGTCCAGGTCTGTTCTCTTGCCCAAGATAAACGGGCCCTTCTCTGTCGTCCGTTGAGGGGGACACCCACAACTGGTCGCCTTGCATAGAGACCTGAATTGTGAAGACTCCTTCGCACCGTACTAGCGGATATTCTTCTCCCTGATGCTACAGAGTGGTCTACAACAAGTAGCGGCACAGAAATGCTTCTTCTCCTTTGGGCCGAAAGAGGTGTTGTAGCTCGTGGTCGACTTCGAACATGTCTTCTGGACACAGAAGCTTCGGTTTGATACTGATTCCAGAGACGGTGGACCACACTGCGAGGCACACTAAGACACCTAGCAGCATCAGCCTGGGACAACCCCATTTCTATCCATCCGACCGACCGCCACCTGAACGAATCGGGCAAACGACTTCTCACAGACATTCCGGGATCCCATTGCCTATTGTCAACTAATCTGCTAACATAAGTTGTAAATCAACAAAGTTACACGCGTAATTACAAAAGCCTCATATTCGCATATTTTCTCTCATTCATATATGCGTTCTTTTATAAAAAAAATAAGGGTAGCTATTGTTTTTACATAAAGTTCGTTTTTATCTTTTATTTAAACTATAAATTTTGTTGTTACTGTCATTTTTTTTTATGGTGAGCTTCAGAAAAACATTTTGTTCCTTAACTTTTGGAGGCCAGTATACTTTACATAACGGTATTTTTGTAACTATTTGTTGCAGATTGAGACACCTGTGGCATGGAGGGCTGATGCAACATTGGGGCAAAGAATTCTCTCAGCTCAACTCCCACGAGTGCTACTTCGTCACGACCACCTTGAGAGGGGGACGCAAGGATTTGGCCCTGAGCGACCTCTACGGGGCCTTCATGATGCTCTTTACGGGCTGCTCATAGCCATCGTAGCTGGCTGCTGCGAGAAGGTCTGGCGGAAACTACAAAAGCGCTCAAACAATAAAAAGAACACTTCGCAAAGGACAATCTAACATTTTCTCCATCAGGGGTGTGGTGATGTTTGTTGTAGAATAAGTCCTTGGCGGAGAACAAAAATTTGATTAAGAGGAAGATCTTCAAACTTAAAAGTGAAGAATTGTATTCAGTGGTCAATCAAAACCCTGCTGAGTTGCCACTACATGGCAATTCTATAGAGTGGCTTAATTTTGATAGCATCATACGATTTAAATGAAACAATGCATTTCAGATGATAAATAAAAATAGTTTTACTATAATGGAAAATATTTTTTTTTTTTCATCCTATCAAATATTTTTTGCTAATTTCCATAAAAAAAATAATATAAAAAACAAAAATTCCTAGTCAATTGATATTTTTTTTTTTCACTCTATTGCAGAAAATCCTTTATAAATAATTTCCATGCATTTTTTAAGTTTATCTCTGGTAGATATATGCAACTTCAATCTAAAAAAAACTAAATTTAATTAATTAAATTTAACTACCGAATTAATATTTGAAAAACTGTATTAACATCCAAAAGTGACATCCACTGCAAGATAAAAAAATATATTTGAACTTGAGTGGATGAATAAAAAGTATTTTATGAACGACTGAAAATTTGAACAGGATATATATAGGGAGAGTGTGAGCTAATAGAAGGAATTGAAAAATAATAATGACCAAGATTTACAAACGTAAGGATAAAGTCGTATGTAATTGTAGATAAAAAATTCAAATAACAAACATATAATCTTCATAATATCAATTAAAAAAATTAAAACGTGATTGAATAATAAAATAAAGTAAAATATGGAATGGTTTTTTTATTGATTACTCTTCTAATGACAGAAAAATTTTTTTTTTTTTTGTTCTCACATTTATGCTTACGTTTAATACATGCGTATTAAAAGTAAACTTGAGTACATGTGTATTTGAATTTCCAATAATTTAAACATTGATTTATTGATTTTTGAAACAAATATTGAATTTTAAAACATATATTGATTGTTGTTTATTTATAAAATTAAATTGTAATTTTGATGATAAATTGCGTTAAAGTAAAATTAAATTTCATTTATAAAATAGAGATTCACAAGATCTAAAATTCGATTTAAAAACCAGTGCAATAAATCCATTTTTTAGCACTCAAATAAAACATTTCTTCAATTTTGAATTATTTATTACCCCATACATTTTTTAACTGAAAATATTGAATTATGAATTTTTACGAACCAGATTTTCAAATTAGTGAATAACCAACATTTAAAAAAATATTTTTGATTTCAAAAACATTTTTGAATTTAAAATGATTTTTAACTTGTGTGTATGTGTTCGACTTTTGGTATAATTGATTATGCATTTGTTGATTTTTGCAATATTCTCTCAATTAACGTAAAGACTCTCCGGGAACTGGGGATTTTTAACCAATATCTGTAAATTAAAACATTCGGCGGTATAACCACAGCTTTCTGTCTATTGTTAGACCTTTTTTTTTTGCTGCAAACGAATGGATCAGACTTATTCAATCCATAGAGTAGTAATAAAACAGAATAAGTCCCCTATTCTAAGGAACAGAAAGTTGAGGCAAAATTCTTCCGTCCTTTTCGTACTAGAGTGGGCACTGTATCGCCGCTTGGATTATTTTCGCTACGCCCATTTATTTAGGAAACGTAAATCATGCTGTAAAAATTCTGAGATATTCTTCTTCTTAATCCAAACATTTATTTACTCAAGGTAAATACATGCCAGAAATGTTATTTTGTTCATAACTCTGATCCTTTTGTATGAAATATATTAAAACATTACAAAATAAAATATTCATTTATACGAACTTTTTGTAATCATTTTGGAGAAAATATTACACAAGAAAATTCATTAATAGAATATAAATGCCAAATATTTAGAAATATTTGACAGCTAAAAATGAACCATTTCTTTTGAAAATCATTGCATGATAGTAGACCTTTTCCTCCTTCCAGGCCAACAATGTAGAATAGTAATGGCCAACAGTAAAGGTTGTTGGCAAAAAATCGCCTGTATGTCAAACTAAAAAACTCTGAAACATATGAAAAAAAATATTTCCTAAATGAGTGTCGTATATTCCGCAGTGCAATATACGACACTCATGATCATTTGTCCTCTATAACACAAAACATTGTGACTCCTGACAGAAAACCGTGGCGACAGTAAAAATCACATGAGGATCATGCTTGATTCCAAACTGGCAGGCCCGATGCGCGCTTTATTTTATTGCTACTGTAGGAGTCAGCAGCAGCTTATGAAACAAATCTTTTCAAACTATGGAATTTTATTTTGTGTTTGTACTTTTATGGTTCGATGACTGATGGTGTGAAAAAACATCCGCGTTTTAAAAGCGGAAACGGGACGAATCGATTTCCTGTTAGGGGTGATAGTCAAATATACGCGACGCAGAGCAGTTTTGTGAGAAAAAGTTTTCATAGTAACTCACGTTTTCGTCCGGAGACACAAAATGTATTCATTAAATTTACTATTTTTTATTACTTTTATTAATTACATTCAGTTAGAAAAATCTGCATTAAAATACTTGAAAATTATCTGACGACATGATGAGAAATACATTGGCCAGATCTATCTTGGCAAAACAAAATAACCACAAATTTTTCTATATTTCTACTTTTTTTTTTCAAACTAATTCCTTTCCGTTATTCTGAATAGAATGTTAAACTTTCCTCTTTCTGTGGAAAGCTAGGAGTGATTTCATTATAAAAGATATCTTGCATTATCTCCAGACCCCTAAATTAAATTTTCCTGATGTCCATATAATCTATAAATTCATTAAAATTAATCAAAACATTTTTTTTTTAACTTTTGAATAAAGAAAATACTCTCTTCAAATGCTTCAATTTAGATCTAAATTGAAAAAAATTCAAACCAAAACTTTATTTTTGTTGGGATTATTTTCTTTTATCGGTGCTTCGGTTTCCAATAGACTCGCCTCCACAGCCTGCACTACATAGCGCTTCATACGCAGGCATGAGAGTTCCGATTCTTGTGACGGGTCGGCGCTCGACCGTTAAGGCTCGTTCCCACAGAGGCGTGAGGCGCTACGCGTGAAGCATTAAACAATAACTAGCCTCACCACGTTCGATTGAAACCGCTTCGAGTTGACCAACTTTCAACCCGAAGCGGAACTTCACTAGGCGTAATGCTATTTCTGACGTTTCGCTGTGAAGGGGTCGAAAAATTTTCTTGCCTGCCGGGGGATCTTCAACGCTTAACGCCTCGGTGGGAACGAACCTTTATACGTCCTAGTGTGAACAGTATTTTACGTGAAAATATGTGACATTGTAAGTAATGCAGCAAGTTCGTATGCTGAAGGATTAACCACAAATAATGAGATATACACAAGACAAAGAGACGAAATAAATATATCTGCACAGTACAATAACAGTGCAATGTACTTTTATTCCTGTAATATCAGGCAATTACAAAACTGCAACTTAAGCACTTTTTAAAACTTTCATATTCAAAAACATACTAACATCAAGTAAAATACATTTGATACTGCTGATGATTGAAATGAATACCATTCTCACTGCTGCTCTCAGACCTACGGCACAATTAAGGCAACCACAATCGGAAAGAGTAGAAAAAAAAGAATGAAGCGAATTTGGCTACATTTTGGTGTATTTTTGGCACCTTTTTGTGGCAAACAAAAACAAACTCATAAAAAAAACTCTATTTCAGTAGCACAGCAGGACCCTATACTGATATTTTTAAATCAATTTATTATTTTTTGCGGTGGCAACCGAAACATGAACTTCTGCGACATTTTCCTTGCGCAACTTTTTTCTGTTGGTAAAAAAATTTTAAGAAAAAAAAAGAAATCCTGCTGTGCTATTTGTTGCAAAACATTTTGTTCTTATAAAATTACTTAAAACATTTTTTTTACACATACAAATCAATATTCATCTTTTGTGTTTTTTTCGATGCCTAACAAAAATATCTAACATAGTATAAAAATTTTAAATGGTTTAGAAAATTGTTTTGTACTTATAAATGAGATCATATCATACGACTATTAAAGTTTAAAATTATAAAAGCTAAAATTTCAGCAAAGCGAATTTAAAAAAAAAAATAATAATAATAATTCAGCATTAAGATGAAAATTTGACAAATACTTACATGAGTGTAACAAACCAAGATTTAAAATTGACAATAACACTGAGATACAATTGTTAATTATTTATCTAATGATTACAGACAAAGAAGACCCAACGAATTTCAGAGTGAAAATAAAAAAGAACCCCAAATACCAACAGTTTAATTTGCGCATTCAGTCGCTATATCTCTCAAAAGTTCAGTTGCCACAACTACTACTATTATAAAGAGAGAAAAAAAGGTTTCTCTGAAATTCATTTGGTTTCTCCTTTTAGATAAAGTTTGATGTTTAATAAAACACTGCATAAGATTTAGATACAAATATTTTTTATCTTCTTTTTAACAACAACATTATAAGCAATTACTCAAATGTTCAGGACTTTCAACCAATGACACCGGTTATTTTGATTAGTGCCCTAAGTAGAAAAAAATCTATACCAATAAACTCGAGATGCACTTTTTCGGGTACCTAACAAATATTCTGCAGCCTGTTTCACACACAGTCACAGTTGATTACCGTAAAATCCTAACCATACTCCCATTCTTACTTCACACCTAATAAGAATTTCACCTTAAATTTTCAAATGCCCTTTTTTTCACAACTGCTAACATTTCATTTTCAAAATGCAAACAAACGATGCAAATATTTTTAACGAAATAGTATTGAATTTAAATTAACATTATAGTTTTCCAAAAATTAAAAGAAAATGCATATTTTAATAATGGCAAAATATATTAATAGCACACTTTCCTGTGAATGAAATAGAAATATGTCCGCTATTATATGAATAAAAGGAAATCTTTCACAAAATTTCACCCTTTAAATAGTAGTTTCTTTTGGGGCCGACAGAGGTCGCTGCAGTTAATCGTTCAATTAAGCGTATTATGGTGATTTTGACTTCTCAAATTGATTCATCCAACCCTAACATTTTTTTTTTTTTTCATTAGCATTTTTTAATTTCATACAATTCCACAATTATCTATACAATTCCACAATCGACTTAATATTTGCACAAACAGGCAGTACCGCACCCTACAATATTTTTTTTTTTTTGAAAGTAAAAAAAAATGAGAGTGAGTTATAAAAAGATGACATTTAAACTGATTTACAATGAATTTAAAGGATAATTATTTATTTCCAAGTAGATCTGTGCTCAAATCTTTTCTATAAAATATTGAATTTCAATCGGTGATTTATTAACGTATATACTGATATATATATATATATATATATATTCTTTATCTTCATTATAAATGACATCTTAAATTTAAGAAATTTTGCAATTTCGAGGAGAGGATCATTGTTTAATTTTCACATTATTTCGATTATAAATAATTTTAAAATTAAAGAGGGGTTTTTTTTTTCAAATTCTAAAAGAAGGGTATATTTTCAGGATTCTACGGCAATTATAAACTTGATTTTTCATCCTTGGTTGAATGCCTTAAAAATAAATTTGTTCGTTTTATATTTTTAACATCAAAAATCGTAATCATCATCAATTATTTCTAAAAATCTTACTTCGTACACATAGAATCTGACATATCGTAACAAAATTCGCTGAAAAAATTTTATCAAATTGAAACGTTGATAGTTATTTATTTTAAAATAAACAATAATAATAGTTAGAATCATGGGCTTCCACAGATCCAATCAAATAACACGAGTACATGATAGATTTCTATTGTAAGTTAACAATAGTTAGAATGTGTGAACATGATACTGCCCTGGTACGTGATTCCTAACACCCACAAAAAGGCATAAGTGATAGAAAAAAGGAACTCGGAGAGAGATTTTGTTTACCAGAGCACAGTAAATAATAAAAACTAATGACAACCCATGTCGAAAACTTATTTTTAAAATCAACATCAGTTTTCTATACGCCTATTTCTCTCAGAAAAACTTACAGTAATATAAAATAATTCTTAAATAAATTTAACTAAGTTCCGATACTTTTGATTTCATGATATGTTGATTTTTTTTAACAAAAAAATCATTATCTAAATTATTGATTTTAAACCTAGATTTAGTGTACCCGTGAAAATAATAGCTATAATAGTGGAAAACACACAAAACAAAAGAAGTGATAAGCGTAAGCCTAGTAACTGATTGATCATAGGTTGTCACTAGTCCTGCTCACAACCAATCATATCACGCGATTACTCATGTATTCTGCCCTCTCATTTATTGTTCTTTTCAATTTTTTTCTCCTTAAATAACAGAACATAAGTGACATTAATTTAAACCATTTGATTAATTTGCCAGATAACCAAGAATAGTATCTAATAATAACTTTTTATACATGAAATTTTTTTTTTTTCCAGGCGGTTGGTGGAGATAACCAGCTTCGACTAACCGATCTAAATGAACAATTAATTTTGAAATACAGGAAAATTACGAATAATTGTTAATTTACACATTTCAATTGATATTATAATGGATATATATGGAAAATGAGTCATCTAAAACTGCAGTAGCATTCAATAAAATACAAAGAATTGAATCAAGTTAGCAGATAAAGCTCATTGGCTTAATAATCGCAAGATTAGTAAAAAAATTCAACTAGAACGATCACACAAACTTTTCGTCATTGAATATTTATAATTATTTTAACTGTTTTTCTTCTGTGAAAGCCCACGTTTGGAACAGATGGAAATATTATTGATATTATATTAACTTTGAAAATTGTAGAGCCGAAAACTGACTTATATATATATATATTTATTTATATATATATATATATAAAATGAGTTAGATTTACAATGCAACATCAGCATACAAGTTCAACACTGTTGTTTCTTCCTGACTAAATACATATACAACACATTTGGTTTGAATTGTACAGTTAACTGTAAATTCTACTATGAAACTGACAGTATTTGGTTCACTAAAAATGTAAAAACACACCAATGATGGTCAATCATACTTATGGAATGAACAAGAAACACAAAGACTATTAATGAAAACCATTACTAGAAGTCTCTCTTGTCACCGGAACAGTAAAATGTGACTATTCTTATAACACGGCACCATTTGTTTGAAAAAAAAAAAAAAAAAAACATTGTATGGTCACTCTAATCTGACCAGAGTTCACATGAAACAATTCACAAATAGTTACTTAAAAAAGAACTTAATATATTTTGAAATATTATCAGGGGGGACAAACCACGTGATACAAAGTGGAGAGTGTTCTTTAGTATTTTTATACAGATGATGGTAGATTCGGGTCCCACACTTTCCAGAACTTTCTTTCTTCTTGTCTTCAAATATATTAACATGATAAACATTTTTTTTCAATAACCACATTTGATTATTTAATTCTAAATCACGGTCTATGTTCTATTGAACACGAAGCCTAGGGAACTTTAAAGCATAAACAATGTTTCCATTTTCAATAAGTTTTTCATTTGAGTGAAGCACCAGCTGACAGATAAACACATGAGAACATGCTGAGAAAGCGAATAATCGGGCATGCTGCTGAAATAATAAAACAATAAGAGGACAAGAGCAAAAGACAACAACATTGATGAGTGCAATTGAATGTACAGACTGCCCAACGATTCAAACGGGTAAACACCAGTCCCCATTCCATAACAGACTATTATCAACCATCTGTATATATAATATATCTCTTTTTTGACTTTGTAATATAGTTAGTTTCATAGAAAGGGAGATTCGAGATTGTTCCACTTGTGAATGGGTTGCAGCTTGATTACAGAGTTTTCAGAGGATGTCCGTCTCGTATATTTTAGTTTTCTGTATAGAAGTCGTGGTTGGTTTGGCGGGCACAGCCGGCGCGCCGGCAGACGAGGTGGTGGCTCCGGGTCTCAAATCTCTGGGATTGAAGTGCACGGCGTTGCCAGCCAGGTGCGTCAGTGATCCGGACGACGGCGTGGCCGAGAGGGCCGACTTCAGCAGAATGTTGCTCTCGCTGCCCGTCTTCTTGAGGTCGTTGAGGACAGGCGTCGAAGCGGACGACCTCGAGGGCGAGAACCGCTGGAGGATCTGGCTGCTTTGGAGCTGCTGCAACCTGGTGTACTGGTCCTGGAGCAGCTTCTGTTTTCGAAGCAGCTCCTGGTGGCGCTGCTCCAGCACGTCCACCCGGGTCCTTGGAGGAGTCGGCGGGCCCAGCTTTTTCGACCCTTTGCTAGGGGTGCCCCCTTCGCCCGATTTGCCAACCTGCAGGCCTTCCTGCGAGTTGACGCTCTCGCTGCTGCTGCTGTTGCTGGACAGCGTCTCGCGACGGATGCTCTCCTCCGAGATGGCGCTCGTCCGCAGAAGCTCTTCGTCCTCCTTCTCCTTCTGCGTCATGCCCTCATCCTTCGACACAGACCTGGGCCCCACGGACTTCTTGACGGAGTTGTCCACCTCCCCGGCCGGGGCCGAGTTGCTGCGCAGCTGGCCGAACACCACATCCCTGGGGCTGCCCGGGACATTGGCGTCGGCCGTGGGGGAGGTCAGCGGGGAGCGGCTGGTGGTCCGAGGGGGTGGAGGGGGCGGCGCCTTCTTGTGGGCTACCGGATTAGTGATTGTCCCTTCGACCCCGTCGATGACCGTCTGCTTGGTGTTGCCGCCAGGGTTGACCGCCACTCTGATTATCATGTCTTGGGGCTTCTTGGCATCGGGCGGCACTGGCGACTCGCTGACCTGCAGCTTGCTGGTGATGGTGGCGGGAGCCCTGAAGGCGCTGTCGGGCTGCCCCGGCATGGAGGGCGCGAAGGAGCGGGCGGGGCTGCGCACGGGCGATTCGGCACTCGGGTAGGAAGGGAGGCGTCTTTGGGGGCCCAGCAGACCCGGGATGTTGTCTCGGGGCTGCTCCAGGGGCTTGGTGAAGGTCTGCAGCTCGTCGAGTAGGGCGTCCAGTGCATTTTCGGACGCCCTCTGATGACCTCCAGGCGGGACGTGTATCACAGTGTGGGGATCGGAAGCAATAGTCTGAAAGAATTGCACTGAGAAGATTAGCACATATTCACGTTCTTCACTCAGACAGCAATTCAAGTATTTTAAAAATATAGCATATTTCATTTTTATTAGAAATAACTTTGAGATTAGCATTTATTAGCATTATCATAGTAAATTTTTTTGTCTAATAAAAATGATGATTGTTAATCATTTTTAAACAAATAATGTATGCATCATAATTTATCTTGCTTTGGAAAAACCTTCCTCCATATAACTTCTACGGTGTTTTACGATGCAATCTTGACAATTTACAAAACGTTAACAACATATTTAGTTTACGATTTCTTTAATAAAAAATATGATAAACCTAGCCCAATATTTTTTTCCTTTACCGATGAGAATGGATATATAATAATCCTTCTTTAAACTAAGTGCACATTTATGCAGTAAAGTTTAAGTTTAAAAATAAACGTTACCAAACGCTTTAAAATAAAATTCAAAATTTAGAAGCAATCTTCTAATTATTTATTACTTGATTTTAGATAATAAAGATGTGAAAGTATTTTTATTTTCTTCCACCAATAAAATTCTTTTCGCACTTAGCAATTTTTCATTACCCATAAGAAAAATAAAAATGCTATATCAGAAAGGGATTATTTAGCAATTTATCATTCAGTTACTGTTGTCTATAAACCAAGAGTAAAAGATTAGGAATATCTTGAATATAAAATGCGAAATAAATTCCCAAGAAATACAAAAGTTTTACTTTTTTGACACGCAAAATAATTTTTGAATATTTCGAAATCAGTGAAAAAAAAAGATTTTTTTCATTAAATACGTTCCGGAAATCCATACATTTAATACAGCACCTTAAAAGTTGGAAAGTAAAGTATAGATAAAATAATTTCATCAATCATGTAAAAATTAAACAGGAATATAAAAGCGCAGTTAACTAAGATACAAATAAATATACTAAAAATAAATTTTTAAACAATAACAAAAGTTTTATAAAATTTATCATGTATTACAAATCTAAATATTGTTTTTTGGCATATAAAAATACCCTTATTTCGGAATTTTGTGTTCTTTTATCTTTGCTACGATTAAAATACATAAAATCGAATTCTCTTTCACTTTCATGTTATAATTTTATTTGTAACTCGTAACTTCAATTTACTCTATTTTCCCAAATTCTGGAATCTCAATGCGTTTGATTATTAAAACATTTAAGTAATACTGGAAAGGTTTTAAGAAATTGATCTTTAATTGCAACAAATCGCACAAGTTTGGAAATTTAATCAAAAGACGAATATCAGTTAATCATATTTGATAAATTAATTAAACCGATAATGCTCACGATGGAAAGTCACCAAACACAGCATAAAGCTAAGATGGTCTTTGTATTTGTTAAAAAAAAAAATAGCCTTGTATGTTTTGAGTTAGAGACCAATGTACATATTAATGAAAAAATAAATATTTACGGGAAAATTTTGTCTTTTAAGTATTAAGAACATGCACAGAGGTTGCAATAATTAATACATAATAATATTCCGCAATACTTTGCAATTTATGCTATTTTGTAATGGTCATAAATGTAAAATTCTTATTACCATGGCTAATTAAATACTTGAAATAAATTCCCTTAAATGTAAGGTGTAAATTTAAATGCATCAAAATAACGGGGACGTTCAAAATTCAGGCAACATTTTTAAATATATGGATTACAAAAATAAGTATAATTAAGTCACTCCATTGTAGGTAAACAATGTATGCCAACTAGGTAATAATATAATTACTTATTTGGAAAACAATCTAATATGTTTTTATAAAACGTTATAAACATAATAAGTATAGTAATAACATATTATTTTTTGATAATTTACTTTTGACATTCCTGATGACATATACCCTGTATATAAATATATACATAGCATCAAATTCATATACATTTTTGTATAGAATGTATAGTTGGAAGTGGGTTATGTACATGCATCAGAATACATTTAAGACATACAATGAGAGTGGAGAAAAAAACCACAAAGTGCCTTTGACTGATTGTTGCAAATAGATACCAAAATGGCGACTTAAAAATGGCTTAGTAGCGTCAAAGGATTAATTGGCGAAACATGCAAGCATTTCCCATTTGTAATTTCGGCAATGATAGTCGAAGAACGAGGTCAACTGGAATTCTTGTACATTTGCAAACACAGAGTAAAAATAAAATAGAGTGCACATCTGATTGTCGTTAAGAGGATTTGAAACTCGTCACATGACGGGTATCAGTTGGGGCACGAGAAATTCGTTTTTCAAAGTGTATTCGTTCTTCAAACCGTCACTTCAGACCAAAAATTCCCTATACCTATTATAATACTATTAAGAGATTTAAAAATGGAACCAATGGCATCATAAAAGAATAAATATGAAACGGAATAATAATATAAATTCAAAAGAAAATTTTTTTTTTTACTCCCTTTTAAATTTCGAACAAAATTAATAAATAATCACTTTTTTATCAATTAAATGCCACACCATGTATCAGCAAAATTTAAAAACTTATTAACATATTAAAAACTGAACGGAATGCATAAATTAGCCATATAACATCAGTATTTTTTTTTTTTTGTCAACTTATAATTTATTTTAGAAACACGCAAAGATGTTAAACATAGCATCATTATTTATTTTAATAAAAAATAATTAATTATTACTGTATCCAAATAGACGATAAATTTATATCTAAATATTTGGGATAAGGATAAAATGCGCGGGTGATTATAATAAAAAATAGATTTTTAAAGACAAATTTTATAAATTTAAATTATATTATAAGCTAATTGAGTACGGTGCTGCATTTTTCCTGCTGCTTACTCACATTTAATTTTCCAAAAAAATTAAATACTATTTTTTTTATGAGTGTCAAAAAAATTATTATCGTTCAATAAAATCATAGGTCAAACAATTTATAATCACTTATTAAATCAATCGCGATTGATCACTTTCTATCCATTATCTTATTAAAAGTATCATTATCTTATTACTTCCCTGAATATAAAACGAATTTTAATAAGTTAATGTATAAAATATAGAATTTCTAATTTGTCAAACATAAATAAATAAATAAACAGAAATTGTATATTGCTTCATACATTTAAGAATGATGTTAGATGGAATTTAATTTTTATGCAATATCCTTATACAAAAATGATTTCTTAATAAAAGTGAGGAAAATTCCATCACTAAAAAGGAAGAAAGAAAAAAGAATTGGTAATTGATGTGATTGCAATAGGTGTCAAATGCGGGTCTTTTCTGTATTTAAATGAGGTTCCGAAGGTTTAACACTTATTTTTGTATTAAATTTGCCACGAAAATTTTTTTTTAAACATTTCCTTCAGTTTAAAAGCAAATTCCTTTAAATTTGAGAAAATTAAGGAAGATGATGAAAGGATTGAAGAGCTGAAAAAGAATTTTATAACTAGATTTGAAGATGTAGAAGTAGTTTCAGCTTTACATTAGCGTTTTTTATTAATCCATTTGAAAATTGATAATATTCAAGGTGGTTTTCCAGTTTCTGATGTAATACTATCAGGCACAGCATCGAGAGTATGATGACAAGAAAAAAAGGAGGAGCAGGCATTACAAAATCTTCCCAAACTATGTTTCCGAAATGTAGATTGAGAAACAAAGTATCCTAACTTAGAAAGCAGTTTGCTAACTACTTTCAATTTTTGTCTCTACATTTCGTTGTCCCTACTCAGTTATGAAGTTTGTGGAGTCAAAATATCGCTAAAACTTAACTAATCAGCATCTTAAAGAATTGCAGTGTTTCCTTTACAAATTGTACACAATATACTAAAACATTATCAAACTGAATTCACAAAACCAACTGAACTTATAATTATTAAATATTTTGGAGGGTTTTTTTTTTTGTTAATTTTCAATTTAATATTTCTTTTTATAAAATTTTTACAAAATTAATATATTTTTTTTAAAATTCATATTGACTATTTGATTTTTAATAAAGTCAAGAAATATTAGCTGCTGTATCTAATTTTTTTTTAAATATGACATATGAAACCTGTATGAAGCTCTGGTTGGCTTAACTCGCTAATTTTTGATATATTGCTTTAAATAAAATTTCTTTCATGCAAATATTATTTTAAAAGCGTTAAATAAAATTGAGTCAAACACAAAATCAACAGCTATAAATTCTTTCTCCCACTAAAATGATCTATTTTCTAAGTAACTTAACTGATTCAGATTTCTATAAATGTTTTCGCCCATTACAATGCTTTCACACTTCAGCTAGCTGAGATGCGACTACCAGGAAGCGGAATATATTATATGTGGATCATGAGACAAGAAGTCGAAACTACATTCTAAATGGATCAAACGTGGAACTTCATGTGAGAAACTTTTTTTCTTATTTTTGTGATCATTGGAGTGTGAATAAGGACCCGTGTTGACCAGAAAACTTATAAGAGTGTTATAATACTGAGCGTAATGGGAAAATCATCCACTCTAACTCACAGGCGCAAGGAGAAAGACATAAAGTCTGTAGAAAGCACTGTGAGGCGTAAAATTCATTTAAAAACAAAATCGGAGAAAGTAGTCGGATAGGAAATCGTGCAGTTTTACTCAAGCACGAAAATATGCTTCTGTGCTTTGAGCAAAAATGGATCACAAATAATTAATAAAAAGTAAAGTCGATGGAGGCACACTTTGAAAAACACGAGAGTCCAATTCAGTTTCCCGAAAAATTACCAGTATCACTAGTGGTGATTTAGAAAGAACATATATTGATTATTGTTATTCATATATATTGATCAATTCATCAAAAGTTCAACACGCTCAGTGCATAGGGCTCAATATAAATTTTGTTTATTGTTGGGTAACCTCCATAACAATAATTGAAGTAAAATGATACGGTTATTAAGACTGTAACTCAAAGAGAGGAGAATGTATTTCCCGGGGACGTTTTATAACAAATAATAAAGGAACGAGAAATTTTGTTCAAAAATATTACCCTTATATCCGTAATAATAGTAACAAGGAATTATTTAAACGGGAAACTGGTGAATGTAGCTGTAAAGTTATGTTGCAGTGCAAATTGCAAAGCTTTCAATCGTGGCCAACGTTTATGACATCTGTCATTTGTTTTGACACATCATTCGAATTATTAACGGGTTAATCTAATATCTATACCTATAACTGTTTTTCTAACTTCATCCGCTGATCGAAATCAAATATTTTATTCAGCTGAATATCAACCTATTGTAAAAGTTAGGAGGGAAAAAAAAGGCGTTTTCAAGCAACGATCAATTGTGATGGTCCAATTCTAGGTAAATCAGAAAAATGCAATTACGTTTAAGCTGCAAAACAATTTATGTGCAACAGAATAGGGGAAGGTGACCTATCAGAATTTGGAAAATGAAGCACAAAATATTTTCAAGGGCAGATCTTATGCCAATGTTCACCCCTCTTATTTTAAAGAGGAGTCAACTGGAGTAAGAAAATGCAAAAGATTATGGGAGGGAGGAGTATATTCCTTTTAGCCAAAAGGGGCACCAAAGATCCTCAAAAAGATCCAGTCATTGAAACTCTCAAATCTATGTTGAATTTTGAAAAAAAAGAAAAAAATCCATAAAAACGAAGATCGAATCCATAGAGGAAAAGCAAAACCAAGTGCTACCTTCAAGTTTAAAATGCAGCAATGAAATTATTGAAAAATCCAGGAAACTGTCTGAACACTCAAAATAAATTAGGAATTCTTCTGTTGTTTAATTTATTGCTTAATATTTTTATTTATTTATTAATAGGAAATTAGGAGTAATATTGCTGATTTAATATTTTGAATAATCGTGTACATATTTCTATATTTATTTTCTTTTTGCTATTATTTGCATGGAACAAATTAAATTCCTTAACTGGTACTAATATTATGGGTTAGAAGGAGTAAATAAATTGAACAAAAGCAATTAAAGAAAGCAAAATTTGAATTAAGTACACGTGTTAAATTGACAAAACCAAAAAAGACGGTTGATCAACTCATCTTTTTCAGGCAGTAACTGGAGCAAAAAAAAAACTAAAAGTTCCGACAGATTCCCTACAAATCGTTCAGGAATTATGTAAATTATTATTAATTATTTTGTATGTTGCATCCAGGTGTGCTTTATTTAACCTCAGCTTGAGGAGATAAAATTTATCTGCGTGAAGTATCTTGACAAATATGTATATACTATATTATGTACTGTGA